>CM063505.1:86556216-86558716 GCA_032207245.1 Pardosa pseudoannulata | reverse complement strand
CACATATATATATATATACACATATATACATAACATAATACATATATATATATATATATATATATATATATATATATATATATGTATTATATATAAAAACATATACATATATATATTATGTACATATACACACATAACACATAATATACACACATTATATGTATATATATCTTATATATATATATAAATATACATATTATATACATATATATAAACATATACATACTTATACATACATACATACATATATATAATTACATATATATATGTATATATGTGTACAATATATATATATATATATATATATATATATATATATATATGTGTGTGTGTGTGTGTTATATATGTGTGTATGTATATATATATATATATATATATATATATATATGTATATATATATATATATATATATATATATATATATATATATATATATATATATATTGTTCTTCAATATGTACGTTTATTTTTTGCACAAAGAGTTATAGATTCTTCATCTTCTAAGTACAGAAAAGAATCCCAAAGTACAAATCTCTTTCCAGCAACTTAATCTGTTTGTTTTTCAAAGAGATTGATTCCCATGGCAATGCCGTCAAAGACACATTTTCTCGCTCTCTTTTTCTCTCCCCTCCCATTCCCTCTTGACATTCTTCTGTTATTTTCTCCGTGACAATTCATATTTTATCCACTTCTTAATTGAGTGGCTGGAGAGAGGCTGGCCGGCATCCAAGGGTTTCTCCCGGGATAACTGGACACTGGAGAATCAATGGAAATAGTGTTCCTTGACCCATGAAAGCATTGGGTGCTCATCACTTCTGAAGATGTAGGGAGACGTTCTTATTTATCCGAATATTTACCCGTTAAATGTTGGTTTCTTCGATAACCTATTATTATTAGTTATGTTTCTTATTTGATCAAACTCATGTTCTCTTATATTTTAAATTAGACATTTTAATATTAATAAATCCAAATTTTCAGATAATCGTTATATTATTTATATATTCTTTTATAAACATTTTCCTGTGCATTTGGTCTTAAAGGATTTTCATTGAAGTTCTCAAACTTTTTATCAGAGCTTGTCTTGCTGGACAATAAAATTTCGTGACACAGTATCCCTTAAAGAGAATAACCAATAAAGGAAAATAAGAATAAACAGTTCAAAGTTAACCCTTAATTTGGCTAAATCTGGCCGCTACATCGGACATGTATATGTATAACTACTATATAGCATAATTTTCAGTGTTTGCCATAGCAGAAATTAATTATCTCAAAAATGAAAAATGATATATTTTTTTTTGTTTATTTTACAGGGTTCCTAATGTCTATACAGACATGTGAAAAATAACAGGTATTAAATATTTGAAAAAAACATGTTGTCAAATGAAGGGTTAATTTGTGCTAATATACTTACCTTACTATAATATAATACTATACTGAATCATTAAGTATGCTTATATTCCTTAATGCCTTACATGGAATTTTCATTATTCTTTATTATTCTCATTTACCCCACGATACCATTGACACACCGTTCGGGGTACATGGCTTTAGGTATTATTACTATTTTACCTCTTTAAAATACAGATGCACACATGTGTATACATTATCTTCAATTTATATGTTACACTCCGTTACAAAACATTTGGGGTACATGGCTTTAGGTATATATATATATATATATATATATATATATATATATATATATATACATTATATATATTATATATGTGTGTGTACATATATATATATAAATTATATATAAAATATTTTAAAATATATATATATATATATATATTTAATATATTTATATATATATATATATATATATATATATATATATATATATATATATATATATATATATATATATATATATATATATATATATATATATATATATATATATATTAATAGAGAGAGAGAGAGAGAGAGATAAATAGATATGTGTGTGTACTGTTAAGATTTAATACTTTAATCTTAAACTAAATATACTAACTCCTATATTAAAAACCACAAAATCCGGGATTTCGTCATCATCTTAGTAGCCTCTTGGCGTTAAACTCTTTTGTCTTAAAAAAAAATCTCCCTCCTTTTGGCGAAATTAACTAGCCATCCTACTTTGCTGATTAAGCAATACCTTTTCTCACGCTTGTGGCGTCCCGAAAGTTATAAAAGGCCAAACGGCCATTTTTTGAAAGATTTTACTGTTGGACGTTGCTAAATAAAGATGCTGCTAAAGTTATCTTGATAAATATTATTCTTTTCGCCATCGACTACACTCCTTCGACCACGTTACATCCCTGAAGCATAGCTACGCTATGTTTCATATATATACCTGTGTGTATGTATGATATGCATTAAAATATTATTTATAGAATACTTTTAATAAATAAGGGGATGTGATAATTAGAAATGTCTCTGGATGTGTATACACATGCGTATAATATACATTAAAGTATTATTTATACACATTTTTCATAACTGGCTATGGAAATGTCTC
>CM063505.1:86473716-86551216 GCA_032207245.1 Pardosa pseudoannulata | reverse complement strand
TTGAAATAATAGGCACCTTTTTAATTAAATCCTGTTTTCCAAATAATTGATCATAGTTCTCAAACTCAGTAATTTTCGAGTATTTTTTTTCAAAAGTTTATATACTTATATACAAAACTATAGTAATGAGAGTAAATATTTTCTCTTTTTAAATTAAAACCTAAAAGTTTTAAAGCAATATCCTGCTTAATGGCTATCTGCTTTCACGTCAATAGTGGATCATAGGTGTCAAACTCTGTAATTTTCGGGTATTTGTTTTCAAATGTTTACCTCATATACTTATATTCAAAAATATAGAGCTTAAATATTTTCTTTTTAAATTAAAACCTAAAAGTTTAAAAGCAATATTATGTTTATTTGCTATCTATTTCCTCGTCAATAATGGATCATAAGTCTCAAACTCTGCAATTTTCGAGTATTGTTTTCAAAAGTTTACTTTATATACTTATGCACAAAAATATAGTGTAAATATTTTCTTTTCTTACATTAAAACCTAAATGTTTTAAAGCAATATCCTGTTTAATTGCTATCTGCTTTCACGTTAATAATGGATCATAAGTCTCAAACTCCGTAATTTTCAAGTATTGGTTTCAAAAGTTTTTATTATATTCAAAATTATAGAGCTCAAATATTTTCTCCTTTTAAATTAAAACCTAAATGTTTAAAAGAAATATCCTGTTTATTTGCTATCTGCTTTCATGTCAATAATCGATCATAGGTGTCAAACTCTGTCATTTTTGAGTATTTATTTCAAAAGTTTACTTTATATAGGTATATACAAAACTATAGAGCTTACATATTTTCTCTTTTTAAATTAAAACCTAAAAGTTTAAAAACAATATCCTGTTTAATTACTATCTCCTTTCGCGTCAATATTTAGTATAACAAGCCGAGTTTTGAAGAGTTATATAACTCCGGTTCTAGCTGCATTTCTTCATAAAAAGATATTTTAGTCAGTAGTTTTAATTCCTATAATACAATGAAAAACATATAATTACATCAGACTTTTAATACGATAGTCTCGTAATAAAATCTGGAAGAAAATCTAGAACCATAAAGAAGATTACATGCTAGTGCCAAATAATATTTAACTAGTTATTGGCATATGGCCAAGACGCAACACTAAAGAAGGCTAGACTGAAAAACTATGGAGGCAAAAAACTGAAAAGAAGGCAGTTAGAAAAATTTGATTATATATAAATATAGAAAACAAAATGGCTTATTCAGCCAATTTTTGTGTTTATTCTGCATTCGTGATAAGTAATTTAAATTTTATATTTCATTCTCTTTAACTAACAATACAATGAAAGATTTATCCATTTACAAACGATGTATATTCCAAAATGTGGAAAATATGAGAAAACTCGCTGGTTTTTTATTGTGTGCACTAAGTGCTTTCTCTGCAACATTTATGGTCGTCCATGCATGAACGGTGAATTTCTGAATCATTAGATGGAACGTGTTGGTAAATTGTTTTTTTTTCCATTTTGCATTCGCCTGAGTCAAAAATGTATTTATAGGGAACTATGACCCCCCCTAAAACATATGTTCAATGCATGAATTACAATGTTTTTTTTTATAATTTATTAAAATTGTGTATATTATTGGATTCCATAGCAAGTATGGAACAATTGTTTTCAACCATTAAAAAAGTTTAAAAAAAATGTTTCTTCACGTTAGAATTGAACAGAGGAGGTTGATAAATTTATCATTAATTTTGGTGCATATATGAAGAGGAATGCTTGCAGAAGCTGGATTAAAAGAGTAATTTGATACTATGTAACAATAGTTTATAAATTGCTCATTATATTTTCGAACTTTGTTTCGAATTATGTTTTCGAATTCTAGTGTCATGAAGGTATGCAATTTTATAAATGGAAAATAAAATGATATATCAAATTATTTTTCTGATCAAGTTTCTTTTTTTTTATTTTCCGAGAAACTCATAAAATTACTTTCAGCTTATTTGGTAAGCACTGGATCGCAAATTAAATATGCAGTCACTATGCAATGCTTACAACGTATATGATCTGTTTTTATGATGTATTTACAGATGTTTGCAAAACTATGGATGAATGTACTTATATATATATATATATATATATATATATATATATATATATATATATATATATATATATAATGTGTGTGTGTACACACACTGCCTACCAATAAGTATTTGGACACCTCTGCAAATGACGATATCTGAGGTCCTGAGGTACGTCACGACCTCCACCGGTATACATCTTGTAGGAAACAGCATCGGCATTAGTCGTATGCAAGATGCCGTGCAGTTCGGAGCTCTCTCATTTCGAGAAAGGTATAATTATTGGATATCCCATATGTGGCTGATCCTTAAGGAACATATCTAGCGATTTGAAGTACCCAAAATCGACAGTGGCTTGTGTTATTAAGAAGTTGAAGGTAAGCGGTGATTGTCGAAATGTGGCCCGAGTCTGCAGACCAACGAAACTGTGAGATAGAGACCGACGAATGCTATACAGAGAAATTCGGAAGAACCGCACCCAACCGATGGCCCTCATATGCGAGGAGTTTCAACAGGCATCCGGGAGTATTGTATCAATGAATACCATCCGTAAGGAAGCACCTCTGCTTGGTTTTCAAGATCGTGCTGCTTCCCATAAGCCTTTGATCACAAAGTCCAGCCGCCCTGCTCGGTTAATGTGGTGCGAAATTGGACCGTAGATCAGTGGAAACAGGTTCTTCGGAGCGACTAATCAAGGTTCACCCTTTACCGTTCAGATGTCCGAGTCTGGGTCTAGCGTCTGCCTGGAGAATGTCTCCTGCCAGAATGCATTGTGCCAACAGTCAATTTCGGCGGAGGTGGAATTATGGTTTGGGGGTGTTTTTGGAGGACAATGTGCTTTCTATGTTGTGGCAGTTATAAGGGTTGGATTCCTGTTACTTTTAAGACGACAATGCCAGTTGTTATGTTTCGAGGTTAACCAAGGCTTGGCGCTGTGCCAATGGAGTTCATCGAATGGACTGGCCTGCCCAGAGCCCAGATCAAAACCCTATCGAGAACCTTTGGGATGAGTTGGATGGCCGAATTAAGGGGTGCACTACCCGTCCAAAATCGGTAAAGGAAATTGTATGATCACTGACAAGATGATGCTACAAAATTTGTGAAATATGTTCAGTTATTTGCTGGACCAATGTGATGTGATCCAAAATTTCTCACATAATACAGTGTGAAGAAAACCTAATGAATTTACAGTGATAATCGTATATATGACTTTTTGTGTGTGTATTACTTTTGAATATATATCGTTTTGATAATGAAATATTTCATAAAATCCCTGTACATTTCTCTCCATAAAAATAATATAGGATATTACATGTCACAGGAAAATTTATAATTATTAATTTTTTAAACGCTAGTAAATTTGTGACTTTGAGGAGTATGTATGTATTTATGTAATTACGAAACATTTCATGCATTAAACAATAAATGTAGTGTTTTAAAAGTTTATGATTTAAAACTTTTTAAGCTGTCGTTATTTTGTTACTTTTTTCTGTCTTACACACTCCATAGCCGGATGTTTAATAAACCATTAACAATTTTCTAGATATAATATTATCTAAATATGCTTTTAATTATTCGCATTATAAGGATAATAAGTTAAAAAAAAATAAGCATCATTTATGTCCTAACTTTATTACGTATATCTCAGATATAAACCTTAATGGAGATTTCTGTCCGGAAAAAGAGATCTTGTGCTAGTATCAAATATTTTAACAGGATTTGGACTAAGGCCAGGACATAACACTGTAGAAGAATAGACTAAAAACGCATGGACACCAAAGTAAAAAGATAAGTCAGATAAATGTGGGGTTTTATAAATATATAAAATAGACAGACCATGGCTTATTTAACAAATGTATGGGCAAGAGGAATAATTTGTCAATATTTTTAAAAGAACTTTAATTTATCACACACCCGTGATATATTATTGAAAATATGTTGTTTTCTATATCTTATCCAGACGAAGAATTTATTTCTTAAATCGCTAATATAGTTAAAATTGCAGTGGTGATGCATGAAAAAAATCCAAAGTTGAGAAATATGACCCACTCTTATGTACCTATATGCATGATTATGTGTGTGCGCATTTATGTATGTACGCATGCACACTACAGCTCTCTCATTACAGGTGGACGAATATAGTTCCCTTCATAAATCATTCTTTTTATTTGCTTTTTTCTCTCTGCACGGCATATTCGATATTCATATTAATTTCAAAATTTAATTACGAAGCGTAAAATTACGTTATAATACCAAATGATAGTAAAGAAAGTAAATCTAAAGAAACGCCCTTTCCATACCGAAGGGTTATTTTTCTTTATGTATTTCATATAAAATTAACACATCAGTATAAAAAAGACAGACTGTGTAAACTTCATGATATAGAAAAATAAAGGGGCAGTTAAAAATGAATGATTTATGTTAATGAATGAAATACGTCATAATACCAAATGATAGTAAAGACAGTAAATCCAAAGAAACACCCTTTCCAAAACGAATTATTATTTTTGTTCATGTATTTCATATAAAATTAACACATAATATAAGAAGGATAGACTGTGAAAAACTTCATGATGTAGAAAGATGATGGGGCAGTTAAAAATGAATTATTTTTAAATACATGATTTACAATTAACGAGGCTTACTGAGAAATATTTTGAAAAATTGAGTAATTAATTTAATAACTATCTCATTTAACACTAGATTTACGATAGAGCCAATTTGATTCATTAAAAATTTGATTATATATATATATATATAACTTTAATTTCACTCTTCAAAAACATACGTTGGTTTTTAGTTAAGTAATAAAATATATGTAAACTTTCATTCTTCTTCCTCGCAGACCCCTTCATTTTGCATTATCAAATGTGGTATACCTATTTTTACGGTTGGGAGCCAATTTGACTCATAGAATGTATATGAAAATAAATATAGTAATAAAATAGTATAAAGTTAATATAAAGTATAAAGTATATAAAGTATAGTATAAAGTAAATATAAAGAAGTCAAGAACACTTCCATTCCAATTACAGAAATTCATGTTACTGACGCACGAAGAATTGTCAAGTTAGTTCAATAATCATGCAAAAGAATCACATGTAGAAACCATTGTGCTAATTGTAACAGAAATGTTTGCGAAATATGGGTTTCAAAAACATTTTATATGTAAAAATTGCTTTCCATGAAAGTTTTGATAATACAAATTTCATTTAAATTAATTTGGGTCTATTTTCTTTGCAAAAAACTTCAATTTTTTTTGTATGAGTGAAATTGGCTCACTTCAGTAAAAATAGGTATATAATTAAAGTCCTTAAATCTAGTGGTAATATCATATCATAAAAGATTAATACAGTATAATTTTATCCTATTTTATAAATATATTTTTAAAAAATACACAAATTCACTTTGAATACTAGAATGTAAGTATACATTTGTGTGTATTTGTATGTTTAGGTACTTGTGCATAAACGCATGTGTCTGTACCTACTCAAACATACATATATACATGTACCCACTCCACTCTAAAGAAAGTAACATTCTTATATTTAATCGAAATGCTCACTGTAAAACGCTTGTTATAATATAGGCTCCACATTTCTGATTTTATTATACGAATATTTATTGTTTCATACAAAATAGTTACCATCCATAATTTTTAGGTGATAGGTTTGCATACATCCATAATATTTAACTTTTTAGGCATTCAGTCCATTAATGAAATACTGACATTTTTTTCCTCACGCTGAGGGCACAAATAGATTTCTCGAATATCATCCTTCAATCTGAGGAATGTTATTAATTCTATTTCTCGTTGATTTTTTTTATAGGTATGACGCTATAATTATATGAATTTATTTCTCCGAGGAAAAGATAATTTGTATAATTACTTCATCAATTCACATGCTAGTCTGGGATTTCTATGTGGAAGAAAGATTTGTAAAGAATCGTAGAATTATTTGAAGGAACCCCATAATGTTATAACTGGAGCTTGGCTTGAAGCCAGGATTCCAAAATAAATAAGTCTAAAATTTCCATAAAACCAAACAAAAAAGTTGTTAAAAATGTAATAAATGTAGTTTTTATTAGCATAAATGGAAAAATTAACGGGGCTGTTTTGGAATATATTGTCCGTATTTTTTTAATTTATTCATCGAAATATTTTAATTTAGAGTGGTTAGAGTTTATTGTAAAATAATATTTCACATATATCACTCTACCGTTGTAACAAATATTTATTATAAAACTATGAATTTAGCGTAACTTCTCAAGTAATAAAAATAAATGTAAATTTTGATATGACATAAAGAATTCCGATTTTTGAAGATTTCAGTAATTACGAGTTTATGGTTCACATTAATGATCATATTTATGTTTCTTAATGAATTTTAATGAATGACAAAGAATTGAGATTTTTGAAGATTTCACTAATTAAGAGTTTGACTCACAATGATTATAATATATATTTTTACTAATACATTTTCATGAACAACAGTGATAGGGGGTAAAGTTCTATTAATCTGTACAAAAATCTGAAGGTTTCACGAAGAATGAGCCACCTGTCGATACGGAGCCTGTTCGGAATCCACTTTATGTTCTCAGTCAAATGTCCACGAATGGTAAAATATTTATCTTGGAGTTCCACAACAATCATTAACTATGATGAGATTCAGAAAAGAGTATCATTTTTCTCCTGAGTATGTACCTCTTTTACCTCTGTCATCTTCCTGACAAGAGGATATTACCACCTATAGATTTCTCATGTCAGTTCTTAATACTTAAATGTTTAGAGTGTTTTCGATATTCGAAACTGGTATTATGATAATGTGGTCAAAGAGTTCACCAGTGTCAAAATCTCGCACACATCATAAATATTATTAGATCTCAGCCTCTTGCTGTGAAATTGCTAGAAGTCAATGATTACCTCGCAATCGCTGACTATTAGTTTTATCACTGATGTAATAGCTAGAATCAAATGTTAGTTTTTGTTGTTGTTGCCAAGCTGCTTTCACGAGCCCATCGAGTGGCCACACGAATTAAGACGATGAAGTGTGTCTTTTGGTTGACGAGCACCGCGAAGGTGGAAGAACATCTTATCTCAAGTGGTGTCCTTCTAATTTAGAAGCAGGGACCAAGAATAAGTTTCCTATGTTTGGAATGCTACTCCTAGAGGTATTGATTGAGAACTTGTAGGACATTGTTACCACGATCATATTTTACTTAACCGAGTTGCCAAAAACAAATACGTTGATTCTTTTTCTCGAGTTCCAAACCCCAACCATCCAGTTACGTGACCTTTGTCTTTCCTTACAGTGTTACCGCGGCTCTAAGTTTAACATAAGCGCTAATAATCAGGTTTTATTTGTACTGTAAACACCAATTTGCGAATAATGGGTATGAATATCAGAAAAAAACAGTATCAAGAGAAGCACACACACGAATTAATTGTTTACTATTTTTAAAATGTAATTTATTACATTGCTCATTTCATTTCATAATTCATCCTCATTTACGTACATTCTGTCTATATATTAATTACAGTGTATATATAAAACTGAAGCCAAAAAATTCTTTATAGGCATTTCATAACTCAGTAAATCTCTTTTACTACACCTTATACAAAAAACGTTTGAACTTTATGGAAACGATTGTGATAGTCAAGTTTTATGTTTAAATACCGTATTTTTTGCATTGATTTACTTTAATGTGATAGCCATGGTTTTTGGATATAGCTCACCTTTAAATTTTCTATGAATTTAAAACTTAATACTGGTATTTCAATTTTATCCCAATCCTATTGAACTCTCAAAGTTCGTTCCATGTTTTTGTATCCCACTTTCCTAATATTCCTTTTATAAAACCAAAACCTCAAATTACACTGGAGCAACATCAGGGCATTTTACAGAACTACATTAAATGGGATAATTCTATTCCTGTTCTTACTTATATCTTTGCTAATTAAGTAACAGTTTATTTAGACGTTTAACTAGAGACTTTCTCCGTATGAAGCTTACAATTACCAATCTCCATTCCATACAAAGCATGGATTTTTTCTTCAAAAATTTTTTCTTATTTATTCTTCTGATAGTAAAGAGAACTGATTTGGCTTGACTGGAGACTATTTTCATTTTTAATTTACCTCATTTTTAATACAGCAGTAATCTTAAAACCATTTGAAAGCTCTTCAGTGCACTGACGAAGGCATTTCACTTGGTCATTTTCGTTATTTGAGTAATAGAAAAATGATTTCTTTCACTTACAATTACTTTAATATACCCATGTATCATGAAGTGTTGCAATAAGTTTTCGTTTATCATTAGCTTTGTGTTTCTCATTTAACTTTCTACATTTTTTCAGCAATATGCTTTGGCAAAAGGAAATGAATTTTAGGGCTTAAAAATATTTTTTAACTTAAAATCTTTAAGAATTATTTTACTTGCCATACCATAAGACATTCTTAGTTTCGAAGCAATAGATCTTAGAGTCTGCCTACATTCTTTTCGGATAGGAGACTTTACTTTCTTTATATTTACTTGCATTCAGACAGTTTTAGGGTGAGGTTTTTCTTATTTTTGCTTGCAGTTATACTTTTTTCTTTCGTTATTTAGTATATTATAAATACCTTTTTTGAAATGTAATAACCGCGATTCTTTTTTCCTCTTTATAATAATTTGTTAATATGAACATTCCTTCTCGAAAAATGCTGTTACATAACCTTTGAGCTATATATCAATTATAAAGGCCTCTCCAAATTATGGCCCACTGCAAGCCATTACCCGCGTCTGTAGGGGATATGGTCTATCGAGTTTGACAATGTCAGACAATAAAATGGCTTTTGCGGAGAATGGATTTGTGTAAAAAATAATGATACATTGGCCTAGTGTTTGAGAAAGAAGAAATTAAAACTCATTAAAAAACGCATGGATAAATGTCTTGATTAAATAATTTTATAAAATTGCCTAATTAATACAACTGGAATACAACTTATTCAACCGGTTGGATTTGTAGGTATCGAAGACTCCTCTCGGTTTGGCTTAGGTCTCGCAAAGATTGCGTTGTTTTTCCCTTTTTTTCGTGTCGTTCCAAAATGTCTATCCCGCAGGTAGCGGATACCAGCAGCATTCACCCTTTTCTCTCCTCTGGTAACCTTGTCCTCTAAAAAAATCAGACTGCCCGCGGAGAAAAAACAGGGGTCCACTCCCGAACGGACGGTCAGAATCCCGAAAAACCAACTTTTCCTTCTATTGGTTGGAGAAGTTGGAAGTTTATTCTAGATCAGGGTTTCTTAACCTGCGGTTCATGTACCCTTTAGGGGTCCATGTGTCATATTTTGGGGGTCCGCTGTCTGCACCTAATTTTTAAAATGTTTGCATCAACATTTAAAAAAAGTGCTTTTTTTTTGTCACGGGCAACCTCTGCAAGCCGTCTGTCTTCCATTTCCCAACAGAGACCTCTACAATACGAAGAAAAAAACATTCACAAACAATATAAAATTTGAATTTTTTAGGAACACAAAGTAACCTTTTAATTTTACCTCACTTGGAAATAAAGTGACGTTAAAATCAGTCCCGCTAAGTTCTTGCAAATTTTTAAAACAAAATATTTGTTATACTTTTTCATTTGAATTCTTAATATTTATTTTGATTATTTTATATATTTATATTTAATATTTAATTTGATTTTTTTTTTTGCCCAAAATGTCAAAAAAGAAGTATGATGAAAATTATGTAATATATGGAAATCGACTGAATATCGAACATGATATGTGCGTTGCTTTGTCGAAAACCATCCGCTAACTCAATCTGTTAATCAAGGAAAATCAGGAACAGCCTTCAAATTAAAAATTTTAATTTCTCCAAATTTTTTATACTATTGAAATAAAAATAATAAAAGAATTAAATAATAAAACAGAATTTGTTTTTGTAATATATGATGTATAAGCAATTTTTTTCACAGTGGTGTCCGTGACATATTTAAAATTTTTAAAGTGGTGCATTGTGCCAAAAAGTTTAAAAAACACTGTTCTAGATCAAACCGGTAGTGTTCCGTATGTCTTTTGACGATGTCTCACGGGAAGAGGTAAAAAAAAAAAGTTTAACCGAATGCAACTAATTGTTACACTTTGGAAGTAGTTTTTCTTGAAAGATCAAAGTCAGCCAGATGCGCAACTAAGGTGCGAAGTAGACCCTATGGGCGAATCCACGCACTCGGCACATTTAGTAGTCCAGTGGGAGGTTGCAACCCGTAAACCAACTTCCAAGGTCACCATCAGGCAGTGGTGAACAGTTGTTCATAGTGTGGAGGCTACATAAGCACTTTTAATATTCAAAGATGATTATTCTGAAATTTCCAAATATTCATATCAAAATACAAACAGAAAAATAATAAAATAATCGTTTTCATAAACTACAAAAACCTTCTGTAAATTATTTAACAAAAGTAGTATGTATAAAATTAAATACTGCTAAGCACAACATAATTTATTTAGGTTATTAAAAGTGATCTAGATATAAAATAGACCTAATCCTTCTCATATTTATAACATAAAATTCCAAAAGCTTAAACATGGTATTTAAGCGGCATGTGTTTAAATCTGTCACCCTAAGGTTATCAAAGGGCTATAATTCATCCACTACTGGAAACCTAGTAAACTATCATGCATTTTTCAGAGTTAAACTTTTAATTGTAGCGTTTCCTCCACCCATTTAACGGAACAGGCCATTTATTCTTCACCGAGTGACCAGGCCCTAATGAGCTCTGACGTCTCGGTTGCAGCGCTGTATTTTCTGTGGCAAGCAGGCCATTCATCTTGTTAGGTCAAAGTCAATTTTATGAAATAATGCTTAGAGTGAACTTTTCACTTTTACTTACAAAATATAGACTTGTTTTAGGACTACGGATGCCATTTTAGAAAGATGACATTTCGTAGTTAGGATATGAAACATTTACTAACAAAATTGTTGTTTAGAACTAACGTTTTATTAACATATGAATTTAGCGTTAGCCTAACAATTATTACTAATTAGTCGTATCTTTTCCTAAGAAAAGTTGATATTTAGTAATGTTTGTTGTAGCCGAATACTGTATTTAGTATTGTATTTATCTAAAAAATATTTTTAAACCTATTTTCTTGCAATCCACAATAAATATATTTAAGTTTCACAAACGTATGTTAGTATTTAATAATATCCTTTAACAAATAACACTATTTAGTTATCTTTTAATAACAATATAATAATATTCAGAGTAAGGTCACTTTCTCTAAAATTTTACTATCTATGCGATTTCCCTTAAAAATATAGAAGTTTAGGTTTACACTCTAGAGAAAATTAGTATTTAGCAATATATTTTACCAAAAATATTTTACTATTTGGTCAGATCTTTTACTGAGGAATAAAATTTTATTTTCCGTACAAATTACTTTTAAAAAATAATGGTTAGGAAATATTTTGCATCAATATAAATGTTGTAGGTGTTTTTTTTTCCTAAATAACATCATTATTAGACATTACATTTAATACTTTCGTGGGCTATTTATTTGTTACAGAACGTTTTTCAGCTTACTAACTAAAGAGCTAATTCAAGTAATCACACAGAAGATAACACCACAGAATTGAGGCGAAAATTAGTCTTATCATCGTTATAATAACAACGCCAATATATTAGAATGGATTTTGATCTTCAACTGCATTTTTTAAGAGCATGTAGATGAGAAGTTATCTTCCCAAAACCCATGAAAGGGTTAAAAAATATTACTTTTTAGTTATGTATTACGGTAACAATTGTTACAGTTTAGCAGTATTTTAGAAATGATAAATCTATCCCCGTAAAAATATTGTTATTCAGGTTTATATTTTAGATGCACTTAATATGTAGTAATACAAATTACCATAAATTATTATTTGTATAAATCTGATAAATAAAACTGAAGTTTGCTTGAAAATATTTCGTTTTACCGTTTTCCTAGAGAACATCAGCATTTGAAATTAGATTTAAGTAAGCATTTTACAGTTTAGCTATCTCTTAAAATAAATATAATTCATCTAACAGTAAT
This sequence comes from Pardosa pseudoannulata, assembly GCA_032207245.1. Lineage (NCBI taxonomy): Eukaryota > Metazoa > Arthropoda > Arachnida > Araneae > Lycosidae > Pardosa > Pardosa pseudoannulata. Next base: position 86,539,115 of record CM063505.1, on the reverse strand, counting down.
TTTAAGATGCATTAATCTTTAAAAAGTTTAAAAAAATAAACGCATATTTTATTTAAAATTATTGACAAGTAAAAACTTTTTTCAAATATACTCAAGGGAGATAATTTATGTTATTTTCTATCAAAATTTCAGCAACTTAGGCTAAATTTTTTTTATTATATATCCTGTTAAAATTTATCTATTATTTGAGGTAATCCGCTGTATAGATATTATGGTATTTTATGCTCGTACTGCAAAATAAATTTTTATCTTAATAATAATTTTATTTTAATTAATCTAACAAATAAAACTGAATTTTGCTTAAAAATATTTAGTTTTATCGTTTTCCTAGAGAAGATCAGCATTTGACGTTATATTTAAATAAACATTTTACAATTTAGCCATGTCTTAAACTGAAAATCATTACAGCTAACAGCAATTTTAAGATGCATTAATCTTAAAAAAGTTTTAAAAAATAAATGCATATTTTATTTAAAATTATTGACAAGTAAAAACTTTTTTCAAATATACTCCAGGGAGATAATTTATGTTATTTTCCATCAGAATTTCAGCAACTTAGGTTAAAATTTTTTTAGTACATATCCTGTTAAAATTTATTTATTGTTTGAGGTATTCCGCTATATAGATATTATGGTATTTTATGCTCATGCTGCAAAATAAATTTTTATCTTAATAAGTTAGTTCTTATAGTTTAAAATATCGTTCATAAACGAGAAAAAAATAATTGAAACATAAATTACACTAATAATATTCTGGGTACCTTATTTAAAGGTTTTAATCCTGTAAAAGTATTTTCATTTCCTATTTTTTGTCCTTTTGACAGTCACTTTTTTTTTCAAAACTTCGTTTAATTTATAGTCTTTCCCTATTATATTTTTAATCTTCTGGACTTAAGTAAAAACTTTTGCGATTTCTTTACTTTCTTTACTTTGAAATCTGATTCATGACTTTAATAACATGCAGCAGCTTATGTTTTAAAATTTTATTTTTTACAATAAATTAGAATTATGGTTATAAGCTTTTGTAGATTACAGAAAAAATGGTGTTTGGGGAAATATAAAAAATACGATATAGACATTTTTGATTTTTGATACTCTTTAAAATATTAAAAATATATAAAGAATTTTCTTTTTGCCTTAGAAAATTCCCCATGAGAAACAGAGATATGGGTTGATGATTTAAACCAAAGGGTGTTTCTGGTAAATATATATGTCATACAATAATGTTTAATATATTTTGTTATCACATACTAGGTGGTTTCAAACACTACAGTCATTTTTGAAGTACATGAGGGATAACTTAGACCGTTATAGATACAACTAAAAAATTATTTCGAAATTCTAGACATATGTATGATATGGAATCGAGTCAATTGCATATAACAAGTTTGCTATCATATTACTCTACACATTCATACCTAGATTTAATATTCTAGACATATGTATGGTATGGGATCGAGTCAGTTGCATATAACAAGTTACTTGTCATATTGCTCTAGACACTCATGATACCCGGATTTAGTATTCTAGACATACGCAATTCTAGACTTATGTATGATATGGGATCGAGTCAATTGCATATAACAAGTTAGCTATTATATTGCTCTAGACACTCATGATACTTGGATTTAGTATTCTAGTCTTATGTATGATATGGGATCGAGACAATTGCATATAACAAGTTAGCTATTATATTGCTCTAGACACTCATGATACTGGATTTAGTATTCTAGACATACGCAATTCTAGACATATGTATGATATGGGATTGAGTCAATTGCATATAACAGGTAAGCTATTATATTGCTCTAGACACTCATGATACCTGAATTTAGTGCATAAACTACCTATTCTTGTATGCTATAAGAATATGCCCAAAAAAATCTATGAAACAGTATGTTATCTCAACTGGATACCACGATTCGTGTAAAATTTTCAGAATTTAGAGGTAAATATCACCATTTTTTATTGTTAATAAAAAATCATCTTAAATATTTTTATTCGTACTGCAATGTAGAATCAGGATAAATAAACAATCTTAAAAGTAGGCGAACAATCTTCAGTTATCAATGTAAACATCCACAGAAAAGCGTATTCTGAACGATAAGCAGCATTCCTAGAGTCCTACATAACAGTTCTCATTTTAAAAGATGAATTATTAAACAATGGTAGCTAAAATAATTTTATTTTATAACTTTAAAGGAAATTATAGTGGTAATATTTTATAAATAGTTTATATTTTTAAGATTATACAGTTATTAGAGAAAGGATCATCGCTTCATGTATATAAATGGCAACTTATAAATTCTACTATTATTTTCCACAAAAAAATTCGAGTGTAAAGGTGTCACGTCATATCTTAACCAAGAAAATATAATAAATTATCATAATCGTGATAATCGTAAGTAATTGGATGTGTAAGTCTTGTTTTGACACCTTAATTTTTAACTATATAAAGAACCTTTTTATCAAACCCATTACTATAGGAAGGAATGACCGATAGATATTTTGCTTCTCCTTTAAATTGTACTTTACATTTTTACATTTAAATGGTACTTTACATTTTTACATTTAAATTGTACTTTACATTTTTACATTTAAATTGTACTTTACATTTTTATATTTAAATTATACTTTAAATTATGTAGTTGGTACCATATTCAATATTGACATTAACTTCAACCAGAAAAGATAATCAAAATGGGGAAAATAGAAAAGGAAATTTAATTGTTTTTACCTAACATGAATTTACCTAAAATTATTTAAGAAATGGTTAAGTTATGTATAATGTGAAGGCCACGTACTTTTCATGCCTGGTGAACTTTTAGCTGCATACTATAGCTGTATTCCTCCTGTCATCTGAAAGTACTACAACCTGTAGTAAATATATATCAAGTTTAAAAAAGTAAAGTAATAATTTAGGGGTCTGAAAGAAGAAAACGCATGGAACTCTTTTAATATTTGGGCATGAATATTTAATAACTTATTAGAAAAGCACTTAATGCATAAGGATTGAAAGCGTTTTGAGAAAGGGTTGGTACAGGACTCCTGTATAAAATGGGGTTTCTTTGTTAGAGTGTGAACTTTAGCCACGCGCCGTAATGTTTGATGATTTACTGTTACACTGTACAATATACATGAATAAAGACATTATCAAGAAATCATCGGAACTATGACTTTTTATATGTATGTCATATATATATATATATATATATATATATATATATATATATATATATATATATATATATATATATATATATATATATATATATATATAATCAAAATTATTTAACTTTAATATTTCCTTAAAAATTTCCTCTCTCATTTTAATTTCTTAAAATATTTTTTCCAGCCTCTAAATGTCTTAATCAAAGAAGTGTCTTCGGTTTAAAATTCTTTCGATACATTTAACAAAGCTTTCTGTCCTATAGATATAAATTTTCTGTCTATTCAACACGTTCTAAAGCTGTCGCCGGCAAATGACTCCGCATTTTTTCCTAATCTTAACACTTAATTCGTTTTATAGTGTTTTCTACCTTGGGAAAAATTATTTCTGTCTTCGGTCTTGGGTGCACCTTTGTTCGAGCAGAGAGTTTTTTTCCTTATCTGTCATTTATTATTAAAAATGTTCGTTTTAGCAGCTCTGAAATAAAGTTTTAATTAAACTTGTGCTGTTCTCTTCAATGCGGCCCAACTGCCTCTTTATTGCTGTTGGCAGATCAGGTTTCTCCTTTTTCAGTAGCCAGGGCAAGTAAAAACAATAGTGGCTACATAATGATTGTGACTAGAGGAAATAATTTAATACAATTTTATATATTTCAGTGTGATATCTTGTATTTTCCTTCACATTTTGCTCAAAAAGTATGACTCAACTGTCAATTTTCAACGCATCCAAGAAACTGACCAATTCTTAAATTGGGCAGTTTTGTGGCCTTAAATGAATACCCTGCACGCATACGTATATTGATTTCAATCCATCGTCTATAGAAGAAAATTCGTATTTTAATGCTACATTTTAGAGCTCCACTTAAATTGTCACTAAATGTTAGACCTGGGTTTCTTCACAAGACATGTATGACTGAAGTTCCTCACCAATTTCTTCAAAAGTTTGAAACACTGAGCTTCCCGCTCAAATATTCTTAGTTGGGATCGCCGCCAAAAAGCTCACTTCAATATCATCTGGAGAAGATTAATGGGGAAAGACACATTTTTGTGTATGCTCCTTCTTTATCTTCCCTTCCAGGAAGGGGGACAAGATATAGAGACGAGAATATGTCACGAGAAATATTCTTGATATATGAACTTTTTGGGATAAGGAGACAGTGTGGAGAAGAGTTTAGGGTCAAGCTCCTACACGTCTTATAAACGTTAATATTTATTGAATTTCCTAAAGTCGTTTAACGAAAGATAGAGGATAAATTTCTATTTATGATTTTAGAGATACATAACCCGAATTTGTGAATAAAATATTATAAATTATTAATTTGTGTTATAAAATGGATGTATGAAAACAAATTAATTTATGCATTTATATGGCTTAAATCAGATGTGCATTGTAATAAATTTTTATAGATACTTAAAAGTGGAACAACCTTGTGTGAGAGCTCTTAACTATATATTGTAATGGTTCTTTGGTACAGCTACTTTCTTTAATAAGGAAGATGCCCACTAGAAACAATTATACAAGTTTTCAACTGACACCAGGTTGGATTAGTCTTTGTAGCAAAACAGTTGATTGTAGCGCTCGAAAACCAACCAAAACAAGCCAAGCCAAGCCACATGTAGGCATAATGGTAAGAGCATAAACCCGTCTCGCTAAAAACAACTATTGGTTCAAATGTTACATAAAGCTTGATTATCGCACCAAAATTTGCTGGGAAGATACTAAGATATAAAACTTGTGTCTATAAGTATTGTGCCAATAAATATTCAAGTTGTAATTTAATATATCCTGCACCCATATTAAAATAATAAAAAATCCGTGGAGTTGTTGTGACCAGTGTTTTATATTCAACTGTCTTATAGGCGCCAAGTTATTAAAGATTCCCTGATCTATTTGCTCTTGTTTATTATTCTAAAATTATACTTTGGGATAAAAAATGTATAAAATCTCGCATTTGCGTTAGAGTCCCGAGTCTATGTTCTGTTGCAGTTCTTAGTCATATATACATTTTTATAATAAAAAAAAACTGGTGGCTAGTGTTATATTTTATAACTATCGAATTGTATCATCAAATTTCATTCTTATTTACATCTTTCTAAATGATTTTAATAAACCGCTTCTTTGTCTTTCAATCGATTGTGGAGATCATTGCAGTGATTTCTGATCTAAAAGTCATGAAAAAAAAAAGTTCTTTTATATGTTAAATAAAGTTTAAATTGTATGCTCTTGTGCAATTAACCATCAATTTGGAAAGTGTTAACACTTTTTATAATCAAACTGTATTTAAAAACTGGTGGCAAGGATTATATTTTAATACTAGCGAATTGTATGATCAAATTTTTCTGTTATTCACAGGAGTCTGAATCATTTTAATAAACCACTTGTTTGTTTTTCAATCGATTGTGGAGATCATCTCAGTAATTTCTGATCTCAAAGTCATGATATTAAAAGTTCTGCTACATTTTAAATAGAGTTTAATTTGTAAGCTCTTGTGTAATTAACCATTAATTTGGAAAGTGTTAACAATTTTTATAATGAAACTGTATTTATAAAAATCATAAAACAACTTATAAAATAAGAATTAACTTTAACCAAACATTAAAGTTAAAGTAAGTTCCTCCCAAAATCAGTAGGGTATCTGCTTTAAAAGGAACGCAAAATATTTATATAGGTTTATTTTGATCATGATAGCTGTTATGTTGCTAAACTTATGAATAGACGAGTGGAGAACACTGAAATTTTATATTTATAAATTCATTTTAGATCGACTATTTATCTGAATTAGATGTAGTTTGGTTGTTCTCACATGGTTGTTTAAAGCTGAGTTTAGATGATATTTATTTTTTTCTGATAGTACCAAAAGTTTTCTCTGGCTTAATAGTTATTTTGTTCTATTATTTAATCAAACATATGACAGTGCCCTCATAAATTGTTAATTTTTCTAAAATAAATTGATGTTTGCCTATGAAAGATTTTGATAAACCAGAATTTTTTTTCCAACCATAAGCTTTTCATATAAACACGCCTAAATAAAATATAGGCATTCTAAATTCCCCATAGCTGAACGATGGCCGATTGGTTAGGGTACTGGCCTTCGGTACCGGATTGCTTGGGTTCGAATCCAACAGTTGCATGAATGTTCGTAGCCGTTAGGAATCGGCTTTAAGCTGTTGGTCCCGGTCTTATTAGCCCTAGTGTTGCAAAAAGTAGACCGTAGCGCTCTAAATTAAATCAAAACAAACCAAACTAAATTCCCCATGGATAATAAATCCGGGAAGACTATACAACGGGACCGAAAGACTTTGGCGAAACATGCGGGAAAACAAAAAATCCGAGATGAAAGAATGTGGAAAAAAACATTTGTAATTTATATATAATTACCAGACAAATGGAAATAACGATCAACGCGGGAACGATAGTTCAAGGTTTTACGGTGTAAAATTGTCGTACAGCTACGTTCTTTTCATTAGACAATAAATGAAACTAAAATAGGGGTTCTGGGTAAAAAACCCAGAAAAAATAAAAAAAAAGTATCTATTAAAAGAAAATGAACTACGGCGTCAATAGATTCAGCGAACTACATTAGTCAATAATGCATGGCATTTCTTTTGATAACAAAATAAGCTAAATACGATGTCATTTTCCTCAGTTTTTCCTATTGACAAAAAAAATCGAGTTATGAGCTAGAAAGAAAAAAAACTGATAATAAACCCGAAAACTGCTTAATGTTTGCAGATCGGAATGCATATGCGTGGAGAATCCATTTCCTAGAGGAAAGACCTAATGAAGGAAAGGGATATAATACACAGAGTAATAAAAGTGATGCAAATCAGTAACGAAAATTGCCTGGAAGTAATTTGATAGTGAATAATTGAAAGGAGCATGAATATTTTTGACTTTACCACCAGAGCTTATTTGATATGCAATGTTGGAAATGATTAGTTTTTTTTTGTATCCAGAGAACCGAAAGCAAAACAAATATTAAGGAAAAAATGAAATGAGATCTCAGAAGATATGTTGTTGTCTAATAGAAAAAAATAATCAATGGGGAAAATGACACGACGCTCATTAAATAAGGATGAATTATTATTGTTGTTTGTATACGTATATTTATAGTACATAAATTAATGACTATGAAGTTATAAGGCTTACTTTCATTAGAAATTTATGTATAAAAACTTTATAACAGAAGTGAGAGTCATGTAGCATAGATTAGGTTTAAATGTTCTTAAAACTTGGTTACTGAACATAGTCGCAAAATTTAGAGTCATTGAAGCAAATCTTACTTAAATTTAAAACATAAAAATATTTTTATAGAAATGTTAATTTTTTTCATTTCACTTTCTTTAAAATGTCATTGTTGGTGTTAAAAGATTAAATACTGTCACTTTTAAACAGACAATTTATTTTTTTAATACAGCGTGTAGATAAAAATCAACAAGTACATGTATGTATGTATACGTATGTGTGTATGGATATGTATGTGTATGTACGTATGTATTTGTATATACAAGTCCGGCTATTAATTTCCAGGACTAATAGAATAACTCAGAAGAAAAAAAAGGTTAAACACATAGCCATTTAATATGATTCGAAGTAATCCCCATCAGCCTTAATGCACGTCTTTGCTCGGCTGTACAAATTTCGGAAAGAAGTTTTAAAGTCCTCTTTTAGAATGCTCTTTAATAGTAACGTTACAGTTTACATTTGCTTCCGTCGTGCGTACGGACTGCGGACAAACTGTGTGTGGATCATCTTCGATGCTTTCAATTGTAAATGTCATGATCGTTCGGTCATCCATGTGCTAGACTACAGAAATTTCCAATTGTATTCTTTTCAGTATATTTCATTCATTTGATTTAGTGCAGAAGACAATTTATTGTCTAAGAAAAGGTACAGACTGCATATCACTCGTCATAAAGATTTACGCATGATGTTAATGAATGCGGAACCTAACATTAAAAAAAACCGTTTTAAACTCCTACATCATTATACATCTATAAAATTATTTCCTTTTGTTTTCGAGCTAATTTTCCATTTTGATCAACGCTATTTTTTCACATTTGGTTTTGGCCCTTTTGATAAATCTTTATTTTGTGATTCTTGATGGACAAATAAAAAATGTTGAAAATATGCTATAACATTTTAACATTTAGTATAGTAAACTATTATGGAAGTGGTGACATTGGATAGTTTTATCCTGAGACGTGATGGTCCAGAAAAGATTGAGAATTTTTGCACTGCAACATTACCTAGAGATATGCAAGTTCTAGCTGATGCAATTAGGAGTAGATCGTAAATTTACCAAGCGGATAAAAAGCTTAACTTATCGTATATAAATTTACGGATTAAATTACTTCATCTCTACAGTAAAGATGGATATGTTTAATGGTATTCATAATGGGCACCTAGCTGGACATACACTGTCCCATGTAAGACTATACTGCTCACATTCTGTCAGAGACTGCAGTATATTTTCAACAGTCAACCTTTAAAATGCTTTTGCTTCTCTACACCTATTTACGAGCATAAATCTCATGTGATTCCAAAGCCTAGATTCTAAATGAATGGAGTTCCAATCACAATTTTTTCATGGAAACAATTTCAAACAAACCCTTACATTACTGACTTTATAAAGCCTCTTTGCGCATTGAAACTATTTTATGTCGTAAGTCATTAAAGTTGTCCCTCGTTCACATGACATAAAGTTGTTTTTTCAAACTACAGCTAATCACATCTACGACATCCAAGGTCATGACTTAGTACCTAGAAGACACAGTGAATATTACAATTAGTTAAATGCAATTTTAAGATTTTTCCTGTGTGGTTATTAGCACAGACAAACACAATACATTTTTATATAGATCAAAAAATAGACAAATATTTTAATCAAAATTAAACAACTTGCTAATCCAGCTTATAAAATATTTTAAAATATTTTAAACACAATACACTTTTATGTGGTTCAAAATATATTAATCTAAATTGAACAACTAGTTTATTCGGCTTATAAAATAGTTTTGAAATATTAAAGGTATTATACGTGATAAATATTTATTGCAACATTTTTAGATGTATAGAACCAGAACTATAAGGCGCTTATTTCAAAATGTATTGCTTAAATGTATATCATCCATTTATAGTTGCCGCAAGAAGAAGGATATTAAAATATTGAAAGTGTAAATTATTATAATTGTGTTCTTTATTGGTGATCAATACTCTCAAGCGTCTCTTACGCAAAATCAATTCTTAACTCCAATGAAAATTAATGTTACATTGACAGGCTTATGCGTATTTTTTAAACGACAATGAATATAATTATGGAATTTTTTTTCTTAAAATCAATTAATCTTTCTTATTTTTAATATATAATATTCTTTGGGAAGTATTATATTTCGGAGGAAGGAAGCAGTTGATAATTTTTTTATTGTAGTTGCATTAGATAAATGAGATTTTAACTTTATCTGAATATCTGAATATTTCTGAAATTTAAATTTATTCTCTATGATATTACATACAATTTAAACTTCATTTTTTATTACATTTCACAAACTATATATATATATATATATATATATATATATATATATATATATATATATATATATATATATATATATATGTGTGTGTGTGTGTGTGTGTAATATATCAAAATTTTTTAACTTTAATATTTCCTTAAAAAATCCTCTCTCCCATTATAATTCTTTAAAATATTTTTACCAGCCTCTAAATGCCTTTATCAAAGGAGCGTCCTCGACTTAAAATTATTTTGATACAATTCCCAGAGCTTTCTATCTATACATGTAATTTTTCTGTCTATTCAACTCGTTTTACAGCTGTCGCCGACAAATGACTTCACGTTAATTCGCTGAGTAAGTTTCTTGTTCCTAGGGGAAAATGTTTCTGTCTTCGCTCTTGGGTGCACTTGTTCGAGCAGAACGACTTTTCTGTCTGTCTGTCTGTCTCTCTCTCTCTCTCTCTCTCTCTTTGTCTGTCTCTCTCTCTTTCTCTGTCTGTGTCTCTCTGTCTCTGTCTGTGTCTCTCTTTCTCTCTCTGTGTCCCTCTGTCTCTCTCTCTCTCTCTCTTCACACACATATATCAGTCCAGATTTTTGCACTTGTAAATATTTATGTCCTCCTTTGAGCAGATTTTTCAGATTAACACATCATATCCAAATTTTTATGTTACTTCAAGTGTATAACCATTTCAATTAAAACAGAAACATTAATGTATAAATCAATTCAGGCGAAACTGTTTCTCCTAGCTCTCAATCATCTATCTATTTAAAAATGTTTAAAAATGGGTTTACGCCCAGACTTTTTTTTTTAACTTGCAAGGAATTATATACTTTAATCTGTGTAAGGCATTGTTAATAGAGATTTTGGTCATTTCTATTCGTTATTGGTTTAGTGTATCTTTCCCAGCTGTCAGTATTTTAGTGTAATGTTGTATCAGTGTTCCAGTGTTCAAACCAAAAACTCTAGATCATACCCTGGCCTTAGACACTAATCTCTAACGCATCTCTTGTGACACCTTGCAATATATTTGTTCATCTACTTCATGCATTTAAACATTATATCAAAGACAAAATATGTGTATCCATAAACACATTAATGTCTCTCTTAATCATTAGATTTACGACTATTGATTAATGTCTCTTAAATTATATACCGATATTAATTGAATATCCAATCCCCTTTAGGTGTGTTACAGGATGTAATTCACCTTGACAATAGACTATCATTCTAGATGTATTACATACTATCTTACAGAATACATAATTCGCTCTAATTTACATACACAAGTCTTCTATCTGAATTTTAAACTAATTTTTAATTGATTCTATTGTGTAAAGAAATATTTTTGAGCTATAAGTATATGCTCATTTTTTAAAGTATGTTAATTCTGAATATTTGATAATTGTATTTCTTTTTCTCTTTTAGGTAAGTAATAAAATTTCTTTAACGTATCAACAGAAGTTCCATATACTGTAAGTTATTATTATTTCTAAAAGTGTTACATATTTTATTCTTCTTTATATGGCATATTCATATTATAATGTATAGTTATCAATAAGAAAAAAGTTGAATTTCTACAAAATATAAAAGCAAACACATAGAGAATACAAGGTGTTTCTATTACAGAGTACAAATTTACGTATTAAATTATTACATTGAAAAATAATAATTCTAATATACTTATTATTTTTTCAAAGATAGTACACTGGTTCTAGTATATAGCTGATTAAAATGTACAACCATTAAAGAATATTTTGTTTAAAAGGAAAATATTTTTAAATATATATTTTTCTTGCTTGTATGTTTCGAAAATTAATTTCTAACTCTCCTATTAATATATAACTGGATGTACAAATCTTAAGCAAGAAATTTATCTTTCAATAAACAAATTTAAAATTGCTGCAAAGGACGTTTTACATTTAGCGCATGATAGGTAGCCCACTTATGAGGTAGCTAATGCATGCAAAGATATTATCATCATGACATCAAATGGGATTCAGAGCATGGGTATCACAGGTCAATGTGCGCAGTTCAAGGTAACTTATAAAAGCAAAGAAAACATCGTCAAGAGACAATCTTCTATGAGTTAAAAAAGGCATTGTGTGCGCAATATAGCTACAAGAAGCATCCAGACAATTTTACATCTGGTAGAATTCTTGAATTCTCGAGGATTATGTGATTTCATGTTTCTCGTGTAACATTAATGTTGTAAATCGTAAAAAGTGATGTTTCAACCTAAATAAAAGTGTTATATCGTCGTTTATCTATTATAAGTTAAGGTTTTTCTTCTTACCTTCCCACATCATGTGAACTATTATTTTTTTCACTTCTATACTTTCCCTGTTCCTTCTGTACGGCACTCTGCCTCTGAAGCACGGATTTCATGTCTCTCAGTTGTCCAGTATAATCACAGATAAAATGAAATGCAGCTAAATACCTGCACCCTTTCTAAAGACACACACACACAAACACACACACACACATATATATTATATATATATATATATATATATATATATATATATATATATATATATATATATATATATATATACATATATATATACATATATATATACATATATATATACATATATATATATATATATATATATATATATATATATATATATATATACATATATATATATATATATATATATATATATATATATATATACATATATATATATATATAACATATATATATATATATATATATATATATATACATATATATATATATATACATATATATATATACATATATATATATATATATATACATATATATATATAATATATATACATATATATATATATATACATATATATATATACATATATATATATATATATATATATATATATATATATATATATATATATATATATATATATATATATATATATATATATATATATATATATATATATATACGCACACACACACACACACACACACACACGGAGTGAGTGAGTGAGTGAGAGTTTAATGTGTTAGAAAATGACCTTTAACTGATCGATACTGTAAATTTAACATTTTAATTTTTAACCTGGATTTATAAAAATAATATGCGAATGTACAATTTTTGAATACTCTAAATCTCTAATAAACATGTAAGATCTATTTTGTTCTTGACACAAGTGTCAGTTTGTTTGGGAAAATGCGTTTTAAAGCACTTAAAATTATTAGCATGAGTAGTTGTCACCAGTTGAGGTTTGAGGTGTTGTGAAATTGTTTTGATAAACTCTGGATTTACGAACAAATATTCTAAACTGTACACAATGTTCCAACATTATTATTCGTGTTTAATTGCTCTGAAATACAGTTCTCCTGGTTCGCTGGAACGTGAAGTCGAGTGTTACGAGAATTGGAATAATATAAGTGCAAACACAGTATAATTTCAAACTTAAACACTCTGTAGGTTGATAATAAATAGAACCTATGTTAAAAGATTACTTAAGGAAAAAGGAATTTTAATAATGATTGTATTTGAAGGAATTATAATTTTGGATCATAAAAAAGCTGCAATTTATACTTTACTAAATTTCTTTTATCCAACATTTTTTATATCTCTAGTGCATCTCAAGCTGTTTTTAGCCCCATATTCTGTTTTAAAAGTTTAACCCCTTCCGGTATGATTTAATAATGAAAAACTATGCATGAAATAACCATTTAATTTTTATTTAAAAAACTTGTTTCATTTTACAATTCTTATATATTCTTAATTAAAATCCACTTTTTACATAGTGTTAAATAATATCAGAAACAGTAAAATTAAGAAAATATCAAAGCAAAACATTAATAAGGTATACAGATAATAGTCTTCAAGCTAGTGGTACTTTTCAAAACAAAGTGCAAAGGAATTCTTAATTGTTTACACCGCCAAGTAGTCTCACTTTTAATTTGATTCTTGTAACACACACGGCATTTCTTAGTAGGTTTTCTTTTATTCTGACTCATTAATTTGGCAATGATTTGTACCAAAAAATTCTAAGTAAACAATATGCAATAGTGACTTGTGATTTTCACAAGTGATAAAAGTGTTGCCAAATTCAGTACACTAGATATTTTAAACTAAATTATCATATTTAACAGTAACTTTAATCGCATGACGAGTGTAGCTCGTCTTTGTGCGGTATGGAATGAAAAACGAATGAAGAGCTAGACTCGTCGTTTTACCGGAAGGGGTTAATAGGAGGATATGAGAGTAAACATAATTAATAATACTCCTAAAACAATGTTGTTGAATATTTAAAAATTTATGAGACTGTTTGACGCATTATGGTTTATGAATTTCTTCCTTTTTCTTAAGGGAAATAATTTTAAAAATGATTATATTTTATGGAATTATAAATTTGAATTATAAAAATATCTGTAATTCATAATGTATTTAATTTCTTATATCCGATTTTTTTTTAATTTCTAGTTCATCTCCAGCTGTTTTTAGCAGTATATCCTCTTTTTAAAGATTAAAAGAAGGATATAAGAATAAACATAATTATTAATATTCCTAAAAAAATGTCATATAAAGTTGAATATTTAATAATCTTTAAGACCATTTGATCTTTAAGTTCATTTGAGGTATGAATTTATTCCGTTATTAAAATTCAAATTTATAAAATGTTCATTTTTACCTTCACATTTAACACACTGTACGCGGGATACGTACTAGTACGTTTTCTGACGGTTGATACCTTAGCGTGGGAAACGTACTAGTAAGGGATAGTGTAACAACACGGTTTGGTTGTGGGTACAAAAAAACGGTATGCACAGGAAAACTAAGCCGAATGATCTTGTCTACTACGTAGATTCTGGAAAAATTTAGACATATAAAAGTTAGTTCTTACATCAGTCGATGCGGACTACAGAACGGGAAGTTTGATTAAAAAAATCAATTTAGATTTAAAATTAACTTTTTACATATCTTGCGAAAATTATATATATATATATATATATATATATATATATATATATATATGTATATAATATATACATATTGTGTGTGTGTGTGTTTATTTGTCTATTTATATATTTGTTTATATATTTGAATATAAAATATGAAAAGTTTTGGTTAAAAAATTAAATAATTTTTGATCTATTGAGATTTACCTTTATAACTAAATTTACCCGCAAAAAGCCAGCTCCCGATACAATTCCGTAGCGAAATGTACCGGCACACAATATGTTATGATTAAATATGTGCTCGGTATTTATATGATTGTTCCACGAAATGCTCCGGCATCTGCTTAAGCCAGTGCACTCACTTTATTCTAAAATATTTAAAACAAACGAATAAGCAATACATATTACATCTGTAGTAGTGCATGTCATGATCAAAAAATTACTTTTTCAGATTATAAAAGATACTGGGACATAATTGTTAAGTTAAAAAGAATAAGTCAGGATTTCGAACCATAATTTTGTATTCTTTCTGGTTCAACTAAAAAAAAGTATATCGGTTCAGTTTCGAATGCGTAATTTTGTTTTATGCATATTCTTATTCGCACTGAAAGTATAATTCTACCACATAAAAAGTATGCAATTCTATCAAAATTTAGTTTTTAATTGGTATACTATGAAACTGATCGGTACTATACAATCGGTAAGCAGAGAACGGCGAGATTGGTATTGTTATAAATTATCAAAATCCCATCAGATATCTGAACATTCAGCTGTATTAAATCCCATTCAATAAGTAGCTTCATTCGAAACTGAAACAGAAAAATACTAGTGAATATCAAAAGCAACGGACATGTAAAAGCTTTAATTATATGGTTGTCGCTACATTAGAAAATATTGATAAGTTGCTTACAATGACAAAAGGACTGAAGAAAAGGACAAGCGGTAAACAGAGAACGGCGAGATTGGTTTTGTTATAAATTATCAAAATCCCATCAGATATCTGAACATTCAGCTGTATTAAATCCCTTTCAATAAGTAGTTTCATTCGAAACTGAAATAGAAAAATACTAGTGAACATCAAAAGCAACGGACATGTAAAAGCTTTAATTATATGGTTGACGCTACATTAGAAAATATTGATAAGTTGCTTACAATGACAAAAGGACTGAAGAAAATTACAAGCGGTAAACAGAGAACGGCGAGATTGGTTTTGTTATAAATTATCAAAATCCCATCAGATATCTGAACATTCAGCTGTATTAAATCCCTTTCAATAAGTAGTTTCATTCGAAACTGAAATAGAAAAATACTAGTGAACATCAGAAGCAACGGACATGTAAAAGCTTTAATTATATGGTGAACGCTACATTAGAAAATATTGATAAGTTGCTTACAATGACAAAAGGTCTGAAGAAAAGGACAAGCGGTAAACAGAGAACGGCGAGATTGGTATTGTTATAAATTATCAAAATCCCATGAGATATCTGAACATTCAGCTGTATTAAATCCCTTTCAATAAGTAGTTTCATTCGAAACTGAAACAGAAAAATACTAGTGAACATCAGAAGCAACGGACATGTAAAAGCTTTAATTATATGGTGAACGCTACATTAGAAAATATTGATAAGTTGCTTACAATGACAAAAGGTCTGAAGAAAAGGACAAGCGGTAAACAGAGAACGGCGAGATTGGTATTGTTATAAATTATCAAAATCCCATCAGATATCTGAACATTCAGCTGTATTAAATCCCTTTCAATAAGTAGTTTCATTCGAAACTGAAACAGAAAAATACTAGTGAACATCAGAAGCAGCGGACATATAAAAGCATCAATTATATGGTTGACGCTACTTTAGAAAATATTGATAAGTTTCTTACAATGACAAAAGGACTGAAGATATATTGAACTGAAATTAACTAATATATTTTTTCGATTTAGTTCCGATATTTGTTCAGACCAAAATAACATTTTAACCTGTTTTTGGTGCGAAGCCCTGGAATAAGTTATCATTTTTTGTGTATTTGCATAACGCGTATACTTCACAAAACGTTCACCTTTAAAAAAGGGAGGAGTAAAAATCATTCACATTATAATTGATAGAAATATTTCATATATAGCTAATTTCTCTGGCTATGTATAGTACATATATGTTGGTTTTCATAACTTGCTTTCTCATCGCTTTATACTTTATCTGTAAGTCTTGAATCTTGTATCATTTGAATATGCAAGTTTAAGACAGTCTTTTACTTGTTTAAGACATTCACTTGCATCAAAACTAATTATATGGGGATATATTACTTAAATCCAATTACACAATTACTGCCTAATAAGTATAACAATAATAAATCTTAATTTCCACGACTCTGTTATATAAAATAAGTATCTTATCTATGTACCCTTTCCTCGGTAGAAAAATAAATCGATATTCTTTTTCCTTTTTTTTAAATCTTATAATTCATACTAAAGTGTTGTAATCAAAAATGCTGATTTTCGAGCATTAACGACTGTAAAATTTTTTTTTATAATTTTTATTAACCTTTCTTAAAAACTGGTTTGCCATTCAAATGAAGTTTTTTCACATCATGGCCAATAAATGCCCCTAAAAGTGTCAGAAAAAAAACAGTCGTAGTTGATTAAACTAATCCGCACCATCTAATTGTTTGGTTTCGAGGGCAATGGTCTACATGTTTGCTACAGAAGAGCAAACATTGGAACCTATTGCGTACAGTCAAAATGAAACAGCTGTGAACAATAAATGAAGCAGGTTTCAAACGTATGGACTGTAGTAATATAAGGCACAGCTATTCCGATTTCACCATTTTCCAGTTCGATTTTAGTATAAATGTGTAGGCCTAGTTCTTTTGCTACTTAAGTTGTAAAGATATCCAGATATGTTTACAAAATCCGATCACCAATGGCTAACCAATCAGAACGCAGAAAATAACTACCTTATCAACAAACTATTAATAAGCTTTTAACTTTATCAAAACTTTAACTTTATCAAAACTATCAATAAAATATTTAGAGTAAGATATAATTTATTTACAAATATTTTGAAACAGAAAAAAACTCATAAATAATAAAATGTAACAGAAGATTTATCTTACCGAGACTAAGTAGTGTGGGAGATAATTAAATGAAAGAATTAATTAATTTAAGTAGAAGAAAAGTGTGTATATAATCTATTCCAATATTTAGAGTTTCAAGAAAAAAGTACATTTTGAGGGGGAAAAAATATTCCTTTAAAAACAAATGAATGCTGCTACTACAAATTTTTCTTTTATAATTTTAAGAAAAATTCAGTGAAAAATGGTTCATAACATCCAGTAACAGACGAATATGCGAGGACATTCCTTTGTATATGATAGACGTTGATTTAACTCAAGTAATCCGCATGCATGTTTGAGGCTATTTGGTATATATAACTTGTAGTTTCTTTGAAATTAATAACCGTAGCGTAACAGCAAAATGACTGTGAATCTCTAACGGGAAAAAATCGAATTAATACAAAATGACTACTAGGAATTTTACAGATTTTTTTAGTAACAATTTCATACAATTCTTGTTGGTACAGTGAAAGAATGAACTTAATGGTTTGAACTACATGACTCCCGATTTATTACATATTCAGAATTATCTAAAACTATAAAAGAGTAATTTTCTCTAAAGAAGCAATAAGTTAGTAGTGCTCGGAAATTAAACAATTTTTACATATTTTTAATCAGAAAGCTGAAAAAATTACTTTATCAACAAACTATTAATAAATTTTTATTAACTTTAGCAAGATTATCAATAAAATATTTAGAGTAAGATATAATTTTTCACAAATTTTCAACCGTAATAAAAATGGTTTATATATATATATATATATATATATATATATATATATATATATTTCAAAAACTATTACAAAGTTTTACTAATTTTTAATGTCAAATTTCCTTAGATATTAAACTAATACACAGCATAATATTTCCCTGTATCTTAACAACTCTAATCATGACAAACTTTAGAACAGAAGTCAGCGCTATTATTATCAGAGTTTATTTGAAGAAAGGCAAATATTTGTTCTGTAATAACATAGTTCACCAACTCTCAAATAGATAAATATTGGTAATTAAATTCTAATCTTCCCATCTTTAGCTGAAGCATAGGATGCATAGTTTTCGTTGGATTAGGTATTCACTCAGTATTACCAAATTTAAATATTTGCATTTAACATTACAATGGACTAGTATAAATATTCATGTTTAACGCAATAGAATGTATTATTTTTATTATATATATATATATATATATATATATACGTAGTTTTTAAAAAATATTAGTATTTATTACTTTATTGAAATACCTAAAATATAATTTTATTTGCCGTAAGCTATAATTCATAATTCTTAAGTATTAAAGTAAAATATAAGTATTGTTTCGAAATTCATCATTCTCTGGAAAAATTTATTAATTTATAGAAAACAAACTAGAAATTCTAAACTTAACATTGTTTTCCATTCACCTAGGAGCTAAAATGTAAGAAATTAAACAGCATTGTGATTAGAAGGTTTAAAGGGCATAGTTTATATTACGTTTCTTTTTCCCTTAAATATTGCAAATATCTAAATATTGTTCTATATACATATTTGTAAATTTTATGAAGGGTGAAATACGTACTGTAAATAATACCTTAAGTTTGGTGTCTTTAAAAGTCTAGATATAAACTTAAATCAACGTTTATTTCTAACACAAATCGGAACCTTTTTACAAACCATACAACACATAAACAAGTGATAAACTTAACAGTTGAAGGTGAAAATTGTAGTACATATAAAAGTAGTATTAATTGATTAATTGTAGAGTGCATTTCACAGTTCCGACATATTCGTATTTTCTTACTTTTTATTGCCTGGAAGCTATATGAAAATCTGTAAGTACGTTTCATGAAAAGATAAGGTATTTAATTATTTATATTCTTGCCTGAAATATTATTTCTCAAAATATTCAGGTGCTAAATTTACCATTCTCTCAGTTAGGTTTGCTTCTTGCATGTAGTGACCAGAAAATAACCAAATACGTACCGGGGTTCAAGTGTCCGAATGTCTCACCAACTACGGGTGTTTGTATCATCTTAATTTGGTTTTAAGAAGTAGTTCTAGTAGCTATCATATAGAAAAAATTAGCTGCTTTGCTTCAAAATAAGGGCATTAAGCTTTCAATATACAGCGTGTGAATTTTTTGCTGTCTTGGGTATTGTTGTATGGACTGATATGAGTATGATATGGTAGTATTATCCACTGGTTTAGGATATGCAACAGACGAAGGATTACTTGTTTAAATTAAAAATTTTCCGACTTGATGATTTTATTGCTATATCATTTTTATACAGGTTTTCTTATTTCATTATTATCATTGCCGTGTTCCACAAGCAGATAATAAATTTTCGATGGGTGGGTACTCCATTGACCTCCTCCATGCATTTTTCGATCGCTTCAGGACTCTCCAGTATTATCAGGAATATGCAACGTGTTACTGAATGTTTGGTTATCGCCCCTTTCGCTTATCGGCTCGCAGCTAATTGGCCAATGAGTTGGA
Organism: Pardosa pseudoannulata; assembly: GCA_032207245.1. Classification (NCBI taxonomy): domain Eukaryota; kingdom Metazoa; phylum Arthropoda; class Arachnida; order Araneae; family Lycosidae; genus Pardosa; species Pardosa pseudoannulata. The sequence continues at coordinate 86,518,939 of CM063505.1, read as the reverse complement.
TGAAGTTCTTGGGAACGGCTCTGCCGTCGCAGCTAATTGGTCCACACATTGGAGGACTAAATTGGCGGGGTTTTTGCTTACGTTTTTTTTTGGTGAAGATTCTACGAAATGTTGAATGGCCATAGAAATTAGGGGAGGGAAACGAATAGAGATAATTGAAGAAATTGTTAGGAAAGTACCGTTTTATTTCTAAATTCTACATCCATTCATACGAGGGAGGGGTGGTCAAAAGGAAAAAAAATTATCGAAACATTTTCCCTATCCACTTATCATTACAAAAATACGATTATGTACTCTAACAATTATGGTTGGATAAACAATTTGTGAATATTGTTTGTCATCTTTATTTATTATTAACGTCTTTACTTCATTAGGTGATACTTTAGATATTCTGTTTTCAGGTGGAAGAATTTCAATCTTAGTTGATAAATAAAATATTTTCTCCCTTTCCACAATATTGAATACAGTGTTGTAAAATATACATGCCTATTACAAGTAAAGCTAGGCACAGTCTTAAGAGTGTCAGAGGCCTAAGCTCCACAGACTTATCACACAGACGTATGTATTTGAAATCTTCAAAATAAGAACATGCCTTTAAACTTCTAAAAATTGTTGTTGTTTTACTAAATTTTTATTAAAAATTTATTTATTTTAAGGAACACATTTTATTAACTGTTGTCATTTTCTGACTTGCGTTAGGAATATTGTTTAACGAGAATCTGTATCTCATAAACGAGAAATGGCGAAAATTATGAGGATAAGTCTAAAAATTTCTCGAGAAAATATTTAATACCAATTTTGAGTTCTTATCGTTGAATAAATTTAATGTAACGAAAAATAAAAGGAATAAATATAATTTATTTCCATACGGATATACGTTCATTGTTTAATTCACATTGTTTTAATTCTATTAAAATATTTTCTTTGCAGAATAGAGAAAAGTATTTAGGGGTTGCAATGAGGCTTGCCTTAGGGACACTTAAGTATAATTATCTCTTTATGTGTAATACACACACACACACATATATATATACATATATAATACATATACATATATATATATATACATATATTGCGTGTGTGTTCATATATTTAATGAAAATATTTTTATTTTATCAGATAAAATATAAAACAAAATTAAATAGTTATTTAGGAGAACTTATTAGCTTGAAATTTAACAAACATGTTTCTTCTTACTTTTTATATAAAGATTATTTTTGCACGTGCATTTAAAAAGCATGTGCGTGTATGTGATATATATATATATATATATATATATATATATATATATATATATGAGAGAGAGAGAGAGAGAGAGGTCAACATATAGTCGCCATTACGTTTAAACAAATAAATGTTTTAGTTCTACATGCTATCTACATGCCTAAAACTTTCCCAGGTTGACGTGAACAACATGCAAGAAATATCAAAGATTGATTCAGCCATTAATAAATGCATACCGAACATAAGCACACATAGAAACAAAGGAGTTTATATACATTTCGGAAACAGAAATGTATGTGAGATTATATGTTAGTTTCCTTTTCTTTTCGAACTTCATAGGTATGACCGAAATTAACCAAACCAATGTTATCTTACAAAGATTTATGGTATAAGAAATACTGTGTGAAAAGAAACAGGTATGCATGAAACCCTAAATAAACGCTCTATAAGTTGATTTTCGGGCGCATTTACCCTTCGAATAGCCTACGATCTCCAAATGCGATTCTGGAATAACTCACATTTGTCTTAGACCAATCGAGCGATGACTCTAATCAGGATGTACTGCCGAGATCTTCGAAGTCAGGCATAAAGCCCCATTAGGTACTGCCTAAATGACTCCAAGGTAATACTGAGATAAATCATCGTCATCCTCTAAGTGTCTTAAATCGCTTTGCATCTATTCACATTTATTGGGTTGTCGCAGAATGGGGGATATGTTTTTTTTTCTCTTTCCTTAATGAAGTTTATGATTCGATTTACAAGTCTTCTGGTATGCTTTTACAAATCCTTCCTTCATCTAACAAAGTTGTACTTATCCACACAATGTATCTACGAGGATCTATTTACAGCCATGTGGATTGAAAATAGTATGATCTCTTAATATTAAATCCCAATTTTATTTCTATTTGCATTTCTTATGATTATAATATTTTCTTTACATTTGTAAAAATATATCTTAGTGTATATTTTAACTATTGGGTTGTCGCAGAATGGGGGATATGTTTTTTTCTCTTTCCTTAATGAAGTTTATGATTCCCTTTACAAATCTTCTGGTATCCTTTTACAAATCTTTTCTTCATTTAACAAAGTCGTACTTATCCGCATAAAGTATGTAAGAGGCTCTATTTACAGCCATGTGGTTTGAAAACAGGATTTGTTATGATCTCTTAATATTAAATCCCAATTTTATTTCTATTTGCATTTCTTATGATTATAATATTTTCTTTACATTTGTAAAAATATATCTTAGTGTATATTTTAACTATTGGGTTGTTATAGAATGGTGGATATGTTTTTTTCTCCTTCCTAAATGAAGTTTATGATTCCCTTTACAAATCTTCTGGTATCCTTTTACAAATCTTTTCTTCATTTAACAAAGTCGTACTTATCCGCATAAAGTATGTAAGAGGCTCTATTTACAGCCATGTGGTTTGAAAACAGGATTTGTTATGATCTCTTAATATTAAATCCCAATTTTATTTCTATTTGCATTTCTTATGATTATAATATTTTCTTTACATTTGTAAAAATATATCTTAGTGTATATTTTAACTATTGGGTTGTCACAGAATGGGGGATATGTTTTTTCTCTTTCCTTAATGAAGTTTATGATTCCCTTTACAAATCTTCTGGTATCCTTTTACAAATCTTTTCTTCATTTAACAAAGTCGTACTTATCCGCATAAAGTATGTAAGATGCTCTATTTACAGCCATGTGGTTTGAAAACAGGATTTGTTATGATCTCTTAATATTAAATCCCAATTTTATTTCTATTTTCATTTCTTTTGATTATAATATTTTCTTTACATTTGTAAAAATATATCTTAGTGTATATTTTAACTATTGGGTTGTCACAGAATGGGGGATATGTTTTTTCTCTTTCCTTAATGAAGTTTATGATTCCCTTTACAAATCTTCTGGTATCCTTTTACAAATCTTTTCTTCATTTAACAAAGTCGTACTTATCCGCATAAAGTATGTAAGAGGCTCTATTTACAGCCATGTGGTTTGAAAACAGTATTTGTTACGATCTTTAATATTAAATCCCAATTTTATTTCTATTTGCAATTTCTTATGATTATAATATTTTCTTTACATTTGTAAAAATATATCTTAGTGTATATTTTAACTATTGGGTTGTCACAGAATGGGGGATATGTTTTTTCTCTTTCCTTAATGAAGTTTATGATTCCCTTTACAAATCTTCTGGTATCCTTTTACAAATCTTTTCTTCATTTAACAAAGTCGTACTTATCCGCATAAAGTATGTAAGAGGCTCTATTTACAGCCATGTGGTTTGAAAACAGGATTTGTTATGATCTCTTAATATTAAATCCCAATTTTATTTCTATTTGCATTTCTTATGATTATAATATTTTCTTTACATTTGTAAAAATATATCTTAGTGTATATTTTAACTATTGGGTTGTCACAGAATGGGGGATATGTTTTTTCTCCTTCCTAAATGAAGTTTATGATTCCCTTTACAAATCTTCTGGTATCCTTTTACAAATCCTTCCTTCATCTAAAAAAGTTGTACTTATCCACACTGTGTATATACGAAGATCTATTTACAGCCATGTGGATTGAAAATAGTATTTGTTTTGATCTTTTAATATTAATTCACAATTTTGTTTTTATTTGAATTTCTTTTGATTATCATATTTTTTTACATTTGTAAAAACATATTGCAGTGTTTATTGTAACTATTGGGTTGTTATAGAATGGTGGATATGATTTTCCTCTTTCTTTAATGAAGTTTATGATTCCCTTTACAAATCTTCTGGTATCCTTTTACAAATCTTTTCTTCATTTAACAAAGTCGTACTTATCCGCATAAAGTATGTAAGAGGCTCTATTTACAGCCATGTGGTTTGAAAACAGTATTTGTTACGATCTCTTAATATTAAATCCCAATTTTATTTCTATTTGCATTTCTTTTGATTATAATATTTTCTTTACATTTGTAAAAATATATTTTAGTGTACATTTTAACTATTGGGTTGTCACAGAATGGGGGATATGTTTTTTTCTCCTTCCTAAATAAAGTTTATGATTCCCTTTACAAATCTTCTGGTATCCTTTTACAAATCCTTCCTTCATCTAAAAAAGTTGTACTTATCCACACTGTGTATATACGAGGATCTATTTACAGCCATGTGGATTGAAAATAGTATTTGTTTTGATCTTTTAATATTAATTCACAATTTTGTTTTTATTTGAATTTCTTTTGATTATAATATTTTTTACATTTGTAAAAATATATCTTAGCTTTTATTGTAACTATTGTGTTGTTGCATAATGGGGGATATGTTTTTTTTTCTCTTTCCTTAATGAAGTTTATGATTCGATTTACAAATCTTCTGGTATGCTTTTACAAATCCTTCCTTCATCTAACAAAGTTGTACTTATCCACACAATGTATCTACGAGGATCTATTTACAGCCATGTGGATTGAAAATAGTATTTGTTTTGATCTTTTAATATTAAATCATAATTTTGTTTTTATTTGAAGTTCTTTTGATTATAATATTTTTTTACATTTGTAAAAACATATTGCAGTGTTTATTGTAACTATTGGGTTGTTATAGAATGGTGGATATGATTTTCCTCTTTCTTTAATGAAGTTTATGATTCCCTTTACAAATCTTCTGGTATCCTTTTACAAATCTTTCCTTCATCTAACAAAGTCATACTTATCCGCACAATGTATCTAGGAGGATCTATTTACAGCCACGTAGACTGAAAATTGTATTTGTTTTAATCTTTTAATATTAAATCACAATTTTGTTTTTATTTGAATTTCGTTTGATTTTAATATTTTTTTACATTTGTATAACACTTAGCGTTTATTGTACCATAGCAATAATTGATTATCATATATTTTTTTACATTTGTAAAAACATATTGCAGTGTTTATTGTAACTATTGGGTTGTTATAGAATGGTGGATATGATTTTTCTCTTTCTTTAATGAAGTTTATGATTCCCTTTACAAATCTTCTGGTATCCTTTTACAAATCTTTCCTTCATCTAACAAAGCCGTACTTACCCGCATAATGTATCTAAGAGGCTCCATTTACAGCCGTGTAAATTGAAAACGGTATTTGTTTTATCTCTTAAAATAAAATAACAATTTTGTTTTTTATTTGCATTTCTTTTGATTATAATATTTTTTACACTTGTAAAAACCTATCATAGCGTTTATTGTAACTATTGGGATGTCACAGAATGGGAGATATGTTTTTTCGTTTTCCTTAATGAAGTTTGATTCCCTTTACAAATCTTCTTATTTCCTTTTACAAATCTTTCTTTCATTTAACAAAGTCGTTCTTATCCGCATAACGTATCTAAGATGTTCTATTTACATCTATGTGGATTGAAACTTTTATTTGTTTTAATATTTTAATATTAAATCACAATTTTGTTTTTATTTGAATTTCTTTTGATTATAATATTTTTTACATTTGTAAAAATATATCTTAGCTTTTATTGTAACTATTGTGTTGTTGCATAATGGGGGATATGTTTTTTTTCTCTTTCCTTAATGAATTTTATGACTCCCTTTACAAATCTTCTGGTATACTTTTACAAATCTTTCATTCATTTAACAAAGTCTTACTTATCCGCACAATGTATCTAGGAGGATCCATTTACAGCCATGTGGTTTGAAAATTGTATTTGTTTTAATCTTTTAATATTAATTCACAATTTTGTTTTTATTTGAATTTCTTTTGATTATAATATTTTTTACATTTGTAAAAATATATCTTAGCTTTTATTGTAACTATTGTGTTGTTGCATAATGGGGGATATGTTTTTTTTTCTCTTTCCTTAATGAATTTTATGATTCCCTTTACAAATCTTCTGGTAGCCTTTTACAAATCTTTCCTTCATTTAACAAAGTCGTACTTATCCACATAACGTATTTACGAGGATCTATTTACAGCCATGTGGATTGAAAATAGTATTTGTTTTGATCTTTTAATATTAAATCAGAATTTTGTTTTTATTTGAATTTCTTTTGATTATAATATTTTTTACATTTGTATTACACTTAACGTTTATTGGACCAGAGCAATAATATAAATTATCACTCAGTTACATGTAAGTAGAATTAAGCAATTTATTAAAATACTGTACATAAGGATTTAAGCACAAGGTATTTTAGATTATTTATAATATGCTTCTTGATACAGAATCTAGAGTTATTTGGTACTGTCTGGTCTGAAGATACTTCTTGGGAGCATCAGACTGTTTCTTCAACATCATTTGTACCTAAAAGATACTATACGTTAATGCTAATTGTTAGAGATGAGACCAACAGAGTTTCTAGGCCAGCCGCAGGTACAAGTGAAGTACTCGTAAGAAAATACAAAATTAAAAAAAAACTAATTCCTGCGACTTAATTTTGTTTATTTTGAATATAAATAAAGGCGTAAATAGGAAATAAAAATGCTAATTAGGATATTATGCCAATTGACCCTCACTTGGTCGAAGATATGCCAAAAATGGTGTCTTCGTGCAAAAAAGAAATGGTGTAAAACTGGTACAGAAGAAATTAAGCTCCACACTCCTTCCTTGCTCTTTTTCTAAGGGGGCTTGCAGATCTCTCGAAAAAGTTCGTTGGGTAGCGTTGCCTTGGCCCAAGATGGCTGCTCCGTGGTTAGCAACCCCGCCTGACCAATGGGGTCGAAGGAGGGTCATTCACTTTGCTTTCGCCTCCAGATCAGTTTCGTGATGGCGTTGCTCAATTGTAACTCTTTGTTACACTAATATAATACAATTACAATATAAACTAAATATAACGAAAAGTACTATTAAAACAAGGCTGCTAGCTATGTCTTTCATTATATTAATTAGTGCATTATTTGAATCAGGAAGATTTCTACTATTCTAACATATAATCATACTATCGTATCTTCTGCTGTTAAAAGTTTCTTAGATCGTTAATATATACCATTTGAAATTTATTTAAATCTAAACTATATCATAGAGTTTTATTTTTCATTTATTATAATTTTAAAATGTTTCTTTGCATCACTGTTGATAAAGTAAAAATAATAAGAGCTACTCAGTGTTAGCCAATGGAAAAACTTGTATAGCAGTGAATAAAATTCTCTAGTCTCACAACAATATTTTATTAGATAGATGCCCTTTCATAAAAACATGATTTCAGAAAACTATGCATTTCTGGTTTGGATTAGTGAGAAGAACGATTGTATAATTTTGTTTGTATTTGCATTTCTTTTGATTATAATATTTTTTATATTTATAAAAACAGCGTTTCATATTTATGTCTTAGCGTTTATTGTATTTATTGGGTTGTCACACCATGGGGGATACTTTTTTTTCTCTTTCCTTAATAAAGTTTATGATTACCTTTACAAAACTTCTGGTATCCTTTTAGAAATTTTCCCTTCATTTAACAAAGTCGTACTTATCAGCATAACGTATGTAAGAGGCTCTATTTACAGCCAGGTGGATTGAAAACAGTATTTGTTTTGATTTCTTAATATTAAATAACAATTTTAATTTTATTTGCTTTTCTTTTTAATATATTTCTTTACATTTCTAAAAACATATCTTAGCGTTTATTGCAACACAGCAATAATATAAATTATCACTCAGTTACATATACGTATAATTAAGTAATTGATTAAAGTACTGTACATAAGGATTTAAGCACAGAAAGGATTTTTAGATTACTTATAATATGCTGCTTGATACACCTCTAGAAATATTTGGTACTGTCTAGTCTGAAGATATATACCTCTTGAGAACATGAGACTCTTTCTTCAACATCATTTATACCTAAAAGATACTGTACTTTAATGCTAGTATAATGCAATTACAATATAAACTCAATACAATGAAAAATACTTTTGAAACAAAGCTACTACCTACGTCTTTCACTATGTTAATTAGAGTATTATTAGAATCAGGAAGATTTCTACTGTTCTAACATATAATTATACTATCGTATCTTCTGCTGATAAAAGTTTCTTATATCGCAAGTATATACTATTTGAAACTTATTTAAATCTAAACTATATCATAGAATTTTATTTTTCATTTATTATAATTTTAAAAAGTTTGTTTGGATCACTGTTGATAAAGTAATTAAAGCTACTCTGTGTTAGTCAATGGAAAAAATTGTATAGTAATAAATAAAATTTCCTAGTCTCACAACAATATTTGCACTTTCATAATAACATGATTTCAGAAAGCTAGGCATTTCTGGGGTGGATTAGTGAAAAGAATGATTGTATGATTAACAATTAGGGCAATTTTATTCCAGCATTTCTTATTGTGACAGCAAATGCGATCCACAAAGCTGTTCCCAGATGTAGTTGTAAAGTCACGGGATCCTCGGGTAGCATGTGGGGGTCGAAGTAGTTATGACATGACATACAGCTTTGAAACAATAACAACGTTTATTCTTGATGAAAATGGAGTTATAAACAAATTTCCCGAATGGAAATCACAGGACTCAGGTGAGCTGGTACGGACCTAAAAGTCCCAGGTTTAAGGCGAACCTAAAAAACAGTCTATGAACAGGAGCCGACAGATACTGTTGTATAGGGATACAATTGGGCACCTTGAGTCTGGAGAACTGGAGAAAAGATCTCCAGAAAAAAACCACCACAAGTGGAACCTCTGTTCGTTTCTCGTCCTGGAACTCCCTGGCGAAAATATCGAGTCGCCTGACATCAAGTTCTGCCTCTTCCCATTGGGGTTTTCTTTCCGCGTCGCTGTCCTGGTAGCGTCTGATTGGTTCCTTTGGTGGCGTCTCACAGTGTGACATTTTGTTGTCACGCCCAATCTTCCAAACTCCTCGGACAACTCAAGGCGTGATCGAAGCGAAAACCCTTTCTTTGTAGTATAGTGTCAAAAACTCAGACAGAGTCGATCTGCCCTGGGCTTGAACAAATCGTCTTTGTGAGGCTCATGGGGTGTAGCGACTTCACAGAGTATATATTTCGAGGTAAATGAGAAAATATATTTTAAATAGTCTAAAATGCTAAGAGTTTATGCATAATAATGCTTCGTTATTGAACTAGCATACATTAACGAGAGTGAAAATAATGTGTTAATTATTTGCTTTTATTTCGCATATTACTTTTTTTACCGATTCTTTTACTCATTTAGGAAATATGGAAGCATTATCTATATCAATTAAAAATAAACTGTGATGATTATCTATATAAAACGTTGGTATCAAATCCCGGATTAATTTTAATCAACTTCGAATATATCGTGCCGTAATCAATTAATGAATAGCAGAGTTTAATTATTCTTTAATCACTTTAAACAGTGATTATAAATTAATTTTTCCTTAATCAGTTTTACTAAGTTTTATCTTATGTTCTGCATTAGAGGCACGGTTGTTTGTGATCGTTACGAATCTATTCTAAACAGAAGATACCAATTCAATTATTTTTCATCATAGTTTTACATTATAATTTCCTGAAGAAAATAAGAAAAAACTATTAATAAACCGAATTCAATGATCTATAGAAATCAGTCTCTTTTTAGACAAAATATATTTGTAAATCATAACTAGGAGAAAAATAAGTAAAGTTTATAGTATGAATTCAGATACTGCAATTTTAGGCTAAAACTCAAAATTTTGCTTTTGATCATGATTTATATAGTTATAGCGGGTTTAAAATGAAGAATTACGAGCATTTAATGTCGATCTTTTGAATGGTGTGAAAAGGTCTACTGTTTTGCTACACAAAGCCTAACTTGTTCTTTTAGTAGAGATGCAGTTTAACATCAATTTTAGGCTAAAATTCAAAATTTTGCTTTTGATAATGATTTATATAGTTATAGTGGGTTTAAAATGAAGAATTACGAGCATTTAATGTCGATCTTTTGAATAGTGTACAACGGTCTACTGTTTGGCTACACAAAGCCTAACTTGTTCTTTTGGTAGAGATGCAGTTTAACATCACATTTTGTATTTCAAATATCCCCAATAAAATGTATTTCTTCAAATGTTAAATAATTCATTTAAACAACATAAATGTATGAAACAAAAAAAATAAAAATATAGTGTAAAAACAGTTTATTTACTTGTATATCTACAAATAAAAAAGCATATTTCTTAGATATACTTTAATTTACCTTGAACAAAAATTCCCTTTGAATTAAAATTTGAAACCACCTTTGTAAAAAATTATTATTTTGGTCACCGTAATTAATTTATATACCCACCTGTAAATTTAATATATTAAAATCAAAGGTTATGTCATCAATTATCATGTATATATGATTTAAAGGATAAATAAAATTTTGATACGTATATTAGTGTCAGAAATTAGAACAGATTCTACTAATTCTGTTAATTGCAGTTTTGCAGGAAACCCACGATCAATACAACCAGATTTTAAAACTCATTTTGTGGATGACATTAATTTTGAGTATGTTGTAGATCTACAACATTGGGAATAGAAAGGGTTAAATACTCGCTATTATTAATTCATTACAATTAAGTAAACATAAACTGCTTATGCTCATTATGAATAAAACATTAAACTATCGTTATCTATATATATGCATAGTAATGCTTTTATAAATTCATTTCCGGTAAGTCTATTTACACACACAGTATATTTTTCTTAGATTTTTATCTTGTAGCGTACTGAGCTCTAAGTGAGCTGGAAAAAGGATAGCGGAAGCTTAAGTAAAATTTAAAGATCTTTATTAGAAATACAGCTATTTTAAAGTGCACAGATATGATGATATTATTTACAGTAAATTATTCCTAGTTACAGGAATTAGCTTTCCGAATCGATATTGTTCAGATTAATCAGGTACGGAGAAATAAAGGAGGGGGAGGACACTGTTAATTGCTCTACTAACGCTATCAGCCGATGAGTTCATAGGAGACTCGATCGGTCAAAAAAAATCACCCTGGAGTAGTTGTAGATTATTTGGGAGAGGCCTTAGCTATGAGCTGTATCCCCCGGCATGAAAATGGAGAGTTTCTGTCAGGGGTTTTGCATTACTTGAAAGATTACATTAAAGTTAAGAAGTTACATTAAAGGTAAAAACAAGAGGCCCTAGATAGCAAATAAAAATAGTAAAAGGGAAAAAGAAATTTAAAATAAGGTAGAAAGTTTAAGAAAATATAGGAAATTGTTTTGCTGATGCAAGCACCCATTTTTAAAATTTTATAATTTTTTTGGAGTTTTTATTTTTATAACTTTTTTTAATTATTTATAAATAAAATTAAAAAAGAGAGAAATTAATATGATAGAGGAAAAGAATGAAGATGAGAAGTGATAGAGAGGAAATGCTAACTTGAAGTGAGGAAAAGCAAGCGTCATCGTGGCGCCATCTAATATTCGTGCAAAAAACTAGTCTAGTGAGAATTTGGAATAGACGTAGAAAACTATGTGAATTTGAAAAAAAAAAAAAAAAAAGATGATTATAGGGAAGCATAGCGGTTCGAGACACCTTACGATTATCACCTATCACCCTGGGCCATGAACTCCAGGCTTTTTATACTGTCGTCTGTCAGTAAATTTCCATCTCAGCTGATCGGGCACCTGGTGATGACGTCGTGAGGAACCTTTATGTAGAATTGCTAGCTGTACAGGTGTAAGCCAGGTTCCAAAGAACTCACGGGAGTTCTCAGTAATCGAGAGCAATCTCGACGATCTATGGAACATCAGTAATCGATGTCTCTGGTAAACCTTTAGAGAATAAGGGAGGAAAATATTGCTGCTTAACTTATGATATAGAGGGTTTCTATCACGAGAGACTCTTTCTGCGGGATGCTATTGAAACCAACACTGAAAACACTTCACCTGCATCCTAATGAATTTCCCAGACAGAGAGATTGAGATTGTTAACAATCCTCTACTCAACATCCTATTCTTCTCGAAACAACGTCCTGTCACAAGGTAAAAATGAGCTCAGTTCAAGTTTACATAAAGGACGCGTTCACTATTTCCATCATATGCTGTTTTTTCTCACGGTAGTAGATAAATCTGTAACTGGGAATTTGATGTAACAAAAATGCGTTACAATCCTTTTTACGTCAGTGTAATATTATAGCATCATCTATTCTGATTATGATTACAGATAAATCTATAAAAACATGATTTTTATTACTATAAATTAAATCGAATGTACACCGGTTGCATGAAATTGAAGAAAATTTGAATAAAGTTTGTAGACAAGTCAATGATATCAACTTTAAATTTGTAGTCGTTAAATTTATTGATTAGCAAAATAAATTCTTACATGTTTTATTCATTATTTTTTTTCACTAATGTTATAGCAAATAGACGGAATGTTACGTAAATGCGAAATATTAAATTTGTATCAACTTATTTCTGTATTTAAACAAGTATTTATTATGTTAAATTACTACACACTATAAAACTTTAACATTATATCAACTATACTTCTATCTTATATTGTTAAAATAATAATAGAAATAACAAGATTAAAAAATTTACTGTCTCCGTTCAAATATTATGATATTCCACTTTTATGTGATACTACACAGTACTACATTTATAACAAAATATTTTACAGTTAAAATATTTGCTTTGAAATAAACAATCTTTATTCAAAATAAATAACATATATTCTGAAGCACTACAAAAGGAGCTGTAGTAAAATTTTCAAATAAAGTTAGAAAATTAATTTAATAATTCTGTTTGAATTTCTTGATGTATATAGTCTAAATTTAATATTAGAAGCAGCTGTTATTACGAGAAATAACAGCAGTGTTATAGAATAAATAATTACCAAAACAATGGAGGAAAGAATAGCTAAATCTTAGAAATAATACTTTTGGGAACTATTAAATTATTTTCAACATCAATATAAAAATATGAAATACTTTTAAATCATGTATCCATAGTTTGATCACAAACTGAGTCAAAAGATATTTCAGAAGAATTAACTTAGGAAGCTTATTTTGATGGAAGTGGAAAATTTTTTGAAGAAAATTGTTAGATTCAAAATAAAAGCTTTTTAAATATACATGCATTGTTTAAAAACTGATATAAAACTTATTGGGAAATAAAATATCATTGATAAAGCTCTAGTATAATAAAAAATATTGTCACGTAGATGAAAGTACAGGTGGAACACAATCAAGAGTCAGGCTTAAGAAATAATAATTTTTTAAAGCCCAAGCTACCTAGCTCGTACTCAAAACAACAACTGCCGCTCGCAGTTTTTACAGAGGCTTTTATAAGGTAACAGAACCTTCTAGAAATATTTTAATGCAACAGAAAATTAGCATAATTTAGAAGTCTTCTTGACTATTTAAGAAATCGAACATAAAATTACGGAAACAAATTTGTCCTGACGCAGGATCAAACCGGAGACCTTTCGGTTCGTAGCCCGCGACTCTAACCATTGCGCCATGGAGCTCGGTAGTGTCGTTTGAAATGTGGCATTATTTCAGCTAACAAAATAAAAATTTTTGAACAGCTAATTATAGTATCGTTTTAAAATAAATATACTATGACAATTTCATTCCAACTTCGTGAGACAATTTTGAATTAGAAATGGGCTTTCACTATATTAACTTCAATCATGATTAGTTGAAAACAATAATATAATTTACATAGGATGTTTGATTTGAAATACTTTACATTTTAGAGATTATAAGCAACCATATAAACTGCTATAAAATTTTCTAGTAATTGCTTTCGATGAAAAATTAAGGCTATATTTGACTTTTGATGATTTTTTAGTCCTGCATATGAAATTATTTTTACATGGGTACATTAAATTATAATACTTTTTTGAATTATAATATTTTACTATAGAGTTATAATTATGTGAAATACGAAAATAAATATATATGTGATATCAATTTTTTCTTATAAAAGACAGTTGATGATGTAAAAATTTAGTCTTCTACAAATGTACAGTTTAAATTTAAAATGATATGTTATAGTTTTAAAACTGGAAAAATAGTCGCTTAAATTTAATACAGGAAATTAACAGGAAATAATAAAATTTAAAATGTAATAACATAATTAGCTAAATTAAATATATTATTCAGGGGTTATTTAGATAATACTTTATGATGAGACTAACTATGTATAGTGGGAATAGCTATAATAATTCTGATTAGTTTGGAATTAGTTATATTAACACTGAAAAGTTATATTTACGTCTCGGAGACAGCACAAAACAGTTTACTGCTGAGAATAACTTTAATGTGATATAATCCCTTTTTAAAATATAAAAGTATTACTAGATTTATTCTTTTAAATTGAATTTTAAAAATAATATATAATATGAATTTTAAGAACACATTTTAAAATTTTGAACTGAAGACAACAGCACTAGAAATAATCTTCGAAATAACAGTTATTTTGTCTGGTTACAGATAATTTGTCAATTTAATTTATATTTTAGTGATCTGTAAGAATCTATCAAGTAAAAAATTAACACTGGAATAACACTTTACCTTAGAATGCATGCAATAGTAGCTTTTACTTTTTCACATAACTGTTGAATTCACAAGCAAATATTTCATAATAGAAAAGAAAAAAAATGCATTTAACATAGCACTAATTTAATTCTTATATAACACAATTTATAATTGAATATGTATCACAACAAAACAACAAGATATTAGCCCTTTTACCAAAATTCAGAAATAAATACATGATGATGCCATTTATTGACTAGAAAAATAGAACAGTAACTACAAACAATATAAAAAATGAAACAATGATTATGAATTATTTGAAGATTAAAATTAAAAGACTTTTTTATGAAGACTGAAAATTAAGATTACATTTATTCTAGGTTTAATATTCAAACAGAAGTTTTATTGTAATATCACTTTACTTCCACTTTCAAACTAAATGAAATGTTATAATAACAAAATATTGCAGTGTGGAATTTTTTTATGCATGGTCTGCCTGAAACAAATTTGACGAGTTTAAGTGCTACATCGCCATGTAAATAGAAGGAAACTTTTATTTTTAGAATTGTGCTATTCATTTTGACCATCCATGATCGCGTTTCAAATACTTATATCATGACATCTGCCCAAGCGCAAAATGAATTACAGAATCACAGACTAAATTTTACTTTAATATGGAAATAAAAGTTCAGTTTCTCATATACGTATTTCAAAAGTTAAGTGTCTGTAAGTTAATTTTGTTTTCCTTTCAGTTAGTGTATATTTTTGTTATTTAACAAAACCTGCTACTCGAATTGACAGATTTAATGATTTTTTTCTAAATTTAGAGAGTTAAAAATAATTTGTGAATAAGTAATTTTTAAAAGAGTATAAAATTATAAATTTTAATAAATAAAATAAAACTTTTTATATTTTAACCTCACTTTTAAGTATGGAACAATACTATGTCTCCCTCATTCCTCATAGAATTGAATATCTAACCTTTTATACAATGAAGTAAGGAAATCTTGAGTAATTTCGCCTTGGAAATATGTTTGCTCAGTTGAGGTACTTTTAAGTCTTCTAGTTTGTAGCTGACTGTGTCAGTCCAGTCAAATGTGCATTGTTACGCTTTCCTTCTATGTCATTAGTGTCACTGAAAGAGCTGTGTTTGTTAAACTTTTGTACCACAACATCCCGAACTAAAATATATATATTCTCAAATAATACATTATATTATTTCAAACAAGTAAAACTTTCAACAAAGATAGAAACATTGACATTAAAACATTCGAATATAGAAATGAAAATTTATTGGGAAAAAGTTTTATTTTCTACAACAAAAAATATATATTTCCTTTGTTTATCGTAATTACCTTGCTCATAAATTATCTATAATTTACAAAACAATCTATCTGTACTTCTAACGTATTCAAATTAATTTGCTGAAAGCTGTATTAAGTAATACTCACGTTATCTAAATAAAGCATGAATGAAACTTTGATAAGATATGTATTTACTATCGTCATTTCCTTTGTATTCTTCGAAGAAATAAAGCTAAAAACAATACTTAATAAATCGGAGTTTAATTCCCCTTGTAAATATTTTAAAGATATTAAGCACTGCTACAGAGGTAAAAATAATCAGTAGCCTTATTTGCTTAAGTCAGTTAAATTTCATATCTTATAAATAATCAGATTTTGTTTACAGCTAACAGTTACTATTCTGATATGTAATGCTTGAAATAGTAACTGTTCGTATTTATAAATAATGCATGTTTATTTATTAATATCCTTTGAATATTCTTTTATAATCGTTTCGTATTCACACTTGCCAAAATAAATAAAATTATCTGGAGTTATTTGGTTTACCAATCACAATAAAGTTAATTGATTTGTAAATAAAAGTTAATTTTATTTACAAATGTAGAAGCATTTTTTTTATCTGATATAATTTTACACCTTTTGTAATTATCTGTCTTGAACAAGGAGTATGCGAGGTTTATTTTTAGACTGTTTTGTCATTTTTTTTATTCATGTGAAATAACAAATAATTTTTGATGAATGAAATTATATAGATGTTTACAGTCCAATATTCTGATACTATTTTTACCGTTTGGAACAGCTTGACCCAATAGAGACTTAGTGTTAGTTTACGAATTTAATCAAATGCTGACAGTTAATTATTTTAAATATTTTTCTGAAAGTTTCTTCCTTAAAACCTACTATTTTTTATTAGCTTATGAAATGATTTAAAATAAATCCTTTATGGGAAATATATCTTCTAGTAAAAAAAGGTTTGTACAATGATTGAACAGAGTTATCCGAGATAAAAATAATTTTTTCTCTAATTTATTAAATTTTCGATGTCTTCAATTCCATTATGTTAATAGCCCTTGAGTTTTCCGTATTATAGTATAAAAAGAAAGTCAATGTTTTTCAATCATTTTCTCAATATATGTCATTACAATACGAAAGAAATAATTAAAGGGAACAATGGGCATTAATAATATTTTGCGGGAATTTATTACAGCTACGGAACATCGTACATAGTATTGCACATTATATATCTGTTGAGAAGATTATTAACATATATTTAAACTGCATGCACTTTTAAATAATAATAAATTTTAAGTTTGAAAATTGCAGGTTGTGAATATTTAAAAGAGTCGACAGTTTTTATAAAAATCATTTAAAAATTAAGTTTAATTTTTATGCGAACTTTCATACACAAAATTTTATATTTACAAGGTTTCATAAAAGTAATAATTTCCATAAATGATTCATAAGACACACCGTCACATTTTTCATTATTTCTTTATTTTCTAGAAAAGTTTAATATGAAATATTAAACTTTTAAACAGCATAAACCTTAAATTGGAGTATAAATAAATTAAACACAATAAAGTTCAAAATCCACATATATAAAAGTTTTCTGATAAAGTTTAAAAAACTATTCATTGAATGTTAATTTTCGATTTTTATCGTTTTTTTGCTTTATAATTACTTAAAAGCATATTCTAAAAATATCTACGTGATCATTTCAACAATTAGTAAAAAATAAAGTAATTACTTACTACAAAGTTTATGTGCACATATTTTTAGTGCTAAGTTAACATTTTCTTAATATCCTTTGTAAAATCCGTTTCTTTACATACTAAAACAATTCAGTCCGATATAATAACTTGCTACATCAGTAAATATGTTGTCGATAAGTGTTTGGAAATTCCTTTTACAATTTTATTCTCACAAACATTGTATGGCGTAAGTGTGTAAGTTTGTGTTGATAAGCTGACTTCAAACATCCCCTCTTAAAAGGCATTGTTAACTGTATGAATTAATGGATTTAGGATAACCATACGAAATACATGTTCCGCGTTATTCTAACTTGAAGCATAGCAATTACATACTCGAGTGCACGCGTTCAGCTGAATGCATTGCTATTCGAATTGTCAACCATACATTTAGAATTTGGGAACTTCCATTTCACTGCAATGTATTTAATATTACTCTGAACTAATATGTGTATACATTTGTCTAAATACAGGCATATATATTTGTGTACACAAGGATAGATACATTTATGAATGAATGATTATGATGTGTGTATGTTTACATGTGTTTTTCCAACTGTAATATTTTACATTTCAACAATACATTGTGTACTAAAAATGCGTATTTTCTTTGTTTATTGTGGGAATAAAATGAATTCGGACGAAGCAAATGTGAAATTTAAACTGTGCATTAAATGTCCAATATAGAAACAGTACTTCTTACTAGGATTACACAGGCTTTTTTACAAATAGTCATATCGTAGTTTAAATATTCTTATGTATGGGTATGTTGTCATGTTTGAATATACTCAACAGTTTTTATATTTTAAGTATTTAATAAGCAACACAGCGTATCATATTCCTAACCAATGCTCATTTCGCCAATCATATAAAAATAATTAGTAAACGTAAAATATTTGAAATATTTATTGCTGTTTAAAAAAAACTGTTGTTCAGAAATCCTTGCAGTGGATTACTGAAAAAATATTGACGATAAAGGAAATAAAATATTAATTTTTTGAAAGTTTTTATGACCTTATTAAATACGAATGTATTCCTGACTTGCAAACAAGGCAATCTATGCTGGCAAATATAAAATATAAAACATTTAAAAAAAATAAATTTTGCCAATAAATTTCTAAATGTATATTTCAAAGCTAATGTTTTTAGAGATATTTTATTATTTATATGAAAATGCAAAGATTTTATTGGTATTACTAAAATTTTTAATGTACCTATATTCATCCTCCAAATATTTCACTTTTCCAATCAGATACTAAGGATGCTAATTTACTTTTAATGTAGACTAAATGTTACTCTTAATATCAATACAATATTCTCTCTGATCAAATTCATAACTTAGAAAATTTTTTGTCTTACATTTTTAACTACTATTTGGTTTCTCTTAATAAGATAGTTCCAATTGAAATGGACATTAAAATACACTACAACTTTTCATATAATCGCAAGAAATCTACTAAAGTTCACTTATTGTGGTAAGGTGAATATTTCCAAGAATAACTACTCTAAACCGTAATTTATTTATAATATTTTTGTGTAAATAATTTTTTACTAACAACACTTTTTTGATATCTTTAACTTTTAAAGTAACAGTGGCAATGTTGTTTCATCAATGATTTAAAATCTTCTCTTATTTAAAAATAGATGATTGCATACTATATTGAGAACTTTTGCAATTAATGGAAGTTAGAAAAAATAGCTTGATAAATAATATCTAATTTTTCAATTAATATTGAGTATATTTTACAATAATTTGAATTTTAAGTAATATACTTACCGTAACTGCTTGTTATTTTCATACTGTTATATGTATATATCTATTTCATATTTGATGCATATTTTTTTTTTAAAGTTTGCATCAGCCTTAAAGTTATTTATCATGGATCGTTGCATTTAAAATCATATTACATGTTTGCTTCTCAAAAATGTAAGCACTTATTTTATTATACTGGCTTAGAAAATGATCATAACTTTCAATAGTAAAAATATATTGCCCAAACTAATTTTTCGTATGGGCACAGTGTGACAGATACTAAAAATTAGTGATACATTTAAATGTGCACTTAAATTATTATTGCAATAATTAAATTAAGTTGTCAGAGAATCTCGTTTATTAAGTGTTTTCGATGTCTTTCGATTAGGACAAAACAACTTCTTTCAATTTAGAAGGTGACTCCTTTTGTAAAGGTTTCTTTAGTAAAGTAATTCGAATTTTATATTTCAATTGTTAAAATAATTCTCTCTTTAATTAAAAGATTTTGCTCTGATCAAAGTTCATATCTTATGATTGAAACTTTGACGCAGAGATTAGTAATTACATTTTATGAATTTATAGAGAAAAGCCTTTGTTAATGTAAAGTTCAAAACTATTTAGTTTCCACTTATGTTAAACTTAAATTACTTGAGACAAATGCATCAGTAAACTATCGACAATTGAGTTTACAGTACATAGTTATTTCAATTTGAGCTTAACCCCTTAACAGTTTCATTTTGTTTCACTAATTCGACCCAAAAAATGTCACTTTTTTACTGCTTATTTTTTTCATTTTAGATTTGTGAGCAACAAAATGTTATTAAACATAATATTTCTAGTTAATTTAAGCATACATAGCTACTTTTTTACAGGAAATAAAATGTTTTCCCCGGAAGTTGTCTTTTTTACTCTCAAGTACGTCAGACAGAGTAGTTATGTTTACATTTGTGCATATAAAAAATACAAATACTTTCGATTACAATTACTATACAATTATTTTCGAATGCAAATACTACAAGTAAATTTACTTAACCTGTTTTTTCACTAATCAGATTTAGTAAGGTAAGTCATGACAGAGGGAAAGAGGCATAGTCCGTGCTCACAGTCCGAACAAAAATAACTAGTCTTTATCCTAATTATTTTGCCTTTGTCATTTTTGTTCAGTGAACACACATAGTACTCGTTTGAAGGTCTTAGATTTTGTCTGTAGGTGGAATTACCTCTAAAGTTTTTGTCGGTCAGTCTTCCCAAAACTGAGGCTAAATTCAAGCCAAAAACTCAAAGGGAAAAACTCGTGGATTGAGGCAAAACCTATCAGAAAGAACGTACTTTTAACCCAATTAGAATACACTTCGAAAACTAACATCTCGTGGACATCCATACGACTAATTTGACATTAAATACAAAAGATACTGCCAAAACGGGGAGAACGACAAAGATGTGAGACTGCCCAAACGCCGGACGGGTAAATCATTAAAGGCACAGCAACCTCGCCCGTACAGTGTACGTGCAAAACAGGCAAGGGGTTAATAACGTTAGATAAAACTTCTCAAAACGGCATGTTATTATTAGTGGTAAAAGTAAGAATTCTTTACCTGTCTAGAAAGAGTGATAAAACATGTGCACAAATAATTGCAATCTACTTCCATAAGATCAATACAATTTTATAAGTCGGAAAGTCTGTAACAATTGAGACAAAATTTAGATGTACAGATTATTCAAAACGAATTTTACATCTGAAAGCAGTCAAGGACACTAACTTTTTCTTTGAACACTATAGTATTCATTAATGGAAGTATAATCTTATGCGGAGGGATAATAATCTATGAACGTGCCCTCCAACACGTTTTCAACGGTGGTTCTGCGACCACCCAGAAAAAAAATAAAGAGTCTTTAGAGCTTTATTTAAGACTTGTTAGAGTTGCATATGGATCTAATTTTTTATTTATGGATAATAATACTCTTTAGCATCGCGCAACCTTCATTGACGAATTCGTTAAAGGTGAAGATTTTGAACGAATATTGTGCCTAGCAAAGTTTCATCTTAACATAATACAGAACGTATGGGACTACGTTAGAAGAGCAATTTCACTTAGACATTCTTCTTCTAAAGGTGTAAATGCTCTTAAGATAGTACGACTGGAAAAAATAGAGCTGAATTCCCCCAATCTCTGGCTAAAAAGGTTATTGACAGAATAGAGTTTGTTTTTGTGTATAATTCCCAGAAATATTGCATTCCTTATTACATTCTTCAGGGTTCTCTTTTTTGTGCTATTCCTTTTTTCTCAGAATTATCTGTATCACTTATTAATGTTTTTTTTATTGTTTCGTGCAACAATTGTAAATAATACGCTGTGTTTTTAAAAATACCCTTTATGCTTATGATACATGAATTTATTTTCCACTCCAGAAAAAAAGTGTTAAATTATAGGTCACAATTTGTGAGAAATGCATTCAAATATAACATCGGAAATAAGTGTGTATAAAAATTTAGTGTCGTTGGATCGTAGAAGGAAATAAATCCAAGATGCATATAGTATTAAAATAATGCAAGCAAATGAAATTATTCGATAATACAGGTTTGTGGTTTTCATAGCTTATTTCGAGATCTTTGTATCAGAGAAAATGTGTTTGTACACAATTGAGAAAAATAATATATGCGAAAAAGAAGTAATTTGTATGGACATATCTTAAGATCTCGAAAATAAATGTTTTGCATTAACGAAATAAATTTCTCGCAAAATATCTAGAGAACACTCTTAAAATAACAGTTCCCTTACAAATGGTGTATAGAATATGCATTTTGAAGTAGTTAAGAAAGAGTATCGTTCGAAAATTCAATTACGAAACCTTAGAGGTTCGAGTGATACGCAAATGTCGTCCATGTCTGAAAATTAATTTGTTTGTGAAACTCGGTAATTAGACGGTTTTGCAAATGAGGTGATTGTGAAGTAGAGCTAAGGACTTTTGTGTAAGAATGCGATGCATAAAAACATATTTTTGATAAAATACTCATTTCGGCAGGTGTAAGCCATTAGGGAATAGATTCTAAATGTTCATTTTCAATAAGATAGCAGAAGTTTTCCCCTCATTTATTTTCCCTTATTAAACATAATGCAAACATGTTTAATAATGCAGGTTTTAATTGTAGTTTCCATATTTTTAAACATTTACGCAGAAAAATAATAAAACACATTAAATCGTTTATCAAGGATTTTCAAACCATTTTAAGTTTATGAATCAAGTAACAGAGTATTTATAAAAAGGAAAATATAAAAATTTTCAAATATAGTTTTAATGCTTTTCATCTACCAAATATAAGATTCTAATGATATTTCAGTTTGTTAACAAAATTTATAGCCTGAGAGTAAATGTTCTTACATTATTTCATAAAATATAACCTTTTATATGAGTCGGTGATTTTAAATTTCACAGTAGTTCTTAGAGAATCATGATTAAAATTAAACTGTATTTTTTTGTCTAATAATGAGTATACAGTATATTTCTATCAATGAGCTGAAAATTACTACACAGAAAAATATTGCAGTACTTTTTATAACTGTTAACAGTTAACCTCTTAATCTCTAATAACCGCTGTAATAACCTCTTAATCTCTAGTGTAACATTTCATATTATGAAGATATATACATATAAATATGAGAGAGTGAATGCATGTGTATATTGTGACTTCCTGAAGTAGGGGTAGGCGAAGCCGTCAATGATACAGGCTGGACAGCTGTTTACTCTGGATTAAATAGTTTATTCGAGTGAATAATTATGTACAGCTATGTACAAGTTACAGTAGATTTCGAATCTTCTGAGATCTCGTGTTGAGATAACGTTAACACAATTGCAATGCGTGGGTACAGTGAAGCTAGTTCTTCTAGATCATTGGAACAGTTCGCTAATTTGTGCCAGTATGAAACTCTGGTACTATAACCTGCAGGCTGACGATCAGTACAGTCGGTGTTCACACTAATGTTCAAACTCTCAGAGTGCGTCTCACGCTAGAGTTCGTTGAGGAAACTCCGGATGCAAGATGATCCAAAATGAGAGTAAGGGTCACTCTCAGCGACCTACTTCTATGCATGAAGTAGAAAAAATTATTAAGATAACGGGAATGAGATCCCAAAGTCGAAAGTCAACTTCTTAGCAAAAGCAGAGACGCTGTCTGTCTCTAAAGTAAGCAATCTCCGGAAATCGGAGAGACGAGTGGACTCCTCTCGAGTTCCACAAACAGCTCCCAAAGCAACTCTCAAGAAAAAGCTCCCTGAAAAAGTACACCTGAAATTTGTACTTTTACCGGTCTTCCAAAACCAACTCTGAAACAAAGGCTAATTTTCTGTACAAAGGGTACATTTCCCAGCTTGCTCAATAAAATAATTCACTTCTTTTATTAATGTAAGTTCTATCTGACTGTTAATAACGCCAACAAAGATGTTTATCTCATGGGAAAAACATTCGCTAGGGATCAAAATTTGTAATAGAAGTGCGTTTTTGTGAATCGATGCTGATCTCTCGTGTTGGAAAAAACGTATAATTTATATAGTTTCAAATGAAGTTAAAGTAAATTACACTAAAACTAATGTAAAGTATACTCTAAGTAAATTGCAGTCGCTCTATTCAGAACATGATCTCTATTCAGTAGTGAACACGGACTTCGATGTTCTCTTAATGGAGCGACTGCAATTTACTTAGGGTCTGTCCATTGCCCAAAAAGACCAGGTAGTTAAAAATAATAATAGCTACTTTCTGGTGTAGCGGCTGTAATAAATTTGCACTTTACATATTTACATAGATATGTACGCACGCACGCACTCACTCACTCACGCACGCACGTGTGTGTGTGTGTGTGTGTGTCCATGCGTTTGTACTTTTGTGTAATAGGAGTTTGAACTCGCCATAAATGAATATTGCCATCCTTATTAACCATCTAACTGGTTATCCCGCTATTTCCACGGGGAACTCAAATGTAATAAAATCTGCTCATCCCGCGATTTTCATGGGTATGTATGTTTCTTCCTTTATTCATTAGTGAACCACCCATTTTCACCGTCTAAAAACTAAAATAAATTATATGCCTTATTAGACGTTTAATTATGTAATAAATATAATTATATGAATATAACTATAGTTATATTAGTTAATTTAACTATAGATAAACTATGCAATAATTAGAAATTAATTATAATTTAATTGACATTTACTTTGAAAAAAAAAATTGTGATAATTTATAAAATTGTTTTTTGTTGCTGATAGATTAGTTTCTCATAACAGAAATCTGTATAAAAAGTCTTTTCTAGAAAGAAAAATGAATAATTCATTTTTAAAATATCTATAGATTTAAACTATGTAAAAAATACACAATTTTTAAACGATTGTGGATCACGAATTAAACAGTCAGAGGGTTAAATACATTGTAGTCGTGGGGAAAATGAGAAAAAAGACAAATTTTGAAAATAAAAATATTGAATTTATTCTGATGTGTACTGCTGTGTTATATAGGAGTGTGTCCAATGTGTTGTTATCCACATGATGCCACGAATGTGTGTGTGTGTGGTGTGTGTGTGTGAAAGGAGTTTGTTTCGTTGAATGTTCTAAAATAGAATTTTTACTCTGTGTGTGTGTGTGTGTGTGTGTGTGTGTGTGTGTGTGTGTGTGTGTGTGTGTGTGTGTGTGTGTGTGTGTGTGAGAGTGTGTGCTAAGTGATGTGTGTGTGTGTGTGTGTGTGTGTGTGTGTGTGTGTGTGTTGTGTGTGTGTGTGTGTGTGTGTGTGTGTGTGTGTGTGTGTGTGTGTGTGTGTGTGTGTGTGAGTAGAGAGAGATGAGAGAGAGGTAAGTGAGTGAGTGTGTGTGTGTGTGTGTGTGTGTGTGTGTGTGTGTGTGTGTGTGTGTGTGTGTGTGTGTGTGTGTGTGTGTGTGTGTGTGAGAGAGAGAGAGAGAGAGAGAGAGAGAGAGAGAGAGAGAGTGAGTGTGAGTGTGAGTGTGTGTGTGAGTGTGTGTGTGTGTGTGTGTGTGTGTGTGTGTGTGTGTGTGTGTGAGAGAGAGAGAGAGAGAGAGAGAGAGAGAGAGAGAGAGAGAGAGAGAGAGAGAGAGAGAGAGAGAGAGAGAGAGAGAGAGAGTGAGTGTGTGTGTGTTTTGACGTCGTATAAATTAAGTTTACATATAAAATAGATAGGTTATTTTTATGATTCCTAATTACTGAAGTTGATTTAGTCAATGTTTGATGATGATTGACATGTTAGCTAGAAAATAATAGGTTTATTATGCTCATATTAAATAAATAGGTGCCATTTTTTATAAAAATGATTTTTTTCAGCCAGCTTGTTTTCTGCTTGGTCAAGATAAATTGTAAAAATCTAAGATTTAAATCAGCTACCTCCTCGCCTAAGTTATATTTAAAATACGCGCGATTAAAATTTTGAATTTATTTGTAGTAAAATTTCTGCACTTATTTGCTCTACACCGAAGTATCTAACCGTAATTAGGATAACTTATATATTCGAGATATAAATTACTTCAATATGTCTTTACATAATTCCATGCTCCCTCCTTTTAAAGACCAAA
The DNA here is from genome assembly GCA_032207245.1 of Pardosa pseudoannulata. Classification (NCBI taxonomy): domain Eukaryota; kingdom Metazoa; phylum Arthropoda; class Arachnida; order Araneae; family Lycosidae; genus Pardosa; species Pardosa pseudoannulata. The sequence goes on along the minus strand of CM063505.1, from coordinate 86,492,924 downwards.
TTAAAGTGTTCGGCGGTCTGTGAAGAATTTTTGGAGAATAAAATGGATTTAAGGTGCGCATGATTTACACTTATAAGTTCAAGGAAAATTAGAAAAAAATTATTATAAAGTTGGGAGGAAAGTGGAAGGAAGCGTTAATTGAAAGATTTTCTTAATTTCTAATGATTGCCTAAAAGTGGCATGTAAATCCCTCTACAAATTTATTTGTGATATTTCTCAGATACAGGAAAATACCAATGTCAGAAGGGGATTTGAATAGGAAAAAGGAGGGAAAATTAATAATTTTAATTATATATTTCAATAAAATTTAAGGAAATTACACGTATTTCACCATTTTGTATTTCTTATATTTTGAGAATTAATGCCTAAATCAGAGAATGCGACGAATTACAGATCTCGAATGTTATGACAGTAACTAATGCAGAATTAGTCTGGAATTTCTCTATATCTATTGTAAATATTATATACAAAGTTTTTGTATATTTATTTATATTTAATTTGTGCCGGAAGTTTCCTGGTTTGTTTATAGACTGCCTTTTGGTAACAAAATCAGAATTTTACAACCCTTTTCTATGTATAACGATATGTAATTTTTTTTAAGAACACTCCAGCAGTGGGGTTGGGACTTATTAGCCCTCTTTTATCAATCGAATTGTCCATATTACTTCAAGTCAAATCATAAATATACTTATCTTCATGATTATTCTATAAAACTGAAGTTTTTAGCTACATATAAATCCAATAAAATTTCAATAAACAGGTTTTTTTTAAACATTATAAATATATTCTAATACCATTTTATATATAATTACAGTATCTTTTAAAATAACAAAATTAAAATAAAACTCATAAGCTCTATTCAACAACTCTACACCATTACATTTTGTTGGAGGTATTAGATGTAAGGATGACGTTTTATTTTATGTAAAAAGTTTCATGGAGTAAAAGAACTTTAGAATCTGGTGCTATGAGTTGGCTCATGTGCTTTAAAATCAGATGGGGGGAAACACAAGCCCACCTGTCCATGAGAAGAAACGAGACAATGTACAGCGTGTAAGTGAGGTTTTCAACTCACATCTACAGTGAAAATGTTCAAATATTCCAGACATTAGATTGGTAAAATGGCTGTTCTCCCCAGCTTTACCAATGAATTACAGAAGAGGAAATTAGAAATTTCATATGACAATGCTACACTTGCCTGAAAGAACAACAACCTTGCCACACTTACCTGGGAGAATAAGAGCCTGGTTTCGAAAATAATCCAAGCATTTTCTCAGTCCCCTCCTCCCCTACAGACATGTTTTGTCCTCGATAGACTAGACTCTATAATCCCCAACTAATAATTTCTTCGGAAGGGCATTACAATTAATAGAATTAGAATAAGAATTACAATCACAGCAGAAATACTAGCATTCCGACTTCATATTGCTTAAAAAACATTCTAAACAACTTACAAAAACAAAACCTACAAAGACTCTTTTTCAAGCGTAAAAACCCGTTGTCTGAGACATATTGGTTATAAGGTTTCTAATTTCAAGAATTTTAATAGTTTTCATCGATATATTAAATATATTTCTTCTGAATTTAGGATTATTACATTTTGTACAGGCACTACATTATGATACGAAATAAAATTATTGAAATGAAGATTTTAACTATGGACATTCACTATGTCCCCTGAATTACACAACACTATGGGAGATTTTTAATTTGAATCCTGCCGTGATTTGAGCGTTTGATGAATTTCAACCATGATAACAATAAGCTTACATATTAATCTTTACGTTGAAATTAAATAACTATAGATCTCATAACCAATATGGTATTGAAATGTAGTTTAAAGATAGTTTTGTGTAGAAAATTACCATTTTTTTAGTAAACATTTTCTAGTACAACCAATTATGATACAAAAAAATGCAAGAAGTATCTTATCGATATAAATATCAACGTTAATTTGATAAAACTTACATCATTACAAATATTTATGTTTCAGAAGTAGTATACAATTTCACTTATTATTTTGCTGGAGAAAAATACAATTTGTTTAAAACCGTGATTCAAATTGTGACAGGTTAAAACATCTGAAAGAACACATTTAATATTTAATAAATGCTAGCATTCTTTTTTTTTACAAAGTGATGAAATAAAATAAAAATAATAAAAGGAAACATAGCAAAAATATTTGTCAAATAAAAAAAATATAAAAAGCCTTGGTAAGCTAAGAATTGAAAGAATAATAAACCTGAACAAACATATGAATCTACCTCTTAATGTGGAAATGAAATGAAATGAAATTTAATCCCAAGGTGAATAAATTCAAAGTTGTATTTCGCTTCAAATCGCATTTCAATTTTTCCTTTTTATCTGGTTATCCGCTTATCGTATTATCCTGAATAGAGAACTTTTAATTCCTATTATTTCCGGAAAAGCATTAAAAATTCCCCTCCTTACTCTGATTTGGTTATGTGGCACAGGAATTTTTTTTTTTTTAATTCTTAAGAGTAATCTTTCGAGCCAAATTTAAAAAGGGAAAGTAAATGTAACATTTTTTTAAGATTTTCTTATATTTTTCTAAAATTTTTAATAATGAAATATATATGTATAGACGTTTGCTTTTTTTTATAAATTATTTTTGAGGTATACCTGCATTTATTTTTGGATATATATGTGGTGCAATATAAAAATACTCTTAATTAACTTTAATCCTTTTCGTGTAAGTTTAAAGTTAATTTCAGATCTAGAGATAACATGGAAAAGTACTTTACCTACTTAATCTTGAGTCTTGGGATTTGCGAAATGTGTAGGTTAGAAGTGAAATTACTGAATTACCGATCGTACTTTGTAAAGTTTTAAAGCTTAGGAACGGACTACGATTACAATGTTCCCTTTTAAAATTTAATGTACTTACGGTTACTCTAAGGCATATTTATAAAATGCCTCGAATTTATCTTTCATAATAAATTAAATTTCTTCATTATGACTGTTGTAATGTACTTACAACCATAACAACAGTGTTTGGTTACAAGGGGAAACACGGTAAGAATATAATACTTTATATTGATATTCATGCATTTATTCTGTACATTCATTTACAAATTGCTTCTTGGTTATCATATATCCTAATAATCAATTATATTTACATCATAATTATTACAATTCTCTTTATAACGCGTAATTATTCAATTACAAGATAAAATCATTAACCCATATTGGACCGCTGTCCTATAAACAGGACAGCAAATAAAATTAAATTTAATAATAAAGTTATAAATATTTTCTGAGTGGATTTTATTTTAACACCTTTAAAATAGACACACTGTAGCGAAGTAATAAAAAAAACTGAGAAATCAAATTATATTGTATTGTAAAATTTATTATCAGCAACCTCTTCAAAATTGTCATTTTTTAACCTTTAATTTTATATTTATTGTTTTTTTTTCAAACATTGTGGAGGTTACTTTTAGTTTAAAAAAAGATCTAATAGTGTAGCTGAAAGTTTTGTTTGTAAAATATATTTTACACGTGTATTCTGTAAGTATAAAAAAGGTGCCCTAAAATTAAAACGATGGTTCAATCCGGATTATTTTTCCATGAATTCGATATCGCATTGATAGCGCTATTCTTTTCTTATCTTTAAATGAAAACCAGTTCAAACACCTGTTCATACAACTGGACACAACGATGTAAATAGATGTCTATTCCATTCAGAAAAACTGGAGATTGCAAGATAAATTTACTCTCTTACTGCCAGTTTAATAACTGCAAGAGAAAACCAACCACAGTATGCTTAAAATGTAATGTTGGACTTGACTGTTTCCCCAAATTTCATCTTTGATCAGCCAACTGCAATGTCAGTGATATTTGTTAAGTTTTAGTAGTGTATTAGACCGTTGTACTAGGACAACCAATTACATAAAAAATTAAAAATATTTTTCCAAAATTTTGGTTTTATATACTTAGTTACACCATATTAATGATATGGATTACGTTTTAATAATTTACAAAAATATTTAGTTGGTGTGGTACAATATGGATTAATAGAGGTCTAAGTGACTGTAAATATTATTTTATCTTTATCTCCGTAAAAAGGAACAGGGGAGCAGGCAGGGGCTTATATCACGTGATATGTCGATTCTTCAGTGGGTCCAAAGGATCAGGCAGGGGCTTTCCTCATGCGGTGTCGATCCGGGCGCAGGAAACGAGTTGGTCCTGATGAGCGGGGCTTAGGACTCTTATCCCACTTCACTCGAATCCCCACTTCAGCTTCTCTCCTTAACTTCGCTTCCAAACTATTCACCTCGGTTTTTACGCCCCTTTTTCTTCCTTTCCAATCGCTTATTTCGGGAAATTTTCCCACATCTGCACCCCGAGTGCAGGTAGGCTCATTAAATTAGCCCCTTTTGTGCAAGCTGACATTATATTTTATCCCCTGCTCCCATAACTCACGGTTACATCTCTGTGCGAGCTTGTCCGTTACGCTGAAATTCCTTTATCTATACCTCCTCTGCAGGGGTCCCTAAACTAGACGCGCACAATTGGAGCCCTAAATCTCTCTAAATAATCTCTCCCACGGCTGTGCATACACATGTAGACCACCATGGGGAAGTACTTTGGTACAATGACTTTATAAATAAATAAATTTCTGGACTACAGATTCAGTGTCTGTGCTTGTCTTTAATGCAGTTCCCTTAAGGAATAAGTTTTGTGAGCATTAAAGACACAGGTATGTAATACCGAAAAATATTGTTAATGGTAAATACAAATTTTTCTGTATGGATTTACTTTCTATACAATAATTTATGATAAATTTAATGTAAATACAGATTCAAAGTAAATATATTTTTAAATGTTGTTGTATGATGTTGAATCTTCCAGACGCTTGGCTCTAAAATTAAAATTAGCTGAGCCTTTACTTACAATTCCTGTTTCTATACTAACAGGATTCAGCAATAACTCCTAGTTGAGAAAGCGATCTATATATGTTCTGCAGATATAAATCTACCGTTACTGAGTTAATCCATTGAGTTAATTTACATAAGCCAGTAAGTCAACGGGTCTGTATTAGCAATCGTGTAGTTAATTGTATCTTTGACTTTCGAATCAAGCCAGCATAAACTGTAGCCATAATAATTATACAATAATGAAACTTTCTCCCTATTTTCAATACATATCATGTTTATACTGTTACACGTAATATATATATATATATATATATATATATATATATATATATATATATAAATATATATAATATATATATATATACATACACATACACATACATATATATACATATATATACGCATATATATATATATCATACACATACATATATATATATACGCATATGTATATATATATATACATACACATACATATATACATATATATATATATATACGCATATGTATATATATATATGCATATATATATATATATATATATATATATATATATATTATATATATATATATATATATATATATATACGCATACATGCATATATATATATACATACACATACACATATACATATATATATATACGCATATGTATATATATATATATATATATATATATATATATATATATATGTATATATGTATATACATATATATATGTATATATATATATGTATATATAATATATATATATATATATATATATATATATATATGTATATATATATATATATATATATATATATATATATATATGTATATATATATATATATATATATATGTATATATATATATATATATATATATGTATATATATATATATATATATATATATATATATATATATATATATATATGTATATATATATATATATATATATGTATATATATATATATATATATATATATATATATATATATATATATATATATATGTATATATATATATATATATGTATATATATATATATATATATATATATATATATATATGTATATATATATATATATATATATATGTATATATATATATATATATATATATATATATATATATATATATATATATATATATATATATATATATATATATATATATACACATACACATACATATATACATATACATATACATATATATATATACATATACATATATATATACATATATTACGCATATGTATAGATATGTATATGTATGTATGTATATATATATATATATATGTGTGTGTGTGTGTGTGTGTCTATATACTTATATTATGAAATAAAAAAAATTTTTTAGCACAATCACATTCTTCCTATAAAAAGTAAGTTATGTTTTATTCAGCACACTGTTTTTAATTTTCAGGAACTTTTAATTTAAACTAAACTTTGTCTACGATTAAAGCTATAGTTTTGATATAGACACATATATATCTACATATTAGGCTAAATTTTATTTCCTTCAATAGTGAATATTGAAAAAGTCTTGAAATGTAAATACCATGGCCAGGTGGATAGGATGATGGTTACATGGATTCGAATCCTACAGATTGCTTAATTGTTCGTAGCCAAGTTAGTTACTGCTTAAATGAGCTCGTTGTGTTAAGATTTATGCAGTAAATCTCAGTCTCGTTAGCCATCGATTACAATTAGTATTGAAACACATAAATTGTAGCTCTCAAATCCAACCAACCTAAGGCATATAGTACCTTCGTACATATTAGCAAACTGTATATGAATTCGACAACATTAAATATCTAATGACAACTGGTATGATGAAAAATACAATAGACACTGAATTCAGCAATCTTATCAACTGGATATTATGGCTGTGAAGTAAATAAATAAATGCATGAAATTGGTATCTCCTCAAAACACCAACTGGTTTTCTATTTTCAGTCTTGTTAGATTAATTAATTTGCTTTAATATTAAGCATAATTTAAATACCCCCTGAAGAGTATAGTGCGTGATTTCCGATTAACCACTAAATCGATTCCAGTGTTTTCTGTATCCTATTATTTTATCCCTATTGTTGCTTTTGTGTTTATCTACAGAACAGTAACCTAATTTAGAGAAGATTAATAAGCCCTTGGGTAATGATTTATTTGAATACATTCTTGTGATAGAACAGATTTAAGTTACTAACAGTACATGAAAAAGCAATAAATGATTTCAATGACAAATAATAATTGTCGTCCGGAACTTCGGTAAAAACAAGTGTTTGATTTATCTCATGAGTTAAAAGTATCATTGACTCAGACATATTATGAGTACAGATTCAATTAAAGATTGATATTATACTATTTATAAGCAGATATCATTATAATAATAGATTTTTTATAATTTATATTTTAGTGATAGACACTGAGATGCGGTAGCTAAATTTGTAAAGGCAATGATCTTGTGGTGATCACAGGACACAACAGATGGCACCACTAGACCACCGTGTACCACAGACTGACCGGTACTAACTAGTTTGACCAGTTCACGACTGGTACTACAAGCTGTAGGTACTCTCTTAGAGGCGCGCTCTCCACTTGGATGCTATGCACATGTTTTTCTCCCTATTTGGTGATATATTCGATGCAGAATAAAATTGTTAAGTTTTTATTAATGTTGTGCTTATTTATAACAGTTCTCTCAAACATATCTGCTTTGCCCAACACGAACCGTTATAAGTGGTGACCCGGACGTGGTGAAAACGGCAACGACGTGAACTTATTGGCAATAGCAGGATTGAAAAAGGATTTCAGAACATGGCGTAAAAAATGCACATGTTTGCAAATTCGATGCAAAAAATCTGCCGAAGGTTACGAAAATCTTAAGGGTCACCACTTATAACGGTTCGTGTTGGGCAAAGCAGATATGTTTGAGAGAACTGTTATAAATAAGCACAACATTAATAAAAACTTAACAATTTTATTCTGCATCGAATATATCACCAAATAGGGAGAAAAACATGTGCATAGCATCCAAGTGGAGAGCGCGCCTCTAAGAGAGTACCTACAGCTTGTAGTACCAGTCGTGAACTGGTCAAACTAGTTAGTACCGGTCAGTCTGTGGTACACGGTGGTCTAGTGGTGCCATCTGTTGTGTCCTGTGATCACCACAATCTCGTAACTTTGAGTTTGTGGGTTTGGAACCTGAGTTGGCCTAAGATCACCTTGTTCTTTAACACTAAACATACCAACACTTAATTCATACCTATTTCTACCATAGCCGGTCAAATGACCGGACTTTATTTCTTCTGATTATAAATATATGAAATAAGAAAATTGGAAGTAAATAGACAAAATTTATTATAATTAAACAAAATTGTATATTGTCAATTATTATGTATTGCAAACACAAAAAATAAGAATTTTTAATTCATTTCCCATCGCATTTTTTACATTAACCTTTTGGGTCATTTGATCCGTTATATGGTGTTTAATGTTAAATATGACTGGGGCACGAAAATACGTTGGTTGTCACAGTTTCCCCCACGTTCTCAATACCTTTGGGGATGACAGACAAAGTATATGGGTTTTCTGCGTGGTCTCTACTTCAAAATTACGAGGAATTACGTCAACGAGGCATAAGTCGTACATTCACCTTGTGGTGCTCGTTAAAAAACAAAAGGCGTGCCCCTTCGTCTTAATATGAGTACCCTCCGGCTCTGACGTGCTTGGTTTGACCAATGGGCATCAGAAACAATAACAGTGATATAGGCGTACAGTTTTAACAATATTCAAGTTGCAAACCTAAAACTTAAGTATTAAAGTATTTATGCACTAGATGTGTGGTTAGTATAGTAGACGAGTCAGATTCGTCAACATCAAATATGTCAAAACATGTGCAAGAGGGGAAACAGCCGCCAAATTATACATTTTTATAAGGTTGCATTAATATGAACATATGTATACATACAATAGGATGAAATGTTATGACAAAATGTAGCGTACAAAAAATAGTTATTTAAAGTTTTATAAAGGATAACATCTTTTAATAGGTTTCATACTTTTAAGGTATACACATTTGTCTATAAAATCTGTATAAATGGGTAAATAAACCATAAAATAAAACATAGTTATCAGCACTTTACGAAATAGTTAATAACCAAAGTAATAATGTGTCATATATTCTTTTTCGTTGTAAATGTTTTTCAAAATATTATTTTAAAAACAAAATACAGATTTTGCATTTAAGATAATTTTTTTGAGGTTTCATTGTGCTCTTTAAGTTGGAGATAAATTAAAAAAAATGCTAATAAATATGAAATTGAAATTTTTTAATATATTAATATAATATGTATCAGTCTTTGTTTAATTAAGCGAGAATTTAAGTAATATTTTTTAATTATTCTCATTACACTAAGTAAGATATTAATATATTTAAATAAGAAATAGTGATCTTGAAATAAAAATATATGATTGAACCACATATAATTTTCATTGGAATCGTAATAAACACTCGAAGTTACATATAGACATAGAGACAGTCAATGTACGAAGACAAAACAAAAAATTAAGTGACTGTTAATCGTTTATTATTTTTAATTCTTCACGTGCGGGCAACGTATTTTAACGTTTTTTTGCAGTCTGTTACAGGATTGCGGGTCGCGAAAAAATACGTATTTAGTAGATTTGTGGTGGATACCCGCTAACCACCACAAATCTACTAAATGCGTTTAATTATATGTATGTGTGTTGTTTGTGTTTCTATGCAATGCTTTGCATTTTTTCTTTCCACAAGTTATGATTGTCGAGTTACTCGATCTTATGTTGGGTTATTTCGTTTTCAATCGAATTAATAGCTCCAAACGTACAAGTCGTGTTTTGTCAATTTGAAGCTTAGTTTTTATTATTGTTGAATACAAAATTGGTAAAATGAGCCGTTTTGACAAAGATAGTGATGAAGAAATATGCGCTGACAGATTACCGGACTTTAATTTTAAAAAATATTTTTTTTGTGATTTAGTAAAAACATTGTTTTTTTGTTAAATAATCATACAGTTATATTAAAGCGTAAAATAAAGAAAAGTTTCGTTCATAAAAACCAAATAGTTCTCGATTTACTGCGATTTTTCTGAATAACTAAACTTTGGCGCGATTCCCAAAAAAAAAGCCCACTGCAGGCGTAAATTGGCGATGAAGTATACCCGCATGCCAAGTGTTAAAAAATAATTTAAAATATTTTGAACTTGTAAATATTCGAATTTTTAAAATCTTGTAAACAGCGACAAAATATTACCAAATCGCTTAGATTTGTATATGTGTGAAAAATTAGTTTTCGCAAAACTTGAAGCATCCAATTTTTAAGCCTAAATTTATTTTCTGAACCATACAAAACCCAGCTACTCAATTTTTTCCATGCGCACTTTAAAAGTATTGCGATTAACACACCTTTAAATCAGAACATTTCTGTAACGTATTTGTCAAATATTTTTAATCTGTAGCATGAAGTTTTAATAACTTGTTTAATGTGAGCAATATGTACAATAACAATTCAATTTTTCAAGATTTCCCAAAATTAAACTAATTTCTTTCATTGGAAGAAGTTAGTCTTATATGAATGCCAATGTATCCAACAATTATAACAGATAACAGAAGACTCAATGGTTAATTTTTTAAATGCCATTGCTTTATCTTAATTAATTATATTATCTGCTAAGAGAATATAAGTAGAATAATTAAGCATCCATACTCTTCGGATTAAATAAGCATTTGCAAAATAATTATTTGGAAATTTTTATATGTACATCCACTCTCAACCGTGTAGAATTTACTGATGAACTTTACTGAAAATATTTCTTTTGAACGTAGTAGGTAAACAATTCAAATAGAGATATTAAAGTATCGAAAAAGAGGGATGGAATACATATAAATGCAGATACACATGATAGTACATGATTCAAAAAATTTCTTTTCGAACTAAAGAACTAAACTGATCTTACTTGTATATAAATATATGTACAGAGAATACACATACAGGTAAATATATTGATACACTGGATGATTAACTGAAGTATTTACCTTTAATATTCATCATAATAGATTCATCTTATTATGTACTGTACTGTACTCTACTATACTATAATATACTATACAATACTGTACTATACTGTACTATTGTATGGAAAATAGCATTTTGCCAACGATGGAATCTAAGTTAATTAAAATTCACAAAAATATTTTTGAAATTAAAAATTTGTAAAAAAAATAGGCTTTAAATTTATATTTACTTCCATCAACATGTGCCGAACTCTGGCCGATTGGTTAGGGTGCCGATCGTCGGTACCGGAGTTCGTGGGTTCGAATCCCACCATGGCATGGATGTTCGTAGCCGTTCGGAATCGGCTTTCAGCAGTAGATCCCGGTCTCATTAACACTCGTGTGCAAAACAGTACACCGTAGCGAACCAAATCAAACCAAACAGAAAAATTAACTGAAGCTCAAACTAGTTTTTATTTTTTTAAGTACTACATTTTTCAGCTCAGTAAATGGAAAGAGTTACGTAATTATGCTTTAAAAATTAGGATCTACACATAAATTATTTATTCATTCTTAACAAAAGAAAAATATATAGTTTTTATTCGATCATGATTACTACAGTTTGGAAAATACATGGATTAAATTTAAATGCTATGTGAAGTTCTATGAATACCGGATTAATATATATAATCCTTAAAAATAATCATTATTGTAGTGAGGTAAGTACTATAAAGTACTCATTATTAAAAGTTATTTTCATTTTTCTTTAAAATTTTTTAATCAAAGGAAAGAGATTGATCTCCTCTGAGATTTTTATTAAAACATTAATTAAAATTTCGTCCAATGATCTTGAGATTTCTATAGAAAATAATACTAATCTTCTTAATTATTATAAGAATTTATTGTGTAGTTTTTCAACCGTAAAATTATATTTAAAAATATTTCCTGAAATCATATTTTTTTTAGAATCTTATTGATTATCTTTCGAAACTCCCTAATCTTATTTTATATCGATTTTACATGATTTTGGGATTTATAATCCAGTTTCTTTAAAATTTGATTCTTTTTTAAAAATTTCTATTTCTAGGATTATCTCAAATTATGCATAATATATGAACACAATGTTGGTATCGGTATAATTCATATAAAGCTTTGTCTCTGATTTCTAGTTAAAAATAGGGAGGGAAATTCACAACTAGATTTAGTTTATATCGAATGAAATACTAGTAATAAGCAGTTTTCAAACAAAGAATTTATTTTCCAGTCTCTTGTGATTCTGAAAGCATCTTTTTCTAAAACAAAAAAATTTTTCATTAATGTTTAACATTTAGTTATAATACTTGACTATAACATGCATATATATATATATATATATATATATATATATATATATATATATATATATATATATAATTGTATGATATATATATATATATATATATATATATATATATATATATATATATATATATAATATGTATATATATATATATATGTATATATATATATATATGTATAAATATATATATATATATGTATATATTATATGTATATATATATATATATATATGTATATAAAATATAAATATTTATATATATATGTATATATATATATATATATATGTATATATATATATATATATATATATATATATGTATATATATATATATATATATGTATATATATATATATGTATATATATATATAATATATGCATATATATATTTATAATGTATATATATATATATATGTATATGTATGTATATATATATGTACTTATGTATGTATATATATATGTATATATATGTGTATATATTATATATATATATATGTATGTATGTATGTATGTATGTATGTATAAAATTTACAATTGTTTAGCAGCAAAGCTACGTTGAAATATTTCTTAGTTTTTATTTTTAAGTATTGCTTGGAATACCTTGATGAATTCCTAATCTAACATTTCTATGGATTCATTTATATTTGTGTAGGAAGTGTATTTTTCCTTTTATTAATTTTTATATTTATACGTGATTTATTCTATTGAGTTCATGAATTTTAACAATGGCATTTGGATTTAAGATTTGATTCTTTAGAGGAGGTCTAAACTGAGTATTGCAATATACTATATAATTAGTTTAGAACTAATCATATAGCAACAAATTTCAGGGTTGGGCTTAAACTGCAGGTATCAGCTTTGATTTAATTAAGTACAATATTATCTGGCATAATATATAGTTTTAAAGCCTCTCTAAACAGCATCCAACATATCTATATTTCCTTGCTGATGTAAAATCAATTGCTCTTTGAGGATCAAAGATATTGTTAAAATATTAACAACTGAAAATTATAAGGACTTATGAAAGCGAAGCTGGCTGAAAAAGTAATTACTGCTCAAACATGCACATAACAAATCTGGATTTTTTAAGTATATTTTGAAAGTTTGATTATTTTGCTCCATTATGTGACGGGATTATTTTAGTATAATACTATTTGAATTCAACTAATGGGAACACAACCCTAATAAATCTTTGTAAGAGTCTTTTTTTGCTTTTAAATGTTTTTTGTCTGTACTTATTTTGCAGGAAAAAATCCATATATATCTTAGAAACATGTCTATGATAGTTATTAACTTTAAAATATTGAATTTCTTAACTTTTTTTTCTTATTCTACTTCAAGAAATATGTCAATCGTTTAAAAGAAGAGAACTATATGAGTTTTTATAAAATATAAACGAGGATCAATAGTAAATTTATTGCTGGAAAAGAGAAATGTTTGAATTTAAATTTAGGAATGTAAGTTATCTTTTTTACTTGGAATTTTATTACCATTAAAAACATTAGAAATATAGTAATAATTGCTTTTGAAGATTAAACTAAGATTAATAGTAAGCTTATTGCTAGGAAAGAAAAATATTAGAAATTAAATTAATGCTCATAAAATGCTAGATTTAATTCTTTGGAAATTAAAAAAATTCCACTAAATGTTAAAAATGCAATAAATATTAGCATTCGCTTACATATGGCATCTTTCAGTTTGAATAATCGACAAGAAATAACCAACATATCTTGAAAAATTTATCATTGATTGTTTATTAATGTTTACATACATAATATTGCAAATTTCCTCTATTAATATACATTTGTTTGGTTTAAATAAACCATAGATCCAAGTTACCAGCAGTAAGGAAAAAAAAGAGATTTTCAATGGGTTTATATGACAGTTTTAGAAAGAAGGCAGAAGTATTGGGAGGAATTTGTAAATCTATATGGTGACAACGTAGAGTAATTTTAATAAAAGCAAGTTAAAATTGAATATCTATCAAAATATATTCAAAATTATTCTGAAGAAACTCAGTCCATGAAGTCATTATTGATAAACCCGATTAAAAAGAAAGATGATATTCATTATTAGCTCATTTGAAACCCAAAAATATCCATTGTTCTTATTATTGTATCCAGTTTTTAAAATAACATTGCTTGTTGATTATGGAAACGCATTCATTTATTATATTTTTAAATGTTTTACTTTTTATAATGATTTCTTACAAATTATCATTTCACTATAATTAGTTCACTATAATTTTTTTCTGATGCATATTGTGTCTTCCTTATATTTTTTGCCACTACCGTACTTTATTTTCCACTAAATTTTCATTTTGTATTAATTCGAAGTACCACTCCCTTCCATATGAAAATTACTGGAATATTAGTTCGTGTATTGGAATTGGAGTTGCTTTTTTCTTATATTTACAAAATAAACAAGATAAGTCCTACTATTCTAAGAAAATGAAATATTAAGTTTATAATTATTTTCTTTTATCAGAACACATATAGTTAATTTTAACCTTAAGATTTTAACTAGTGTGTGTCTCATATTGTGCTTTCAGAATGCTAATAAAAAGATCTACAGTCCAAATTACTTTAAAAAATTAGTATTTAAAATAATTCAGTTTATATATTAAGTATATTTCTCTAAACCTTTTACTAAAGTATATTGTAGTAAGTATTTACTAAAGTATATTAGACTTATCCTTTTACTAAAGTATATTTGGCAGTACAGATTTTCTATTTATCGTCAAAATCTTTTTTGTCGGTATTTTGTACAAAAACCCGGCGCACGTTGTCGGGTAACTCCGAGAATCGCGCGTCTTGGATTAAATATAATTTTTTTAGATTCAAACAATATTTTTTAGGATTTAAATATTTCTAATAATGAAATAGATGGTTACTGCTTTGTCTTTCCTATGTTATATATTTTTTTTATGTGTGCCTCAAGTGTATTGACTTTTATTTTAACCAGTATCGATTTCTGGCCTACGTAAACTTTCATTACTGCTGTAAGAATGTAAGAAATGTTCTTTACACTACATACCAAATAAACATACAAAAAAACTGCCTTTATTAATTTTTCTGTTATTAATTTTTATATTTATACCTGATTTATTCTATTGAGTTGATGATTTTTAATAATGTCATTTTGATTTGAGATTTGATTCTTTAGAGGAGGTCTAAACTGGGTATTGCAACATACTGTATAATTAGTTTAGAACTAATCATATAGCAACACATTTCAGGGTTGGGCTTAAACTGCAGGTATCAGCTTTGCTGATTTAATTAATTGTAATATTATCTGGCATAATAAATAGTTTTAAAACCTATCAAAACGGCACCAAATGTATCTATATTTCCTTGCTGATATAAAATCAATTGCTTTTTGAGGATCAAAGATATTGTGAAAATATTAACAACTGAAAATTATAAGCAGGTATGAAAGTGAAGTTGGCTAAAAAAGTAATTACTGCTGAAACATGCTCAAGACAAATCTGGATTTTTTTTAAGTATATTTTGAAAGTTTGAATGTTTTGCTCCATTATATGAAGGAAAAATTTTAAATTAAGTTTATAATACTATTTTAGTTCAACTAATGGGATGGCAACCCTAATAAATCTTTGTAAGAGTCTTTCTTTGCTTTTAAAGTCTTTTATCTGGGCTTATTTTACAGGAAAAAATCAATATATATCTTTAAAAATATTTCTATGATGGTTATTAACTTTAAAATATTGAATTTCTCATCTTTTGTTTCTTATTCTACTTAAAAATTTTTCTTATTCTACTTAAGTTTAAAATTAAATTTATTTATGATTTTCACTTTTAATATAAATATTTTTGAACCCTAATCAAACAGCCTCGTACCTAGATATGAAGAGTACTTTTTTTATCAGGAGTTATTGTTTATAACATACCAAAATGACAGGATTATTATCTAGTAAACTTAAGGGGGGGATAAAATGGCCTTTTTTGGCACCTCCCTTTACAGGCAAAGAGGCATTTTTCGGGCTGAATTCCAGTGTCTTTGTTGTTGAACATGACTCCATAATTATCCAAAGTGACTTTTGACGTAAAGACGCTTTTTACTTCTTCAATTTATCACTCATGAAGTTAAAGTTCCGACTTTGTCGACATTCTTCAATTTATTGTTTTTGTTGCTGTTCGCGTAAGAGTAAAGTCCCTCGTTGTTCTTTTTAAGATGCTTCATTGATCCAAAAATGTGGTGTAATTTATTTAAAAAATAAACGACATATTTGCATGCTTAAGTTTGCTTGTCTGGCAGGAAAAATACATATTACAGCAAATTTAGGATTTTTGAGAGAAATATCTACACTGTAGCAAGAAATTGGTTAGTCGGTTGCAAACAATTTTATTCTTCTGTTCATGTTGATAAGTTGACACTTTTCGGCGGTGCTTCTTTGTGTTTGGATAGATGAAATAAAGAAAATATTTTATAAAAATATACCCAATAACAATTTTTATAAATGCTTAAGTTATTCGTATTTAACACAATGTATAACGATTCTTAATATTGCAATCAATATTTGGAAGCTGTTTTAAAGTTTATTTAAAGGAATTTGATATTAAGAAAATTTAGATATGCTGTATGCTTTGATTAGTTTTTTGAGAGAAAATATGCATTAGGCTAAAAAATTAAATTTATTGCAGTATAATTTTACGTTTCATAATAACAAAACACCTGAAGTAGCCATAGTATATTTTGAGATTCTATGTCTGTTTAAGGTTTACTTATATTTAGTTCAATACAAAATAAAATTTCTACACCCTTTAGAAGACAGTTTTCCTTAATCTGTCATAAAAGTCTAATACCGTAAACTTATTTATTTTTCTCATATGAATGAGTTTCTCAAAATGCATAAAATATTGTCACGAAGATTCGAATGAACACACCATTTAGCCTAACAGACGAATTTATTGAAGCAAAGTAGCAACTTTACAAGATCGAGAAGTTGCCTACAACTAGTGGGTATCAGCTTTTATACCCGAACAGAATATTCGAGAAATAACTAATTTACATAATAAAGAAAGATCTAGAATGTTCGAGAACATAATGTAACAATTAATAACATTTTAAAATTAAAAATGCATAAAATATTGTCACGAGGATTCGAATGAACACACCGTTTAACCTAACAGACGAATGTATTGAAGCAAAGTAGCAAACTCGCAACTTTACAAGATCGAGAACTTGCCTACTACTAGTGGGTATCAGCTTTTATACCCAAACAGAATATCCGAGAAATAATTAATTTACACAATAAAGAAAGATCTAGAATGTTCGAGAACATAAGGTAACAATAAATAACATTTTTAAATTAAAAATCCATACTTTGGATCAACCGCCATGGCGAGCCCCGAACCCACAAACTTTGGGTCTGGATTTCGTGTTCTGACCATTCGTCCACTGAGTTGGCTGGCAAAGTTTCTTCATGCGGCACTACTGCTTTCTTAAAAAGACAGCGTCTCGCTGTTATTTAGATCTGGAGCTTATCTATATTTCGTCCATCCTCACTGTCAGTCTGCTTCGTCAGATCATGGTACGGCTTCATGCGTAAAACATGGACAACGTCTTATGGTTTTCTTTTTCGGGAGGCATGATCGAAACCTTGCATTTCATAGGTAACTTCGGATAAATGGTGCAACATTTGATAGGTACCAAGATACCTCCTTAAGAGCTTCTCTGAAATACCGTTATTTCGGACTGGGGTATAAACCCATACGAGGTCTCTAGGAGATATACCCAGTAGAAAAGTAAAAACCCACTTAACTCCAAAATAACTTTTGACGTTTATAAATTAAAAATCATTTTTTTTATAAAAATTAAAATCTTAATTTATTTTATAATAATATAATTTATTTCAAATTTTATATTTTTAAATTTTCCATAATTTTAATTACAGTATAAAAAAATCCTAATCTTAAATTTAATAGAAACTTTTTATTCTTCTAATATATATCTCAAACGTTATCTTACAGATAACTCATTTTTATTTTCACAATTTGATGTATATTCTTATAATGTTCAATAACAGTTTTACATGAAAAGTCAAAATTAAATAATATTTTTAATGTTAGAACTTAACTAAAGAACTTTTAAATGTTTGTTTTAAAATGAGCAAAAATTTAAAATTAGAGTTATTTTATAAAAAGTATTGAGATTTAATTTTTCTTGAAAAAAATTAAATTGACATTATAAAAATCCCTTATAAAAAGATAGGAACATTTTATTTAACGATTAATTAAAATAGAAAGCTGTTTTAATGTAGTTTATAACTGGGAAAAGAAGCTATATATCCATAATTCCGAAAAATCATAGTATATTATAAAATTTACATTTGATTAAAAATTATATATTATTGGAATTGTAAAATATTTTATTTATTTTATAAAATATTTATATACAACATTCATAAAAAATATATGCACGTGTGTGTGTGTGTGTAAAAATTCGAAGATGTTGCTGAATGCAATGAACATGATAAAAAAAATAGAATATACATTTGGGTTATTCTATTATTGAATTTCTTACTTACAATCGATAATCTTAGAAATCGAATCAAAGCTTAGCGTTGAAGACTATTTTTGCTGAATTAAAATGAGTATTAAAGCATTATATTTGAGTTAACTCAAATACACATAAAGAAAAGTATTGTCTCGATCAAATATTGCTTCTTCAATTTTATACAGCCAAATGAATTATTATTTTTATTTTTTTTTACGTTATGCAATTGTTTGAAAAGTTTACGAGGTAAAAATTCGAATGGAATAATTTCTAGTACTTTTTAATTTACATTATAAGTCATTTCCACTTTTTAAAAACTATCAATTATTTACAACTATCTCTATAAAATATTTCTTTAAGCAATTTAATGAGAAGACAGTATATTAACTTTATTGGAATGTTTACTTTTCATTAACCGTTTATATTAATTACTGCCAG
>CM063505.1:86453716-86471216 GCA_032207245.1 Pardosa pseudoannulata | reverse complement strand
TACGAATCAGTGAGTTATTTTTGTCAGAGATTCATATGATTTCGAAGTATGTGCTGTATAATTCTCTAAAAAACTAATGATTCTAATATGTTCTGAATATTTTTCGAACTTTCGCCATATGGTCTCTTTTTTTTGTTCATTTTAAAATTGCATAAATATTTGGGATCTAATAAAAATCGTCTATTAAACTTGACATAAAATTGCACGTCGGTGCCAGAATTCATGATTCCAAATGCAACTGCGAGTATGGATGTGAAGCAAACGTCTATTAGAAGTTTTCTTTATCAAACCAACCTAATAGTTATTTCTCGGGTTACTTCCTCCTGTACTGGCATGCCACTATAAAACTAACAAAAACAGACCACAATAATAATGTTTCCCAATTTTCTGTACTGCTATGCAGTAAGCTTTGGAATAAAGATGAGTTGATCTGCAGTAGCTCAGTCGGAAAAAAAAGCAAAGCTCTCTTAACTGGATTGTTTAGGGTTCGGAGCCCGGAATGGCCTAAGATCCGCCATGTTCTTTAAAATTGACTGGGGCTCTTAAAATATGTTCGTAGTCACAATGTCCTCCAATGTTTCAACAAATACCTCTGGAGGTGGCAGGCCAAGACAATGTTTGTTCTTCTTTGCCCCTGCTTTAAAATTACGAGGACCTAGAGCTTAAGGCGTAATTACATCCTTGAGGTGCTCGTCAAAACGAAAGGCGCATCCCCTTGCACCAAGCACGATTAGCCTGTTCAATCGTGCTTGGTTTGACCAAGTGTCATGTGCAAGAGCAACAGAGATCAGGTATTTTAACACTCCTCGTTGGGCCATAATAATACAATCGTAGAATTATGACTTGAAGCCGTGATATAAATTCGAGACAGATTTAGAGTTGTAGTAGGCCGACGGCAGTCCCGTCATGGTCCGAATTTATACTATACCAACCAGTTAAGGAGCAAACACTACAGGTAACTTTGAGACTACCAGGAAAGACATACATCAACCGGGTATTTCGAGACCCTGAAACCCTTACATACCTAAATAAGATATGTAAAATCATTCCCCAAATTGTGTAAGAGTTTATTCCAAGCAATTTATGTCAACATGTTTAAGTACACATATATCGCTGTACCAGATATTGTCATATATATAAGATGATTAAGGGTGAGGTATGTATTTATTAAATTTCGAACTTTAGTGAAAGAGCATCATCGAAAATCAATGACAAAAGGTTCTTACCTCTTTACTTTTGGATTCTGTGGAACGCACTAAAAATATATATTCCTCAGACCCAATTTAAAGACGAAGCATTCCTGCACGAACAAAAAACTTATTCTACACGTCCTGATGAAACACTAATTAAAGACATACAGAAACACGGACATCATAGATCGATTTCAAAGGACAATAAAAACCGGAATCAAAAACAAAATGTCCTTTCTGTACTGTTGCCATATGGGAAACGAAAACTTTTACAGAAATGCAAAAGGAATAATTATCACCTGATCATAGTTCGTTTTCCATGATAATAGTTCACTCTCTCTCCGATAAGTATCTGGTAATTGTTACAAAGAATAAAGGAAAATAATTCAGTACTCCTGTTGTTGTAGCACTAATTTTTCACGTATAGCAACTATCGTAAAGTCTTCTGTATCTCCGCTCGCCTTCAAAATATTTCAAACATTTTCTCACACTGGAACATGCCGGCATGGGATATTTGCTTAACTCTACCATTTCCGTATATTTCTATTCAGCTTTCTTCCTTTTTCTAATCCCAATGTAATCACAAAACACATTTTAACGTTGACTAGCTGAGCTTAAAATTGTCAAAAATCTATTTATAACTGCCTGCAGCGAATTTAGTTGTTTATTTTTACCATTCAAACTGTTACCAAATAATTTATTACTTATAGAAAATTTAAATATCCGTTAAGAAATGATATTTCCTCCTAAAATGGAATTTTTTGCTGAAGAAGCTCTAAAGGGAACTTACCACCCTAAATTGTCCTTGCTAACCAAATGCAAATAATCCGTTAGTAATTAAAATAGCAGAATATACTATACAACGTTTAGACTAGCAGCAGTTTTGTTCTCCTTTCAAAAGATGCTGTTTAAATTATAATTATTTTAATGCAGCATAAAATATTGTCATCTTGATTTGAAACTTAGTTAAATAAATATCAGAAAAAAATGCTTGTTCACTTGTATAAATTTTGGCAACGACATCTGAAGGAAGGTGTACTTTATATAGAGGTTTGATTTGAATTCGAGCTCTAGGGTCATTGCTTTTCTCATCAGCTGTAATGAGGCCGGGACCTATGACTTAAAGCCGATTCCGAATGGGTACGAACATCCCTGCCAGCAGTGGGACTTGAACCACCGAAATCTGGTACCAAACAGCAGCGCTTTACCATTCAGATATCTTTCGGCCCTTTATATATACAGAAATTCTGCAATTTAATTTTTTCCATTACATTTTCAGTTCTTATGAAATTGTTACCACTACATGAAAATGATATATGCAAAGAAGGATTTTAAAAATATTTAAATAATTAGTTTAAAAATTTTAATCCCAGAAACGGTTTTCAATATAGTAAATAGAAAATGAAAAATACATCTAAAACTCATAAACATTTCTCTTCAAAATTATCTGCTGAGAAATGATATGCATGTTTACATCAACATGAAACATTATAGGAATATAAATACTACGAGACATCAGTAAATATTTCATGATTGTATCTCATCTTTATGTTTACTCTTTATAGATTTAAAATTTATTGCTTTGAACCAGTTAGACATATTAGATATTAAATGAAACATCATTTAAAGTTTGTTCAACCTCCTTAATAGCCAGAAAGGTAATGCAAATGTGAATACGACAGCATTAACCAAATCCCAATTTAAGATTACAAATTTTATATCTCATGAAGTAATTCATAAAGAATATTTCTGAGATTATATCGGGTAGTATAACGTGAACAAGTATAAAAACATGTAAGTAAATCGAGTAGTTATTTAAACTTTAGGAAATTTTTAAGTGAAACTATAATTTATTGTGTTTGGAGAGGTATATTTATTTTGCTGTGCAGAATCTCGCTAACCTGTGTTACGGCTTATAAAAGAACATAGAACGTTCCGAAAAGGAACATGAAGTGAACTCTATGAGTAAAACCTCTATTTTCTTTCTAAATAGAGATAAAAAATATTTAACTTATATACTAATCAGTTACATATCTTTATATATAAAATTCTTCTGCCCATGTCTTTGATAGAACTCCTCCTAAATGGCTGAACTGATTTTGGTGGAATTTTCTGTATGTAATTAAATTTATTCGAGAATGGTTTAGATTCACAATTTGATCCGATATAAAATATATTTTTTTTATTAAAAATACAGAATAGCGCGCTTATTAAGATTATTATAATGCCGCTTGAAATTCTCCATTTACAACGTATCTTTGGCGTAGTGGTTAGGACAAAGGGAGTCAAAACGAGAAATCCCAGGATCGAATTCCCGTACAGGCGATGTGACAATTTTAATTTAATCTAATTATATTTGTGATGACTATATGTGTGGTGGCGTGAAGTATTTGTTAAAATATTTTTTTACTTACTATTCAATCAAAGCGGTCTAATTTATAATTTATTTGAAAATATTTTACAGCTTTTGGATTTACAGTGTTGAAAAAGGACAACGTCTGTCGGCCGTCTAGATATATTATAAATTTAAAATAAAATTTAATAACGAGTTCAATACTTTTTTGTCCTTTTACAGACCTTTATGTATTAGAAACGCTTGGCTTAAATATATTTCCAACATGTTTCATTGGATAGGAGATGAGATTACTTTATAAAGGTTAGTTTAATAATATGTTTGAAAATTTTGTATAGAGGTTTATTTTAGGGAAAGTTATAATTATTCTATGTGGGTTTTAAAACTGTGAAATATGTTTTTAGTGGAATACATCGAAATTAATAATAAGTATTAGGATATAGCATATTATTAGAAATAACAGTCATCTAAAGATTCCATTCAAGGTGTTATTACGGACAAGACGTATTTTGTAGTTTTAGCATTGAGAAAAATTGGAATAAACTACTTTCAGAATTTTTCAAAGATTTGTCTGAAGTTAGAAATAATATATACGAAATAATATTTAAAAAACTAAATATACACATTTTTCAGATCTATTTATAAAATTTTAGTTAAAGTTGAATTTTCGGAATCTATTGCATTAGTTGTATATTTTAGATAAAATCCATATACGAAATGCTGAAACCAATCGTTTGCTTTGCTGTGGATCTCTAAAGTATATTCCAAATAATTATAAACTTCTGTAGTATTTTCGGATTTGATACCGTAGACTTTGGTCTGGAATGTAATATACATTCTCTTTTGTTATTAGTTTCAGCGACAGAACAAAACTTTCGCTTCTATTTATAAATCAGACATTTGTGCATGATAAATCTTTTACACATTAGGTGTGATAATATCATCTGTAAATAGTTCGAATATGTTTGAACAAGATGGACAATGATCTTTATTTAACTCAGTACAATCAAAACAAAAACAGTTTTCTGAAAATAAGTGCAGTATGTTAATCTTGGCATATTAACCTTGCCAAAAGCAAAGATCTGTGTATAGCAGGTGGTGACTATTAACCCATCCATCGACCACCCTCCCCACCTTTTTCCCGTTCAAAACAGTCACCCTTTTCGTAAATTCCAGACGGAACTTACCGCACCATACTAGAGTTGCCGGTTTAAAAGTTGTCAGGCTACTTTTAAATTATTTTCCCTGCAAGGTAAAGGAGTTCCGTTACGCAAAATTAGTTGTTCAAATTTTTATGTTCAAAATTTTAATTTAAAAAAATATATCTAATTTTAATTTAATTTCTCTAATTTCTTATTATATTTCTTTGTCTTAAATAGCATTTTTGAACTCTTAAATTATTTTGTATAATTAGTTTTCTGAAATATATAAGCTCATTACTATGAAACACTTATCCATGTGTTGAGACCCAATAAAACAGACTGCAAACAGTTGAAAATGTACACGTTAAATCCGGAATTGCTTTCGATTCAATAACAACAGAAGGTGAATCACCAGAGCTCGCATCGTCTAACTCTTTCACTATTATTTTGCATTGAATTTCATTTTATACCAAGGATAACCCACGGGTGACAGCTGGCATGGGTATTTAGAATCAGTCTTAAGCATTCCTTTCTATTCTAATAAGCTCTTGAAGAACCAAAACAGACTTAAATGTTCCCAAGCCACATGAAATCATAAATTACGAAAATTAGATACCAAATGTTCTGTTTTTATCTTATTTATAAATACTTTCTTTCTATAAAATCATACTTTGGTAAATAATATCCGAATTTTTAAAATTTGTTTACCTATTTGTTTTCGTTTGATGTGCTTTTCCCTCCCATTTTCTAATTTGCATTTGTATCGGTTTAAATTGTATAATAATCCTGAAACACGTCTGAACTATAAATTAGAATATTTTCACTGTTTACTTGCTCCCTTCATTATTTATCTGCCAGTGACTTTTTGTTTCTTTAGGTATACATATCTGGAAATTCAAAATAGTTGTTTACTTTGTATATTTCAATGTTTCATATTTTGTTGTCTCTTATTTTCTAAGGCTGCACGAATAAGTTACTAAACACGAGCTGTCTCAGTAAGTTAATCATTTTTTGAAATATTCATATATGACACAGACGTATGAATTTCACTGAAAATAACTATTCTTTTATCTACTGATATATGAGTATATATATATATATATATATATATATATATATATATATATATATATATATATATATATATATATATATATATATATATAAACATTATAGACTTATTATTATTGAATTATACATTATTCTTTACATATCTAAATTAATGTAATATGTTTCAACATTAAATTCCGTCTACTTGAGTTATATTTATGAATATTTATATCTTCTCTGAGATGAAAGATCTTTTCTCTCATTTTTCGTTTTTATTTCCTGAATAAATTTAATAAAAAAAAACATTATGAAAAATTCAAATGCATACATGTTTTCCAATTCATATACTTTCGTTTTTGGTTTAAATATATTTTAGTTTCAACCTACGTGTATATTAGGATTTATATATTCGATTTATGACTTTTTATACCTTATTCACTAAATTTATCAGGGTTACGTAAGTGAAACATCATCCCTTATCAGAAATGGTTTTATGGTATTTGTGTTAAGATAGAGAATAAAAAGTAATGAACACGAAGCACATACGGTAGGTTGATATGTGTGTCCTAATGGTCTACGAAAGAATAGATACTCTGGGTAAAGACACTCGCAGTTGGATGTGTAACCAGTTTTTAATACAGTAGAACCTCGGTATAACGACCCCTTGTATGACAAAGATCATATGGCCGTTGTTACGAAAGGTCGTTTTAACGAATTGAAAAATTAATTAAAAAATTGAGCAAAGAAATGATGCAACAGTACGTACCTAGAAAACACTTCTATTTATTTGTATTTTCATTACTGAATATTTGAAAAAAAAAGTCTTTGATTTACCCCTGTTTCGAATTCATTTGGGAACTTTTCATTATCACTGATTTCATATTCGTTAGATATTGAAGGAAATCTTCAGATTTAAATTGTCCTTCAAAATATTGACGCAAAGTATTGATTGCATTGAAGACTTCTTTTTTATTCACTTTTTCAAAAGCTGGGAAGATTTCTTCTCAGTCATCGAAATCGCAGATTTCTTCATTTCCAGTAATACGGGGAATAAAATCGTCCTTATTCAAATTTTCTTTTCAGCACTGTAAACTTTCGTCTATAGTAACAAAATCATCAGAAGATAATTGAAGATTTAGTTCTACCCTTTTCGTCACGTCCACTACTTTAAGCAAACACGAAGAGTACAGGTTTCTTGAAGTTGCACCACAGTACAATAATTTGAAATAGCCCACTTGCTCATGAGTTCTGTGGACTAAAATTGGCCGTCGTTCTGACGAAAAATAATACGCTAATACTTTTTCTTAGGAGCAGGTTATAATAAATATTTTATTTATGTTTTAAAAATAACACGATTAAAACATGTAGAAATGATTGTTGAACCACTTTTAGTATATGTCTCCTTATAGGATGGAATTGTTAGTACTTGCAGTTCAGGGTAAGGCAAGAGAGATAATTTACCAGTAACCTTTTATAACATGGGTAACATTCAAATATTACGAGTCTACAGTGTCATTCTTAACTTTAGAGAATTTGAGATCGTCAAGGACTAGAGAGGCAGTTCCAAATGTGAAACTTTTACTCTCATTTTCCGTACATTTTTCATGAGATAACAAATTCTCTCACGTTACGTTGGACTCAAATTCTCTTTAAATGATTCATTCTGAGTTAGTTTTAAAGAAGAGAAATCAACTCGAAGTTTCTGTTACTATGTGGCAGTTGTCCGTAACGAGTCTGTATCTGTGAAAAGAGGAGATTGAATTAGAAAGGTTAAAGAAACGATTTTTTATTAGTAGCAAAGTTTCCAGTCTTCTCCTAAAAAAGACACAAATCTTGTTTACATTTTTTGATATTTCCCCATGCAAAAGACAAAACACTTATATAAGAATAGATAAATACACATAATTTTAATTTAGTTATTTCGCACTCGCTGAAAGGGCTGCTATAATTTACAAACAGAAAATATTATCATAAAAGGTTGCTTTTAATGTATAGAATAATTAAAAAATTAATTTAGAATTATAAACAAAGTTGTGTTACGATTTAATTATATATAAATGTAAAAATTATTTCCTACAGTCACAATAATTATGTAACCCCAATTGTTTTTACTACAATGGGCAACTGGGCAAGAAGCCTAAACAGCTTAGTAACAAAAATGCAGTCGACCCCCATTTTAGAGAATGGCACAAGTCTAATTAAAACTTTATTTTAGAACTGCTAAAAATGGACATATTTACTATTCAACGACAGACAAGAGTAAAATAGAAAAATCACTCTGATCAAACCGAGGTGCACCCAAGAGCGAAGACAGAAAGAATTTTCCCAAGGAACAAGAAAACTATTCCTCGAATTAAACTGTTAAGATTAGGAAAAACGCGGAGAAATTTGCTGCCGACAGCTGGAAAACGTGTTGAATAGATAGGAAATTTACATCAATAGGACATAAATCTTTGGGAAATATATAGAAAGCATTTTAAGTTGAGGATACTCCTTTGATTAAGACATTTAGAGGTTGCGAAAAATATTTTAAGGAATTAGAATGGGAGAAAGGAGGTTTATAGGGAAATATTAAAGTTGAATAGTTTTGATATATTACATATAAATGCATGGTGATCAAAAACCACCTTTCTGTATGGTTAAGCTTAGAATGACTGAAAAGTCAAAAATTCGATTGTGGTTATTAAAAAATAAGTAAAAATATTTCAAATTTCACCGTGTTTTATGTAAATTAAACTAAAATCTAATGATAAAGAAGTTCCAAACTGCATCGATTCGCTGCCCACATATTCTCTTGCTTTCCAGAACAATTGCATTCCTCAATATTAAATAGCTCGTTATCAAAACGGGCTTTTGCGGGCGGTAATGTGTCCCACCTACACTTAACCTTAATAATACATGGTAATATCTGCTACATAACGCGCCGCCTGGCTAGCTCCATACTTAAAGCAAGAGAGCCTGTGATGCATCTTAACAGTAAGCCGATCTCTTCCGATAGAGGAATACGCGCATTGTGCCAATTTATTCACTAATTCCAATTTAGCGGAAGTCAGATTTCTCATTTCCCGGAGAAACACTATACGGGAAGTATATTTGACCCGGAAATTAACAGCTTGAATCTGGAGAGGGCTCCTTTGCGGATGACTAATTCAATTTTAAATTGCACGCGACGGCTATTGGCTGCGATTAGAAACGTATTCCGCAGCCGGCCGCTCGCATTTTGATGTATGTGACGAGATCGTTGGGCATTCAACTGCCAAACGACGTAAATGCACATGGGAATATTACAAGGGGATTTTGATTCACAAATATTGGAAGGTTTGCAGAAATTCCAGAGAGAAGCCTTTGCTATATTCTAAAGTATTTACACAATCTAAAGTAAGTAAGGAATATGTGACTGGATTTAATTGACTTTTTTATGCAAATTACAACCGATTTTTATTAATTTTAAACATACATTTTAGTTTTGTATACATTTGTCTTTTTTTCCAAAGAGAAAAGATATAAAAAATTGCAAAAACCAACAAAAAATGTATAAAATTTATAATTTGTAAGAAAAATTTCAAAATAATTTAAAATCTGCCCATACATCAGTAATCGTAGTTCTCTCCAACCTTAAAGCCTTGTAATTTCATTGGTTCTTTCTCTGAAATTCTATTGGACGAATTCGTAACTTTTGATTGGTTCTTTCGGTCTTAGGTGAATCTCTCAAAAAAACAAAAACATTTATTTCATTTCTGGTCGTTGCAGTGTACGGATGCCCTTGGACACAAAAATAGTATGTGCTTCACTATCCCTAAAGATTCTACTCTCTAGTTTTATTTGTGTTATGAACTCACGAAAAAAACTAACCTATTCGTTTCTTCATATTTTATCTGTTTTATTTTCAGCTCGTTGTCATTCGTTTATGCGTAATGTTCGAAGTTTCTGGATTAGACGATTCGAACCAGGGAATCCAGTTGAACCATTTTCATGAAGGACTTGAATGAGATAGAAATTATTGTAGTTTCTTTTATTTGGTCACTCAACCGGATTGTATTTGTTAAAAGATTTGTTAGATTTAAATACTGAAGTAACGAAAGGTCCAACACATAAAGCTGGAGATTTTTTTAAGTGGCTGCATTAAAGTATAGATGCATTTTCTAAGAATCTATTTTATAGACAATTTATTGAAAAGAAAGAACTTAAAAGAAAAATTTAATTGAATTATATAAGTGTGGCTGTAAAAATAATTTTTAGAAAATTAAAAATATTGTATCGAAATAAATACAATGTTTAAATTACCTGAGACGTTAGTTCTGTTGCGATTTTTACTTTTTTAGTATAGATGTTAGGTCTACACCCATTACACACTTTGGTATCAGCAATAATATGCAATACTTTTATTTTTAGTTTAGTATTATTATGCCACACAACGTTATTACTAAACATGAGAAGATGACTGATATTATATAAAAATATAATGAAAATAAAAATTTTTTGTACAGCTTATGTTAATTTTCATGTCCATACATTTTTGGTTATGGAAAAATACTGTAAAAACTTTTTTCAGTACATTCTTTTCAGTTATTCAAAATGTGCTATTCAAACCCAGTTGGTTACATAAATATCCCTTCTACTAATACATGTTTTGATTTTAAAACCAATATTATATTTAGTGAAGATTAGGGTATAAGGATTTATTTAAATGTATAGAATGTTGATTATTTATGATGTCAATTAAATTGGCGTACAAAATTATGTTGTCCAATTAAATTTATAGAAATTTTTAAGTATTTTTAAGTATAAATAAAATTGAAGAAACTACAAAAAGTTTAGCATTTACTGGAAACCTAAACAAATTATTATGGATATAAACTAACCATATGGATAGAGCATATAACTAACTTAACTATCTGTGCTCTTATGTAATAAATTGAAGGACTTCTTAAAATATAAAAATACTGTATAAAATTCACTTAAAAGCATACTTAAAATTTCTTAAACTGGCCATTTAAGTAAATTAGTAAAAATTATTGTCTGGTTAGCTCAGGTATTTAATATATAAAATAGGTAATATTGAGAAATGTTGAATTATTTTCAGGGTACTTAAAGTATTTAACATATTGGAAAAATAATATTTGTTTATCAGAGAAAAGTTTTGAGGGTTTAAAATGTATGAAAAATATATATCTAAAATAGGGCCTCTTAAATTGAATCTGAAATATATAGATCTAAATATTTTCATTTCAAAGAAAAAAATATTGAAACAGCTTAGACATTGAACAACTTTGTTAGTAAAAAATTAATAATATTTAAAAATAAAGAAATTACATTTGGGAAATTCTCATTCCTTTAATAATTAAATTATTTAAGAATATATTATTAGCTGATTTTAGGTTCAAACGTTTGCTTTATGTTCGTTAATATTTTTGACAAGTCGTAGATGTGTGAAAATCTTGGTACAATTAACTCATACCAGCACTCATCTGAATATCTCTAGCAAAATATAATTTTCTTATTCAAAAGATAGTCAACATTAGAGGTAGGTAATATTATCTTAGGTTAACACTAAGTACACCAACACTTCATACATACTAATTTCTACCATAGCCGGTCAAAGGACTGAACTTTGATTCCTGAGTGATTGTCTGAAATCCATTACCCAACATGGGTAAATAATTAAAAAAAAGAATAAATCACGGTCGCCTATCGCTTTTCGACTGATCATTTGACTAGTTATGATGTGTTTAGTGTTAAATAATTTTTAACCTCAGTCATTCGTCAAAATGTTATGTAAAAGAAATTTAATTAAACAATTTGAAAATAATAGCATTAATTGCGGTGAGAGAAATTATTATTGACACACACACACACACATATATATATATATATATATATAATTATAAAATGCGAATATTTTTAAAGCCATTAAAAGCTATACATTTAAAATTATTATGAAGCATTAAAATGCGCCAAGGTTATTGTAGAACTAGTCAGGATTTTAAAATGTATGTATAAAACGATAAACAAGAAGAATTAGATGAATTAAAAATAAACACTATGGAATGATGCCTGAAATTAAATATTTTAAAACTAGTTTAACGGCGTAGCAACTCCCTTCGGTATATATTGATCTTCTAGTTTAGAATTCCACACACTCACACACACGCTCACACCGATACACACCAACCAACCAACTAACCAGCACACACACACACACACACACACACACACACACATATATATATATATCACAGTTTAAATGTAACTTTTTGAGACATTACTAATTGTCAAATGCAAGATAATCTTGTTCTCATGTTGTAAGTTTTGCTCTAGCTGACATCAAGCTTAGTCGCATTTGATACTTAACATGATTTGTGTTCCATCCTATTTATATTTATTTGGACTATTTAAAAAATTTCTAAGTGGCGGAATGTTTTGTATTCGTTAAAACTTGTAGAAATGGACATTAGAGGACGTTTAAGAAAGCAGAATGCGACGATTTAATAACGGAATTTTGTGAATTTGAAAGTACATTTGGTGAGATGGTTTAAAAATAAATGTAAGTGTATAAAATAATCAAGTGACAGTGACAAAATTTCTGCTATCATATGTTCAAACCTTCAACATTTTCGTATAAAAAGTCATTATAAATGATTGTGTCTTACGTCTTTACCTAGCCTTGTATACAAATGTAATTTGAAGACAAACTCTTTTAGATGAAGAATAAAACCGGAAACATTTTTTCCTCTATCCTAATCTCTTGATTTGTAACTATATCTATGCATGCTTGCAAATATTTTGAATATACTTTGATCATTAGGTTATGGTCTAACTACTCTGACCATATAGTTGAAATGTATACAAAACATGCGTGATCGTATTACTTAAATTCATGCATAACCTATTCTTACCAATTTCAGAATAACAGGCTTCATATTCTTGCATTTGAATCGATGTACTTATAAATAAGTACTGTCTTGTGACTTAAGTCTTTACCTAGCCTTATATACAAATGCAATTTGAAGGCAAACTCTTTTAGATGAACAATAAAATTAGGGAAACATTTTTTCCTCTATTCTAATCCCTCGATTTGTAACTATATCTATGCATGTTTGCAAATATTTTTAATATATTTTGATCATTAGGTTATATTCTAAATAATATTCTAAATAATCTGACCATATAGTTGAGATGTATGCAAAACATGCGTGATCGTATAACTTAAATCGATGCATAACCTATTCTTACGAATTTCATAATAACAGGCTTTATATTCTTACATTTGTTTCAATGTACTTAGAAATAAACCCTGTTTGGAATTAAACATTTATTTTTATAACTATTCAAAGTAACTATATAAAATTTCAGTATTCTTGGTCATCTTAAATATACAATAGGTCTTTTTCTAGTTTGATAAATAGTCTTTTCTTTAATCTCGTGCATATTTTAGTTTTCTGTCTCATTTCAAACTTTGATCCTTAAGAATATTAATATTTAAATAAAACATTTTATTTCTGTCCTCCTTTTGTGAAGAAAATGGTGTCTTCAAATCGCAGGACAATAAATTTTTACAATATCCAGTCTCATAAAATTACACTTTAATGATGGCATTTCTACGTAAATACATACCCCTTCAAGTTGATGAGTTATTTATTTAAATTTTTATGTTCAAGATAAAAATCGGATGATAAAAAAACTAGTAAATGGCAAAATCTAACATTTTTCATATACGAAATTATGCGTGAAGCTTTTCCTACCAGCAAATAACTGATCATTATCATTTTTCATTCCCGTGAGATGGTATATTTTCGGTTTCAAATGTTCGGATACTATTGTAAACCATAATTTATAATTTGCTGGTAATCGTGGAATTTGAAAAGTATTTGGGCAAAACCGTTCGTAAGCAATGTGTACTTAATGTTTCTTACGTTAAATACATTTATATCTGTTTAGGCTAAAATTATTAAACATTCGGAGCCGACTGGGTTTTTACATTTATCAGATGACAAAAAGTGTTGAAAAAAAAAGTGAAGTAACACAAGAATTTTCTTCTTTTGCTTACAATGCAATGGATCCAACGTGCTATATTTACTACACACAATAATTTTTAAAGCAACTATTACTTTAAAATACCTTTATCTTTATGTTGCATTTCAAAATTTATCTACTAACTCTTGTATATACAGAATTATTAGGATGTACAGACCATGCGCATCAATTATTTTAGATGCTGTAATAAATAGAAGAATGAGTTTTGGTTTTAAGTCACTTAATTAATTGAAATGTTCAGCAATAATGATAATCAACAATTGAATAAGGTAATTGTTTATAGTCTTTATAACATTGTGATTTGCTATGAAGAATCTGAAATAACCTAAGTTATAGATGAATACAGAAGTCTATTGTCGAACACAACTTACTTTTAATTATGCAACACATCACGCTGAATTCAAAGTACACAAAATGAACTAATTATGTTAGGTTCTTAATACATGTTTTCCTGATGAATAAGAATAAAATTCAGATTAAGTGAATAGAAATACACACACACCAAATACCAAGCAAAGAGCCATCTTTTCCTGGCCTTGAATAATAAAACAAACAATAAAAGCCGTTGCAGGATGATGCCATCTGTTGAAATACAATTAGAACAGAAAACATAGACAATAAAGAATCAAAATGAAAAAACTATTATGAATTATTTAAAAATTAAAATTAAATAGTAACTCTTTTATGAAGACTGAACAGATGCATAAACACACACACACACACACACACAAATTCATATTAATAAAAATATGTATGTAGTTCTTGTATGCACATTAGGTGACCAATTTTCTAGAGTGGTTTATACAAAATCTACTCTTTATACACATTGATAGGGTCGGTCAAGTACATCCTTTCACGCAGGAATAGGGGGCGGTCAAATATTACATTGCTTGCAGGTGGCTAATAAGCAACTTTCTGTGTGTGTGGGGGAGTTAGGTAGTTTATATGAAATAGCTATTAGCATTTTAATTAAACTTTTCTTAAGAATACAGCATATTGAATAGATAGTGATAAGATGAAAAATATTATCATGAATCCTTTCATAACAGGAATAATACTCATAATTTCACCAAATATTCATAAATAAAAATGAATAAAGGAATTAATACAAAACTGAATTATTTGCATGCAATACTAACTTAACTCAAAATATTATATTTTACAGGAAAAAGATGCAAATGATTTTTAAATATTGTAGAACAGGTAAGAAAATTACGCTAAGTTGAGTAAAATTATAACGTCATAAATTATTATAGAAATTTACAGTCAGCTTTTGAAATACTAGATAATAAGAGCATTACAATTCCTTTTATAAAATGTAATTTTACGTTTCCAAATTAAGATTTACAAGATCGAAGAAAAATATTTACTTACATGGGGTGTTTTTCGAACAAAATATAGCGGATAGAGCTGATTTACACGCCTTCAAAGTTCTTTCTTCAAATCTCAAAAATTGTGGACTTGTATATGCCCGTGTGTGTCATTTTTTCATTTACACGCATATATATATATATGAAATGATATTTTTAATTTAAAAACTAACCAACGTAATTATAAAAGTTTCATAAAATAGTTTTAGGTAATTGTAACCTTTAGTGGTATACCTTGGAGAAAATCTTTTGCTTTCTTTAGCGTTGGCGAGTACGGAAACATCAAAATTAATTACTGCTGACTTCAGACCTTATATATTTGTGTTTGTGTGTGTGTTGTGTGTTCAGTCTGATTGATGTGTGTGTGTGTGTGTGTGTGTGTGTGGGTTGTGTGTGTGCAATCGGTTGATGATGCTGTGTGTGTGTGTGTGTGTGTGTGTGTGTGTGTGTGTGTGTGTGTGTGTGTGTGTGTGTGTGTGTGTGTGTGTGTGTGTGTGTGTGTGTGTGTGTGTGTGTGTGTGTGTGTGTATGTGTGTGTGTGTGTTGTGTGTGTGTGTGTGTGTGTGTGTGTGTGTGTGTGTGTGTGTGTGTGTGTGTGTGTGTGTGTGTGTGTGTGTGTGTGTGTGTGTGTGTGTGTGTGTGTGTGTGTGTGTGTGTGTGTGTGTGTGTGTGTGTGTGTGTGTGTGTGTGTGTGTGTGTGTGTGTGTGTGTGTGTGTGTGTGTGTGTGTGTGTGTGTGTGTGTGTGTGTGTGTGTGTGTGTGTGTGTGTGTGTGTGTGTGTGTGTGTGTGTGTGTGTGTGTGTGTGTGTGTGAGAGAGAGAGAGAGAGAGAGAGAGAGAGAGTGAGAGAGAGAGAGAGACCGAGAGAGAGAGAGAGAGAGAGAGAGAGAGAGAGAGAGGCCTATGACAAATCGGGCGAGCTGATGATTCGTTGATAATGCTTGAGAATGCTTATTCATGACAATTTCACAGTTTGACTCAGCCATCAAACATGGCTTTTGTTATTTGACTGGCAAAGGCTGAAAAAGAGCTTTGCTGAGAGTGAATTCATTAGCGATCTTATCTCAAGACGTTCTCTTTTAATTCAATTCTTAAGCATCAAGCGTTGTAATATGGAGTTATTAACGCAGCGTACTCTTTTAAGAGTGCGCTGCGTTTCTGCCTTTAACTTTTAAATTATTATTTTTATATTTTCAAACCTGACATATATATGCTCAAACAGATTACCAAAATAAACGACAAAATTCCTTCTTTTACAGTAATAGAATATTTAATCATACCAAACTACTTTTAAAACACCTAATTAGTTAAAATCGATGTTTTATATTTCAGTTAATATGCTTAATTTATAAATATATGAGTTATATTTTATTTGGTTGATACTTAATGATTAATGTTCATTAAACAATCTGTTAGCAATGCTTCAGCAGGTATCGAAAACTGTTATAGTAATTTGGGAATTTGTTTTAAAAAGGTGTGCCTTGAAACGTATTGAGTTTTAGATTAAACTTTTAAATTAAGAATAGTACTAATGCGTATTGAAAGAGCTATAGTTTAAAGTTGATTAGCTAAGAAAGCGGCTGCTTCAGTAAGACTTTGAACGAAATAAATGTTTTCTCAATATGCTTCCTCAAGTCCAACTGTCTCTGAACCTGAATTTGTAATTTACTTTGCTGATATTAAATCCATGATGTACCAAATGCTAAAGTTAATACTTTCGTTCAACTTTTAACAGCAATGTGGAGAGACAATTCGAGAGGTCTATGATAGAGGAGCTTCTGTTTATTGCAATTAATTTTAGAGCTGTTGAGAACACAGATCTCGTTAGATATAAAAAAAGCCTTTCTGTACCTATTATATTGGAAATGTTTTGTATGTATATATACATACGCTATACATAGGGTTTTAGAAGACATAATACGTATCTTCATTATAATAGCCTCTATTTGATTTATCATAAAATAAAATTCTGCTCCTTTTAAAATGAAATAATTTAAATAAGTATTTTTGATCTTCTTAATTAAAAATAATCTAAAACAATACGTTTGAAGCCAGTCTTTTAAAAAATTAAATTGCAATACCCTGTCAAAAACATTTTTTCTCTTACTTCTACAGAACTGTTATTTTAAATATTAGTCATTAATGATTAGTTATAAGGAATATTACTGTTGTATTTTTAACACACGTTTATTGAAGACAAAGCATTGAATTTAATTAATTAGTTTGTTTGTAAGTTTTCTTATAATAACCCAGCTTTAAAACACTTGAATATGCTTTATGAGTTGCATTTTATTTTTAATATGCAGCAAATGAAAGAAATGCACTTATCTTTAAGATATCTTTGGAAATGTCTATATTTTTT
>CM063505.1:86438716-86441216 GCA_032207245.1 Pardosa pseudoannulata | reverse complement strand
CCTCTTCTTTTCACGGAATCCAGATCTCTCTCTCTCGCTTCCCTCCTGTCTTTCGGGATGAAACCGCAAGTCTGGCAAGTTCATCAAAATTCCAATGGTCTGGCGGCACGGTGAAACACCGCCAAGCGCATTACTAAAAACATGGAGTGGTTATATGTCATATATAAAAGGGCGAATTTATGGAACTATTGCAACGCAGCGTTCGCCAAGGAGAACGCCAAGTGACGCTCCTGGTATGCATGATGTCATCTGATTGAAAATCCAGATCGGCTTATGCGATAAAAAAATAAGGTTTTCGACTCACCAAAGTGTTAGTTGGGAGCTTGGCAGGGAAGATACAAACAGGGTATTTTTGTTTACGGGAAGCTTATAGACTTAAAATAAACTAAATTTAACGGAATTAAAATTAAGAAAATGGAACTTTATGACAAATATTAAAATTTAATCAGTAAGCTATGTAATACAATAAGATAATACTTACTTGTCTTATGTAGTATTCATATATATTTTTTTCTAATTTCATAAACTCGCATGTATTAAGCATATAATTTTGAATAAAAAATTCTCTGTGTAAAATTATTATTCCTTTATCTAATACAATCTCTTGGCATTTACATATGGTGAAATTAGTATCTTTTATTGAACTTTTTAAACCTACCTAAAACAAGTAATAATATTAGTTTGTATGTAAAAATATACATATGTAAAAATATACATATCCAATATGAACAATGAGCAGTTATAACTAGAAATTAAATTCACATGGTACTCAGGTACTGTAGTAACAAACATGTTTTTTAAAATTATTTAGTACAATTCTTAGTGTATATATCAGTAATAAAATTAAAATGAATTCTACCATTTTTTAAATGTAAATCATGTTTTATCCTTAACAAAATGTTTTAATATTTAACTCATATATTACAAAATTAAGGCTTAGATTTATTCTCTGAAGTTTTGAAAATTATTGAATTTCTTATGAAGATAAACGGTGCGATTACAGGGCTTATTAGCGGTTTGTTCCAACAAGAACATTTTCTTTCTCGAGACTGATTTATAGGAAAATACATAGCAGAGATTTGCCGTTCTAAAAATGTGGAGTTATCCTGTAGCGGTAGAGTAATAGAACCCTACTTCCAAAAGTCCCCTTGATTTTGAGGAAGTGTTGTGATTTTTATCAATATAAAAAGGATGAAAAGAATGTTTGTCGTTCATAATAAAAAGTTAAGTCATGTCGCGCATTTGCAGAGGATTAAAATCTTTTGAAAATGAGAAATACTTAATTAAATATTAATGTTTGTATATCATTACACGAGAACGATAAAGATAATTTAACAATTTTATGTATAAATAAAAAATAGCCCTTATTATTTAACTAGCCTATAGCCCGTCATATGACGGGATCAGTAAAATTTTAAATTTTCCAGAATTGTAAAGTAATCTATGAGGAGGATAAAAAAAATGGTTCGTTTTTTGGATGAGAATTCTCTGGTACACGTTCAATAATTTATTTATCTTCATACTCCACTAAAGTCTCCCGACACTCCTATTGTGTAGCAAAGGAGTAGATAAGGAGGATAGTATAATAGTATTTTAAACTTAAAAAATAACTTTTGAAATTTAAAGTACAATGTGTGTTATAGTAAACTATAGTTTATATAAACTTTAGACTATGTTTATGTATAAGATATATACTGATACAAATTTAATATCAATAGCGTTTTTTTTCTGAAAACAATATTGCTTCAATAATTAATAAACTCTTCAATTTCAGTATTCATTGAATGATAAAAATGTCAATTTATAAAATAAGTGACAAAAATTTGGATGGTTCAATAATATAAGAGGCTTGCAATATAAATTTTAAAAATAGAATTTGTTGCAGAAAAAAATTAGCCCCGAGCAAAAATAACATTTAAAATAGTTATTTAAAAAAATGTATTATAAATAATATTTTATATCAATCTTTTCCGCTGCAATAACTTTAAAATTTTTAAAATAGTTCTCTAAAAGTAATATTTTTATAAAAGCATTACTATAACATTAAGTAGTTTTAATATTCTTTAAAATGTAGCAATACATTATAAAATCGTTTAAAAATGTAAACGCTTATTGAAGGTATATAAAAAAGAAAGAATGAAATTTAGCATAAAATAAAAATTGACGTATGTTGACCAATAAACAATATCCGTGAAAAGAAATAAATTGGTCGACTTTTGGACACCGCCACAACGTTCGTTATGGGAACACAAAACAACAGCTTTCCCATACAGACAGAAAACAATGGTTTTCTGTCTTCTGATGACTGTCGTGGGGACGTTATATGGCTAATAGTCCACACGACATCCTTTCCTGGATGTCAGAAAGGCGTCGTAATAGTGTCTATGTCGCAACATGGACATTTTGGAAGTCAACGTGATGCCTTATGGAACTTTTGTGTTATGTGGGTACCATTTGCTTATTTTGTATAATAATCATTTTTTATTTTATCATAGCGTAT
>CM063505.1:86383716-86431216 GCA_032207245.1 Pardosa pseudoannulata | reverse complement strand
ATTTAAAACTAAATTTCTATATTTAAAAAATATAATCTAAAGACCCGTAAAGCTTATCAGATCATAAGTTCTGGGCAGTCTCATACGGTGGAACCGTGTTGTTGAAGTACTCAACATGTCACAAGTGCCATGAGCAAGTGAACACAAGGAAGGAATTTTTAATAAGGCTGAATGCTTGAGCTGGCCTTTCTTGATGACAATTGATTGTTAATGTTTTCAGTATTATTACAGATTTACATGTAATAATATGTAATGTATTTAAAACTAAATTTCTATATTTAAAAAATGGAATCTAAAGACCCTCCAAGATTATCAGATCATAAGATCTGGGCTGACCCATACGACGGAACCCTGTTGAATTATTCAACATGTCACAAGCGCCATGAGCAAGTGACCACAAGGAAGGAATTTTTCCTAAGGCTGAATGCTTGAGCTGACCGTTTTTGATGACAATTGATTATTAATGTTTTCAGTATTATTACAGATTTACATGAATTAATATGTAATATATTTAAAACTAAATTTCTATATTTAAGAAATATAATCTAAAAACCCTCCAAGCTTAACAGATCTTAAGTTCTGGGCAACCCCATACAATGGAACCCTGTTGAAGTACTCAACATGTCACAAGTGCCATGAGCAAGTGACCACAAGGAAGGAATTTTTAATAAGGCTGAATGCTTGAGCTGGCCTTTCTTCATGGCAATTGATTATTAATGTGTTCAGTATTATTACTGATTTACAAGTAATAATTCTTTATGCGTTTTAAAATAAATTTCTGTATTTAAATATAAATCTATCCAACCAGAACGACAGGTAAGCTAAAATCTATACGGCGTTTTTCTCTTTCCAGAGTTTTTCGGTCCGAATTCCACACTGCCATAGGTGTTCTTAGCCTTTTGAAACCGGCTTTAAGCAGTAGATTTTTGTCTCATTAGTACTAATGCAGAAAAGCAATAGACTGTAGTGCTTGTAACCTAACTAAACGAACTGAAATGTGGCATACAGCTGTAAGATATAGGGAAAATATGAAGGTTATAACTATTCAAATTAATGTCATCATTAAAGTGAGTGCCACAGAAAATTTTCGATGGCATTATATTTTCACATAACACCAAAGTTAATTATATATATTATGAAAATAAAAAAAATGCTTTGCTTTAATGCTATTTTAATTGCATTGTAGAAGGAAATAATTTATAACAAAGTTTTATCCGTAATAAATCTTTAACACATACCCTATAAAATAATACCCTAAGTTATCTTGACCTCTGTCCTTGAATTTATGAAGGGGTTGGACCTGGAACGGATAGAGCCGTGCATATTGGATTCTTCATGAACTAGGGTTATAAACGTTCGAATTCAACCCTATTTCCTTTTTTCTAGCATTTAATGTCACTATTTCAAGCCCTATTTTTCCGGTAAGAGCAGGCGATTAAATTTTATCAATTTGTCACATCATAAATAGGTAAAAGTAACATTTTATTTCTAGCATTCTGACGTCCTTCCTTTAACCATCTCATTTAATCATTTATATAAAATTATTTAAATATCGTCTGCATTTTTTTCATACATTTTATCACTTAGCTTAGATATTACGTAAACAATTTTCTTTTATAATTGACATAAATAATAGATTAGGTATATATGTGATAATTTTAAATATAATCATAGATTATTTATGTTGCAATGAAAACTATTAGAGGTATTAACAGCAAATTCTGTCTTCCTCCAGGGTGTAGTGGAAATGATAGTTTCCTTTTCTTTACTTAAATGTGACAAAAAAAAATTGGGAAGAACTTAACGATATCTTCGACGTAGCTAAGAAAACTTTGAATTGCCCTTCTAAATTAATTGAACGTGATTCTAAACTGCATTCACAGTATCGGAAGACTTTAAAGAAGAATAAGGATAAACATATTATTGAGTCTGTACCAGATAATTCTCTGCCACAAAACAAACCATTTTTTATTTGCCTTATAGGGTGATTTACAATTCTAGAAATTTAAAAATTTTACTGATCCCGTCATATGGCGGGCTTTATGCTAGTTAAATAAATAAAGTTGGTTGACACAAGAAAAGAATTACAAAAACTTTTTACTTTATCATTTATTTTGTTGTTGTAATGCAACAAATCTAAGTTTCTATACCAGTAGAAGAAAGTATCCGTGCACGGAGATTAAAAATAATATGAAGAGAAGAATAGATAACGCTACAGTATTATAAATTTTACATAAGTTATTTTTTAACTCTGAATCAATAATTATAATTCATTTTTTAAATTATATTTTCCCCCAAATCCCATTATTTAAAAAATAAATTAGCCTTTGGATCTTACACAATTGTTTCAAATAAACAAAACATTTTTGAAATATTTCATGTCAATATGTTATTTTTACTATCATTTTTAAAAATGTTGCATTTTACGAACTTTAGTAAGGACATAAATTTCTCAGAAAACACATTTAAAAATTTGTATAAATATTTTATATTAAGATTTCAAACCAAATTATTTTCTTCACAACAGGCATTAAATGAATATGTATAAGGTAAACTTCAGTTCACATAACAGTTGGGCTGAGAAGTTCGTAGACTGACAAATAGATGGCGCTACTAGTATTACATCCATATGATATTTAGCTAGCCCTAACCTTTGAAAGACATAGGTATAAATTTAATAGCTCTTGGATTATCAATATGTGAAATATAGTATTTCGAATGAAGCCACTTTTGTTAGATTGAAAACAATGGTTAAAAAGGAACTTGGTACGTTAGTAAAGCGCTTTTTAGAAAAAAAAATACTGTTAAAGCCAAAGATTGGCTGGATAAATATTATTCGGACTCTGCACCGAGAAAATGAACCGTTGAGTAGTGGTTTGCTAAATTTAAAGAGGCAAAATGAGTACCGAGGACGATGTACGCAGTGGAAGTTCCAAAGAGGCTATTACCGACGAAAACATAAGAAAAAGTCCACAAAATTATTTTGGATGACCTTAAAGTGAAATGGATCGAGATACCCGAGACTCTAAATATATCAAAGGAACGTGTTCGACCAATCGTGAAAGAATATTTGGGTATGCGAAAGCTCTGAGAAAAGTGAGTGGCACTCGAGCTCACAATCCACCAAAAACAACAACGAATTAATGATTCTGAGTTGTGTTTGAAGTTGTTTAATCATAATAAACCCCCGAAATTATGCGTTGATATGTGGCAATGGATGAAACATGGCAATATAATTTTACACTGAAGTCCAATCGACAGTCAGCCGAGTGGACTGTACGTGATCAACTTACTCCAAAGTGTGGAAAGACGCAACAGTAGGCTGGCAAGGTTATGACATCAGGATTTTGAGATGCTTATGGCAAAATATTCATCGACTATCTTGAAAAGGGAAAAACCATCAACAATGACTATTACATAGCGTTATTGGTATGACGAAATCGCAGAAAAACGGCCTCATTCGAAGAAGAATTGTTATTTCATCACGGAAATGCACCGTGTCACAAATCAATGAAAACGATGGCAAAATTATATGAATTTTGCTTCAAATTTCTTTCTTAGCCGCCATAATCTTGACATTTGGCCCCCAGCAACATTTTCCTGTTCGCAGACCTTCAAAGAATACTCAATGGAAAGAAATTTAGCGTCGATGAAGAAGTACTCACCGACATAGAGGCCTATTTCGAAGCTAAAGACAAATCGTACTATAAAAATGGTATCGAAAACTTGTATGACCGCCATAATTGATGTATCACCTTCAGGGGCGTACGCAAGGGCGTGAGGTTAGGGGTTTAAACACCCCTTTGAACTCGGACAAAGTAGCAAAAAATAAAAATTTTAGTAGAAATTATGCGGGCTATTATTTTTCAGAATTATGAACCCTCCCCTTGAAAAAATTCTGCGTAAGCCGCTGATCGCCCTTGAAGGCAACAGCATTGAATAATAAAATAAAATTTTTAAAAAATATATTTTTTTCTAAGTTAGCCTACGAATTTTTCAGCCCGTTATAATTGTTGGAAATGAATGAAACATTTCATTTCCTTCACATTAAAACTGATTTTAAAAAATGATGTTTATTGCGAAAGATTGCAACTAAGTACCTGGGGCTACATCTATTAAAATTGCATACCAAGGACGTGCGAATTCAACAAAATAAATTAGAATTTTAAAGAGGAATCTATAATTAAAAATAAACATTTGAACTTTCTATTTGAGAATCTGAAAGTAGTTATTGAATTCACTTGTTTACATTTTTACAGTTCACTTCCGGTATTGAATTTAAATTCCTGTTTCTTATTCGTTCTCTAGTTTTGTCTCTATTTATTCTAAAATTTAAAGTTGAAGTATTTTGAAATCTGCATAAACCAATTAAATGATACATTAAATATTATTTTGATGACAATGTTGTAAATTATTCAATTAAAGTTTAAGCTGTATAAATTTTAAAAAGGTTTCATTTAAATAGAAAATAATTAAAACAGTATTTTATTAATTACATTTATTATTTACTTTATACTTTTGTAAATACTTATTCTAATATTTAGAGTTAAAATGTTTTAAAATCTGCAAGGTTTACAAAAAATATATAAATAACGTACAAATTTAAATATTTCGCTTTAATAAAAGTTCTGTAACCTCTAAGATTGCACTGATTATGAATTATTAATGACTTATTGTTCTATAGAGGATTAGCAAACTATAATTTAATGATGCATTAAAGCATATTCTAATGACAATATTGTTAATTATATCATTCAAATTTAATTTACATAAATTAAATATTAAATAGAAAATAATTGAAATTAATTATTAATTGAAATTAATAATTTATATAAATTAAATATTAAATAAGAAATATTTAGAATTAATTGTTAATTCAATTAAAATGTTTAATTTAAAGGAATAATCTCTCTAAATGAATAATTTATATAAATTAAATATTAAATAGGAAATAATTCAAATGAAATATTAATTGAATTAAAACGTTTAATTTAAATGAATAATTTCTCTTAAAAATACAATGATAAAATTGAATATATTATTAATAACTTATTAATAATTTTAACTT
This sequence comes from Pardosa pseudoannulata, assembly GCA_032207245.1. Lineage (NCBI taxonomy): Eukaryota > Metazoa > Arthropoda > Arachnida > Araneae > Lycosidae > Pardosa > Pardosa pseudoannulata. The sequence goes on along the minus strand of CM063505.1, from coordinate 86,426,148 downwards.
TCAAATTTTCAAAACATTCAACAAGTTAACATTCAAATTTATTTAGTTTGAACAGAATTATGTGAAAAAATATCAATTACGTTAAAATGACTGAATAATTTTTTTACTACAATGTAAGAATTTAAAATAAAATTTTTATTACAAGTTTTCTTTTAATTTAGAGAGTGAATCTCGTCACATAATATAACTGGCTTTATAATATATATTCGATATTCAATTGAGCTGAAATTGTGAGTACTAATGTATATGCAGTCTTAATACTTGAAGAGAACCCTAAAACTGCACATTAACAGATCATTATTTATTAACATATAAAAAATTGCAATTCACTAGAAACAGTGGCCCTATCTGTTGATGTGTATATGAACTGCACTGCTTAAATGCATTAAATTATACTAAACTCCACGGCGCAACAGACTCTAGGGTGCCATGGCCTAAGGTGCCAATCTCCGTTTAAGTGACCAAGGGCCCTGGGTGCTTATGTTCCGGTTTGGTAGTCAACCTTATCCGGAACCCCCAGTGTTTAGTTCCCAATCAAGCTTGGTCCTCAGATAATCTACCCACTGAACTGATGAAAGGCTGAGTCAACCTTGCCCAGCCCAACCTCGTGGGAGCTCGAAGAGCTACCATAATGCCACTGGGCTTCTCGTTATATTATATTGCTAGTAATTTGAGGCTTTTAAAGCATACTTTTACTTAAAATTAAACTTTATGTAATAAAATAGGGAGAATTTTACTTATAAAAACATTTTTACTTAAATAGTTTATTTTTCATAATGCCCATGAAAATTGGTAGTTTCTTTTACAAATAGTTTTGGAATGTTTCCAAATATCAGGTCTAAATGTGTTTTTTTCCATTGAATTTAAATAGTTTTTTAATAATCAAATACTAGTAAAAAAGTGTCTAAAATTTTTATAATTATCACTTCTGGATAGACAGGTGAATTGTTTAATATATCTGTCCTTTATAAATTTTTCAATCTAGAGCTTACTATAATCCCAAAAAACTAAATTTGAAATGGATAAGGGAGGCAAATGCAAAAAGTAATATTTACCAAATTTTATACAATCGTATATTTAATTACGCTATTAAACGATTAGTAGGTTTTTTAAACGATTAGTAAGAAAGGTATTATCTATTAAATTAATTTATCTAATTTATCAGAAAGAAAAATAGGTTTTAATACCTGAAAACCCAATAGACCTTAAGTAGGAGAAAAGTCAATATATAAAATTATAACGAGAAATGACAAACTGAATTAAAAAATAATAAGAAATTAACTAGTAAAGCAATCAGCAGACATAAAAAGATTTTATGTGAATACTACATCTGAACATCTAAAAATCAGTTGCAGATGCAATATACATAATTTTAAATTAATGATACATAATTTAAAGATATTTGTATTTAAAGAATGAAGTAAAACTAATATGGAGAAAAATGTTTCTGACAAAATGCCGTATAAGTGGAATAAGTTGTAATCTGACATGAATATAAATTTAAGTTACGTTAAGAAAAAATGCTATTAAGATAACACTGTAGCGTGTAAATCGGTTCATATATAAGTAATGATTACGGTCACGTTTTCGATGAACAGGGGTTAATTTGACCAAAACTCAGTCTGTCCAAAATACTACAGTCATCTATATTCAAAGTGGAATAGAGTTTAATGTACTTTAAGGATTACATTATTTGGCGCCTGCGATTTTTGCACTATAATTGCTTTTATGTGCTCAATATTCAGTAAAGCTATAATAATGATATGAACTGTGCTTCCGGAGAACATATTCTTAAGTACCATGATTATCCAGGCTAGCAATAAAATTAGCAGCACTTAATTGACTTAAAAGTTTATAGGTCTTGTATATGTTGGCTAACTGTACGAAATGTAAAACTGTTTTATCACAAAACAATAATCTAAACTATTGAAAATTTAGCCAGTTGTGTTCATCGTCATAAATAATTTCTATGGCATAGGCCAGGAATGAGGAAACTAAGGCCCGTGGGTCAACTCAGTCCCTGTATATATGTATACATTGCATAGTAAATTATTTATTAGATGTTATCAGAAGAGAAGTATTTTTATCTAATTTATTAGAAAAAATAGGTTTTAATATCTAAAATCCAAGAGAACTTAAGTAGGAGAAAAGTCAATATATAAAATTATAATGAGAAATTACCATTTTAATTATGCAACAATAAGAAATAATCTAGTAAAGTAATCAGCAGACAGCAAAAGATTTAATTTATATACTACAGCTAAACTTCTAAATATCAGTTGCAGATGTACTACACATAATTTTAATTATACATAATTTAAAGATATTTATATTAAAATATAAAGTAAAACTGATATGGAGAAAAAGATTCCGGCCAAAATCAGTGTAAGAGGAATGAGTTGTAATCTGACATGAATATAAATTTAAGTTACATTAAGAAAAAATGCTATTAAGATAACACTGTAGCGTGTAAATCGGTTCATATATCAGTAATGATTACGGTCACGTTTTCAATGAACATGGGTTAATTTGACCAAAACTCAGTCTGTCCAAAATACTACAGTCATCTATATTCACAGTGGAATAGAGCTTAATGTACTTTAAGGATTGCATTATTTGGCGCCTGTGATTTTTCCACTATAATTGCTTTTATGTGCTCAGTATTCAGTAAAGCTATAATAATGATATGAACTGTGTTTCCGGAGAACATATTCTTAAGTACCTTGATTATCCAGGCTAGCTATAAAAATAGCAGTACTTAACTTACGTAAAAGTTAATAGGTCTTGTCTATTTTGTGCTAAGTGTACGAAATGTAAAACTGTTTTATCACAAAACAATAATCTAAACTATTGAAAATTTATCCAGTTGTACCCATCGTCATAAATAGTTTCTATAGTCTAGGTGTTACCTCTTCCAATTAATTTTAAGTGAAAAACAAACACAAAATCTATTATCTTAAAATTGTAAACAGTTTTTTTTCTTTCAAAACCCGATTTATACTAATTTCGGGCTAGATGTGTATCGGAAAGATAGGAACAATGTATAAAAGTACAAATAGAATTGAAATGTAGCAGTTATCTGTTCAGCACTTTAAATTTTTCTGATTCAGAGAGTGAATAAATTCATTCACAAAAAAAGTGCGAGTGAGTTAATGGAAGATATCACTACTCAACTTGATTAGTCAAATGAATGTATCTTTGAATTTTTTAAACAATGCTATGAAATATGTTAATCAAGTTAAATATATGCTTAAGAAATATTTCTTCAAAAAGGATTCATTATATAACATTGAGGAGGATAATTTTTGTTGAAGGAACTCTTATCTATACAATATTGTGCATTGTTTTAATATTTCGTTATTGGAACACTATACACGTGTTCAATTTATCTGTCTTTGAGACAGTGATAATACCTTTATACAATTATTGGAGTGATAAATAAATGAGCAAATTTATATACCATCACATCATTTGCTGAGCATTCTTCTATACAATATTGAGAATCTCCTATATAATTATAGCCTAAATTTTCTGTCCGTCCGTCCTCGAATGTAATGACTTGGAATGAATAGAGGCATCCATATTGGATTCTTGATGAGTCAGGATTAGCAAAATTTAAATCGAGTTCGAAAAGATAGAACTAAAACTCTTCCCCCTGTTTCGATCCTTTAATGACATTATTTCAAGTCTTATTTCCCCTGACTAAGAGCAGACGATTAAATTCATCAATTTCTCACATTATAAGTAGATGATAATAACATTTATTCTTTAGTATTATGACGTAATCCTTTAACCGTCTCATTTAATCATTTATTTTAAATTGTTTATATATCTTCTGCATTATTTTCATACTTTTTATCACTGAACTTAAATTTTACGCAAATAATTTTCTTCTATACTTGGCTTAAATAATAGATTAGGTACATATGTGATAATTTTAAATTTAACCATCGATTATTTTTTGTTGCAATGAAAGTTTTATCACTGGTATTAGCAACAAATTCTTTTCATAAAAGTCTAAAAGTTTATTTATCAGACTAATAAATATCTAGCCTTTAAGTTATACATTTTCGAAAATTAGGAAGTTTGTTCGTTTGTGTATATGTGTTATATACATAACCACACGGTTTGCTGTCGATTCGCTAAATTTCGGACATTATTTATATATACCGCTAAATAATCTCTGTCAATATTAAAACATCTGATGTTCGTCCTGTCACGTAATATGACAAGGTGAATTAAAGTTGGCAACTAACATGCGATCAGTAAAGATAAGCAAATTATTGAGATTGTACCAGATATTTCTTATTCAAAATACAAACCATATTTTTTAACTGCCTCATAGGGTACTTTACATTTCTACAAAATTAAAAATTTTATTGATCCTGTCATATGATGGACTACATGCTAGTTTATTTAATATTTTATTATGGGAACACTGTATACGCGTTCAACTTATCTCACTGTTAGACGGTAATGTCTATCTCACCAAATAATTGGGGTTCGTATATACATGAGAGAATTTTAACTGAATAAAATAAAGATACCAATAAATACACTATAAAAATTTGAAATTTAAAAATATCTGTTTACCAAAACAATAACATTTTAATTCCAGTAGTAATTTAAAAGGACTTAAGTTTTATTTGTGCTTTCATTTTTTATCTATAAAAGTAAACAGAAATTGAGAAGACGAGGTAAACAAAGATATTAAACGAAGATATTAAGATCTCGGCTTTACTTAACTACTCTTAAGAAAACTTCCTGACACATGCGGGCGATGAATGAAGAATAAACTTCCTCGATAACCTCGAACCAGAAAATATGATAGCATATCTCATTAAACGCGTCAAGCGACGCTTATTATAACATTACAAGCAATCTTCGAAATATTTAAAGATATCTGAGACCAAAGAAACTTTTGATAGCTTTGAAAAGAGGCTTTAAAATTTTCCATGAATTTACCTCATGAAGGATGCCGCAAACATTAGATGATATCGGGGTGAAAATGACTTTAAGATATGAGCATTAACTTGACACGTAACGTTGCTGAAACATCTAATCACCGGGGCTAACATACCACCGCCAGTCACCCTTTTTTTTAATGAGGAGATAATGCTTGAGCACGCCGCTTCGGTGCTCTGATTACTTTTTTGTTCATATTTAGAGGGTTCTGAAGTTTTACCAGTAGAGTAATGACAGTTTCTTTATTAAGAAAACTCCGGCTTGGTGTTTAACATAATAAACACTTTTTGATGGAGATTGGAAGCCTAAAAATGAAAGTTCATATGTTATAAAAAAACGAAAATATGCGGAAGTTATTATAAGGTTTTATTGGTTCAGAAAATGGGGATAATTATGTCACATTTTAAGGATGCAATATCTTTCAAGATTTATCACGCTTAAAAATTACATCAGTATTGGTTTATCAAGTGATCATAAATCTCATTTTTAAATATTCAACTTTTAATTTATTCTTAATAAGAAAGTAAAGTGGTTTCATAAAGTATGTGAAAAACAAAAATCTGTAAGAAACGAATTTTCGAAAAAAGCAAAATGTATTTTATGAAAATTTAGAAGTTCAAGATAATTTATTAACTACATTCATATAGCATCAAATATTTACGGATTTCTTTCACTTTTTCTGAATAATTATCATTTATATAGATATAAAACTGGGTAAAAATTTTCCTCAACGTTAAATAGATTTTATATAAAGGGTGTTAATTATTTTACATTCCCTTAACTTGTTTGTTATACTTTATTATTTATACAGATGTAAATCTGGGTAAAACTACCAAGATATAAAACTGGGTAAACATTTCTTCAACGTTAAATAAATTTTATATAAAGGGTGTTAACGATTTTACATTCACATAACTTGTTTGTATACTGTATTATGTTATATTAAGGTTTTAAACATGCTATGACTCAATAAAATACTTAATACTCCAAACATCATAATCATTTTTAAACAAAAGTGTCAACGAAACTATTTAGAAATTTTGGGAGATTAAAGCGAAATTAATGCTTCTAAAATATTTCTTCACAATAAGATATGAAAGATGTAAAACATGATTTAAGTTTATAAATTATAGATGTAAGGTTAAAATAATTAATAAAATGAATTAAGTTTCAAAACATGAAGTTGATTATTATGTGTAAGGTTAGATTACTAATTTTTAGTCACTGTAATTTTCAAAATGCGTTTTCTTTTTAATGTTTCATAGTCTGTATGTCGCAGTATTAACTATGAAAAAAATGAATGAATATGAGAAATTTTAATCATATTTCTTTATTTTAAATTTGCTGTAATAATACAAGTAGGAACTATTTTGGTTCTATTCTGTTATAGTTCATCTCAATATTATTGGAAATGTAAATGAAATGAACATTTTTGAAAATTAGAAAAATTTTGCATTAAACAGTATATTCAGTTTACATTAGTTTTCAAATTGTATTATTTTAATTTGTGAGTTGAGTATCAATGATCAATAAATTGGTAAAAAAAATCATAAGCATTATTAAGAACATAAATCGCCAGAAAGTCTTTTATATTTTTAATCACAACTTTTAAACTAACAGAAATTTTTATGAAATTTTTTAAAATTATGTAGAATATCTCAATCTATAACATATATATTTTTTGAAAAATTGAAACTTTTGGAGGTCCTGACACCTTTTTAACGTTGAAAGGGAAAATCAACGAGCGGTGATAAACAGTTGGACTGCATGTCTAACTACTATTGAACACACACTGACAGCACACTGATCCATTACTGCACGTACTATTTTCTGCTTCGTCAATTTATAGACCTCTGCTGCCTCATGGACTAGATGCAATAATTCATTTATACAGATTATACCTTATAAACAACCATTCAAGCCTGCGGCTTGAATGGTTTTATGTAAGACACATTAGCATTGATTTACTGGTATTCAGATTGGTAACATGGGTCTTTTTCTAATATTTGCCGTAATTTGTATAACTCTTGCAGTCAGGTTAGACTCTATACCGTTGAATGCAACTGTCTGGAATGCACTATTAAACGTCATACTGAACAAAAATCCAAAGTCATGATCTGAAGTGCGATTGAGTATCATGGATGGATCTCAGCCTCTATGAATTATTTGATATCATAACAGCAACAGGTATATCAATAAAGTGCTGGAACTCTGAGTCTTTCCTTTCCTTTAAGTCTTTTCAGGAGCTTTTTTTTTAACAAAACTAATCACTCTTACATGTTGCAGTGACTGTTATGTCTCCTATTCATCTGAACAAGCACAGTCCCTTAGATAGCCTGCTTATCCTCCGAATATCTCACCTGTTGAACATGGGCGGAGTTTGATTGCATTAAATCATGCTCCTCATTCTACGAATTCAACAGATGGATTTATTTTGACATGCATACGAACAATAAAAAATACTCTTTTCCAAAGAAATATTACCAATCTGTCTGAATCCATGCCATGTTTAATAGCAGTATTTAGTGAACATGTGTCGTATATAACAAATGTAGGTTACGGCATTTGATATATTTGATTTGAAATGTAATTATTTTTTTATACTAATACAAGTCTTTTATATAAATTTCATCTAATTCCTATGATTCCTTCAAAGTTTTGCAATTTTTTTTAAATGTCTGTTAGTACAGTAAGAAAAAAATATATTACTTGAAACTATATTCTAAGAATGATATAAAAACTTTTAAGATCTTACAAACATTGATAAAAATATTGACATGAAAATATAATAATAAAATCTAGTAATATCTATTGTAATATCTAGGAATATAATGTCTAACTAGTAATATCTGATGATATAAATTTGTATTTAAAATTATTCTTAAAATGTTTAGTAGAGATATTACAATTATAAACTCATATATTAATTGTGTATTGATATAAATACAACAATCCAGCAATATGTTATGATTTGACGAATATATAATTTACATTTATTAAGGAAATTTGTAATTGCTAAGTTGTGTAAAAATTATAATTTAACACAGTCATAATGATATTTTGATAAAATAAGGTTTTCTTACTGGAAGAACGAAACTAAAGATATTCAATCAGAAATAAGTTATTTCATTATAGGTAATAAATTTCCTAAAATATGTAAACTTTAGATTGAGTTGATTATATTTTATCCCTGTATAAAAAATGTACAACTATAAAACACAAAATTCATGCATCTATATATTTAGATTTTATAATGTTAGTTAATACATGTATATATTATGCTTTAATATACACATTAATACGTAATTTATTTAATAAAGTGTACTTTAATATGTACTTGTATATTTATTTCAATACCCTAGTCGAAAAAAATAGTTTTTCGAAGAAAATATAATGTAACATTTTATATTGCACTAGACGTAAAAGACGGTTGTAATATTTTCAAACATCTTGTGTATATAAATTATTGTATTATCGGTTTTCAGGTAGTTATTAAGGTAATTAGATTTCATTTTATACCATAATTTTAAAAGTATTTCAAATGCGTGTTATCCAAAAAATCAATTCACTTCTTAAACTGATTAAAACATTTATTTTAATATTTATATATCAAATGTTTTTGAATATATATTTTTTCTAATTCATCCTTTGATTCCTGATGTAAGTAAATGTTATTTCTAAAATAAAAGTATTGGGAAAATCTAAAATTCTTTCTCCTTTACCTTTCATGTAAACAAAGGTAGGCTGATTGGACTTATTGATTTTCAATACACTGGTTTGCTCTCAGAAATAAAATTAGTCTTTGATAAAAATATTTTTTTTTGTATTTGTAAAAGTATTCGGTTCTACACCAATACTGCCTAAATCATATTGTATAGCTAAAGTGTTTTATACAAGGCTGTAGGAATTTTAAATTATTTATGACGCCAACCAAGAAGCAAAATTGAATTTATTGTCATATATGTAAAATGCATTTTTACTATTATTAGCATTACAGCTTATTTGTAAAGAACAAATACCCAAATACACATTTTCATTTATTCAGATGTGCTGCATTTTCTTTTCAAATATAAGTCAGTCACACTTATTTAATAGTAAAACTTATCTACTTTTATTGCCTGACGATTTTAGTAGAGAATATTATAAAAATAGAACTAATAATCTAAAACATCATGCAGAATAAAATGAATGCCAAACGTTTTACTGAAATAATAGTAGATGCGAAATATCCTCACATTAATCTCTATCTTGTCGGTGCATTCATTTAAAATTCCACTTTGCTAGAAATCTAACAAACTTTTATGCAATATTCAGTATTTAATTTATTTAAGTTTAACATTTTTAATCTTTTAAACTTAATTTTGCAATGAAAATCAGACATATAAGATTATTGAATTTCGTTCATGATTATTATTGTAAATGTTTGTCTGTTAGTTTTTAAAAACTTGTACTTTGTCATGAATTTTATCTCTACGTTATACACTCACATGCGCATTAACTTAGTAGTCATATTTTTGCAAAGCCTGTTAAGTTCTTGTAAAATTTGCCAAGCTAACTCAAGCAAAGTGTCACATGTATACACATGCTGTTATATTCGTTAACGGATTCACCACTCACTTTGATTGATATATCCCTAGCATGTATCTATATAAAAATGAAATATATCAGCTGCAATCTTTTATAACAGCATACTAGTCTTGCATCATTTATAGCATAGCTAAATGTAGATCGGTGTTAGGTCGGTACCAAAATGTTAGTTTTTGGCTCCCTGCACACACTCACTACCTCTCTCTACATGTCTTTATCTGTATCTCTCTCACTCACTCTCTCTCTTTGTCCTTATTTCTCTCTCACACACACGAGGGGAGGTCTTCAAATGTTATACCTGTTTATTTCTTCATTCGTGACCAGTGGTCATACAACAGGATAAATTAGAAATGAGAAATATAATGCTGTCTACATGAATATGCCTAATTTCCAAGGTCCTATAAGCGCAAAGGTGGATAATGAAGCCGACTAATTGGCAATAAACTATTTTAAATCTCCTTGAGTGGCGTTGTTGGTTTATCTTTAAAATCTTTGTGTAGTGCTCTTCTATCGGTCTGCCATTATAAGAATTCTACAAACGTATGTACACTCATGCACACATTCTCAAACGTATAACGCTAAGAATGAAGTTATAATACAAAATGAAATAAACTTATTGTTTACAACAAAATCATTTATCTTTCTTTTATATAAAGAAAAAAAGCATAACAGAACGTAACACATTATTCTTTAATCCCTTTATTTAAATTTTTTATCATTTTTTCATTGCTTATTCTTCCTAGTCTACAATTAATAAGAATATATTAGATTATTTTTATAAAATGCACACAGAAAACTAATTAGAATATTCAAAAGTTTGTACCAGGAATTATGATGTTAACTTTGACCTAAATCTAAATACAATATAAGTATGCTTGCTTATGCATTAGAATATAAATGTGCATTCAATCCTTCGCGCAATGATCAATTTAAAATATTCTATTTATAGAATATCGGCATAAATTTAACTAATAATTATCCAGTCAATAATTATGCTTCAATAATTATGCAGTAGATAGTTGATTGTGAGATTTATTTGCAATTCTTTTCGATATAATTTAAAAGTATATTACCAAATAGCTATTTGCCATTTTAGTATAACAACATATAAAAAATCTGTATAATATTAAAAATATTTTACAGCCTACACCTTGCTTGTCATATGCATTTATTGAACTTAACAAAAACATTTCGTGTAACTTTTTTATATTTATCGTATCTCTACCAGGTACTAGATTTTCTATAATCCAGAATATTTAGTGGGAAGTAGGGTCATTAAATATTGTCATTTAATATAGAAATTCATGGATTCCAAACCTTCTACTAACGAAGATGTGCTATCTTTCAAAAATACACGATAATAAAACTATTTTATAATAAGAATTTTCATAGTTTGCTGGCAGCTCTTCTAATTGAAATTATTTTCACCAGAAAAAAATATTTGAAGCTTAATACCTTCAAGGATGTTTGACTTAGTAGAAGACGATCTTGTCATTTAGTATTACATTTATACTGTTAATGAAAAGAGACCTACGGCCGTTCTTGCAACAGAAATTGTTTTTAGTTTTTGTGATTTTTTTCTTAAAAAAAAAATTATATATATAAGTTTTTAAGAAAAGTTTTTAAGATATTTTAAATATACTAAAAATATTTAAAAGTTGCTTAAAATGACCACATCCAATATTCACACACTCTTTTAATATTTGGTATGACAATTTTCCATCAATCGGCATTCTCGATTCTGATTGGCTGACATGCGATCGGCAGGATCAGGTTGATTGTCAATACTACGTATTTTTGCAAGAGTTTCTGATCTGATCCGATGTCTCCAGAAAAATATCATGTTTTTTCTATCCCTAAAATCTCTCTTCTCTAGTTTTTGTGTGGCGAACTCATGAATCTACCATTATTTCTCATTTCTCCCATTTAGTTATTTTCTCGTTCGCTGCTATTCATACTCACGAAAAGATACTTAAGAATGAAGGGCTCGGCCCACAGAATCCTGTTGACCCATTAACTGAATTTACTGAAGGTAGACTATGAAAGCAGTATATTGATTAATACGTTATTTTCCATTCATATTGTTGCTAACTTCAAAGCCGGGTTAAGGTATTGAATGGACTTTAAGTAAGACAGCACGAAAACAATAATTTATTGGCAATCAGTTGGAAAATACAATGCCAGAAAGGCATCAAGATTAAGGTACTGCACACATGTATCAATCTCACAAAATCATCGCGGAACAACTCGAGCACGATGCCGTGGTCTCACGTACCTCTTACCGCATCAAACAAAACGAAAGCACCTGTAAAACACAACACACCGTGCATACACTTTACACTGAGAAATCCACTTAACGACTCCCCCCTTTTGGGACTCAGCCTGCCTTATACAGGCCAGAAGAAACTGCTGGAATATTCCAGAAACCGGAACCGGAAGTTGTCACTTATCGCCACACTTGGCAACATTTGGCTATGAATTTGGTGATAAAAATAGGTTGCCAAAACAGTCGCCAACGAGCCGGTACCTCGCTAATTTGGCGAGACACCCATAGATCCCTATTTTAAATTTAAGGTTCACTAACAATATCGTAACAATATCATAAGATGACAAACGAGCTGATTCATTTCTCTTTGCATTTTATAAAAACTTATTAGTTGAAAGTAAATTTCTCTGCAATAACGTTAAAAAATCAACGTATAATTAAGGTACCAAGGATTGTCAAAAAGACAAATACCTTTATTTCAAGATCTGTGTTATTATTTTTGAATTCTGCTGCGAGAACAATTCTTCGTAGACCAATGGAATCATGTTTATTAAAGAGATTCTCTTTTCATAAGCATTCTGGTATGGATGTGCTTAGTTGTTCTGGCTCCCTCTTAAAGTCGATTCAGAAAAAATACGATAGCAGAGAGTAAATTCTCTGTCTACCAATAAGTATTTGGACACCTATGCAAATGACGTTATCTGAGGTCCTGAGATACCTCACGGCCTCCGCCGGTATGCATCGTGTGAGAAACAGCATCGGCATTAGTCGCATGCAAGATGCCTCGCAGTTCGGAGCTGTCTGATTTCGAGGAAGGTATAATTATCGGGTATCACAAATGTGGCCGATCCTTAAGGGACAAATCTAGCTATCTGAAGTATCCAAAATCATCAGTGGCCAATGTGATTAAGAAGTAGAAGATGAGCGGTGATTGTCGGAATGTGCCCCGAGTCGGCAGGCCAACGAAAATAGGAGATAGAGACCGACGAGTGATGTTGAGAGAAATTCGGAAGAACCGCACCCAGCCGATCGCCCTCATCCGGGAGTATTGTTTCCTCTCATTGGTTTTCATGGTCATGCTGTTGCCCATACGCCTTTGATCCCAAAATCCAGCCTCGCTGCTCAGATAATGTGGTTGAAAGAACTGAATCCTATCGAGAACCTCTTGCACGAGTTGGATCGCCGAATTAAGAGGTGCACTCTCCTTCCAAATCAGTGAAGAATTTTGTATGCCTACTCCAAGCCGAGTGGAAGACAATACCGCTAGCTGTAATACAAAGACTTGGGGAAAGTATGCCCCGGAGGGTTCACGCTGTAATTGCCTCTCGTGGAGGCTCTACCAACTAATGATTTCGAATAAAATAATTTTTTCTTTTCTACCCCAGGTATCTAAATACTTATTGGTAGACAGTGTAGAACTTAATATTATATAGAATAAGTAGATTATCTTTAGGTAGTTAGTGTGACAGATTAATATCTGTCCATACATCTCCTAACCAATGAAAATCATAAGCTTTTATGAAGGAAAATAGAATTACTGCAGAGCTCGAAACGAAACCAAAAAAGTTCAAAAGAATATGTTCAATAATACTTAAAGTATTAATGAACATATATAATAACGGAAGTATTTTTTTAAGAATAAATATACCATATCTATACATTGTTTTTCTTAGCTTCCTTGTATAGTTTAATCTTGTCTGAATTCTCCTTTATTTTGTTTGTTTTGGTTAGGAAGGATACAGTAATAGATTAGTTATATTTTCTTTGTACGTAAAAAAACGAACAGTCACATAATTGTTACCTATCATTATTTCAACACACTTTATTATTTAATTTCAATATGTAGTTCACTTAAGTTATGTAAAAAGTTCAAAATTAACAAAAGCCCAGTACCATTGTTAAAAATGCTTTTGTGTCTTTTAAGGAATTATAAACGTAAAGATAAATGAGGGAAAAAATAAGTATATAATGAAACATCAATAATTGGTAAAATATATGAAAGAAAGGTAGCTAATAGTGTAGAAAATAAACAATAAATTATTATCATTCTATTTTTTTCTTAAGCCGATAAATTGAGACTGTTAATCTTTAAAACAATATGAAAAATTAACTATTATTATTCTTAGATAATTGAAGGGTTTTTGAGAGCATTATTAATGAATTTCATTTTAAAGAAAATTTAGGTGTTCAGCGTGTCTAAAAAATCGTTTAATTAACTACATATTGAAGATAGATGCTCAGCTTATGAGCATTTTTCCAAGGACTGCTTGTGAAAAAATAATAATATTAAAATCTTTTATTCTAATTTTGGCACTAGGCCTAATGTTTTATGTGCTTTATTTAGGGGTGATTCGTTTATTAAGGAATAAAATAAAAGATTTTAAAAAAATGAAATAATATTTATTTAATTATGTATTATTTATAATATTAATTCTAAAAGTAGCAGTAATCAATGTTGTAAATTGCTTGGGAATTATTCCATAAATTTGTTTTAACTTGAAGAATACCTCTATACACACACACACACACACACACACACACACACACACACACACACATATATATATATATATATATATATATATATATATATATATATATATATATATATATATATATATATATATATATATATATAATCTTTAACACTGTCTCTTTTACTTTCCTTTTAAGAGATATTTAATTCAATATACAATATTGAATCACAGAGATTGATTTACTAAATCTGTCAATAATGATGTTTAATATATTTCTAAGTGAGATTCAATAATATATTTATATGTTTCTATGATTAATATGCTTCAAATTTGGAGATCTTTTTATCCCTCATATAATAACAGCCTAAGTTATCTGTGTTTATGTCCTCGAATTTATTAAGCGGTTGGACCCGGAATGGATAGAGTTATCCATATTGGATTCTTGATGAGTTAGAGTTAGCAAAATTCAAAGCGAGTAAAGTTTATCTTCTCCTAAACTGTCGATCCGATTCTGAAATAAATTTGTATGAACATGCTTCATATCACAGCAAAAAATACTGTCATCTTTATAAAGCTCTAAATCCACCCCTTCGAGCTTTTAATGCCATTATATCAATAACCATTTTAAGGAGAAAAAGATTAAATTTATCACATAATAAATAGGTAAAAATAAAAAAAAAATTCTAGCATTATGACGTCATTCATTTAACCATCTCATTTAATCATTTATTATTTCAATTATTTAAATATCGTCTGCATTATTTTCATACGTTTTCGAATGAAATTAGATATTGCTTTAATAATTTTCTTATATATTTGGCTTTAGTAATTGATTATTTTAATTTAATCATCGATTATTTTTATTGCAAGGTAATTCTTACCCAAAAAAGAAAGTTTTTTCCTGCTTAAAAGTTACTTTACAATTTACTCATCCCGACATAGGACGGGCTATATGAAAGTTATATAGATTAACATAAAGTGGATTCAAATCTATAATGTAAATCATTCAACTAGCAATATATATATATATATATATATATATATATATTGATATATATATATATATATATATATATATATATATATATATATATATATATATATATATGTACACAAATTTTTTCCCTGTTTTAACGTACTATTTCTTATTGCACTACGAATGTGTTTCTAACTTCAGAAGCAATTGAAAATGGGTGAAAATTATATTTGGTATAAGAATTGCGAAAAAAAGTGAAATGGGTTCTAAAATGAAGAATGAAAAGAACCAAAAGTAAAGTAGAAGATAATCTAATTTATTGATTTTATTTCTTTTTTGCCTTTTGCATTTGAGTAAAATAGAATATGTGTAGGGGAGAAAGAAAGAAAGAGAGAAATAGTCGATTGGTCAATCTTGAGTTATATTCTCTGCAACATTTATTGTCAAAATACTTTTTGATGGATAAAAAACGCTATATTTCTTCTTTATTCAGCCTTTTAACCATCATTGGAACATATTGACCAATTTTAAAAAAGAAATAAAATGTTTTCTGATTTTATTTTATTTTTATTTTATTTTTTATTTTTTGCTGTGAGTGCAAGTGCATATATCTATAAGAAACACCTGAAATTTGGAGCAAAAATTATACACACTTTTAATATTATATATATACTCACACACACACATATATAATTTGTTTGTGTGCACAGATATATGCATATATTACAAACTAGTATATATATCATTGTAACAATTCATTTATATATTGATATTAATTTGTATTTGTATGTCCCTCTACTTGTTATAACATAATCAATCATTCTTTATTATAATAAGTTGAATTCAAACTAATGATTATCAATGGAGATCTACGGGAATCACACTTTTAAATATATATCCATGCTTCTTTTACACTTAAGGTATATGTCTACGTTGAAAACGTCATTTTTTGCCAAAAATCATAATTTTTTTATTTCTCTATTGTAAAATTTCAACTTTTAGGCTTCTAAATCTGTTTTTGTTTTGTCTCTAATGCATTTTAAAGAAAAGTTACAGCTGTTTAAACATCAGTGACAGCTGTCAAAACAAAACGGAAGTAGCGACTTCGGAACCGGAAGTTGTGAATTTAAAGCATTTAAAGAGCATTTTTGGGGCAAAATTTTTAAAATTTTCATGAAGATTAGTTTAAACATTTTTCGAGTATTTTTAATAATTAGCAACTTGGCAATTAGAAAGTTTTGAAGCAAGAAAGTGTGGAGGATTTTACACATGTATTTTAATTTTTTAACAGTTAAAGTTGCTTTCATAAACATCTAAAGCGTTTTTCTCAGAACGGTACTTTTGATAAAATGTTGAAACTTGTAATGTGATTTATCAAAAAGTACTTAAAATATTTTGTTGAAAATTATCATGAATGTTTTTGATAGTATTTAATAGCGAATGACCTAAAAGTTGGATATTTTTTAAAGATGTTACATTCATAGTTAGATATAAAAGTAATGAAAATTCGTTAAAAATTCAATATGTATGATTTTGAAGAACCAAAATGTTTTACTAAATGTAAATTAAGCAAATATTTTAGGTGATTCACTAGTCCAGTGTATAAGAAATGTGTTGCATCAAAATATATTGAAATAATTTAATTTATTAAAAAATTAGACCTTTCGAAAAAACCCGATTTTTTTTTACTAAATTTTCTTCATTTATTAGGAATTTTATAAAAACTTCTCCAGAAATAAATTTTTATCTGCAATTATCTATGATAATATAAAAAATAAATCTAAACATGTAAAAACATGAACTAGTTTCTACGTTTACAGAAAAAAAGTTCTCCGAATGTAGAAGGATACCTTAAGTGCCTATATGCAGCATTTTCTGTACGTCTATGCGTATATAATATCTGCATTCATAATTATAAAGAGTATGAAATACTTTTTAAAAGTCACAGGAGTAGTTAAATCATGCTTGCACTTTTTATTGTTTTTAAAGTAAGAGTAAGCAGTATGTATATTAAGAGTTACATTTACAGCCTAAATAGACAACTTTCATTCCCCTCATTTCACGTTTTGAAAATTATAAGTGGGTATCACTAATTGTTTATGATTAAATGCAGAATTATTGTGGGATAAAGCTAGCTAGTTAATGAGATATTATTAAATTTTTTATATATAAAGATTGAAAACTAATCCCTCTTTGGTTATACAATTTATTTAATGTATTCGTTCTTTTTATATATATCAATAATAAAATTTATAAATATGTTTTTGGCATTAAGATATTTTATGGTAATCACAACGATTTTTTAACTATTGCAATCATGGTGTTTTATTAATATCCCCTTCAGTTTTAGTTTACTAATTTTTTTGTATTATTTAACTAATTGTGTTATAAGGAATAAAAATATTTGACAGAGAATAAGAATTAAAATATTTTAAACATATATTTCACGATATTCAAGTTATAAATTTGATATAATATAACATGAAAGTATTTTCTATCCTCTATATTTTTCATATTTAAAGTATTTTAGTAAAGATGTAATTCAATATAATCATTCTATATGTATGCATAACACTATTGTATTAGATTTTTGATAATATTCTGGATGACAATAGGATCATCAAATGTAAATTTCAATTTTGTCTTCAAAATAAAAGTTATAGTTAAAACTTTTGTTTTAAAAACCCGCAGTTTAAAGGGAATTATCCGTAATTATCGTAAAATTATCAAAATATAAATATTTTACATGGAGAAGTATAGAATACTCTTTTTTATAACTATTATGCCAACATCTAATATTCTTTTACATCTCCCTAGAGGGTTTTCAATGCATAATTATGTATATTCTGTTCTAATGAATTAGGGTTTTCGAAAAATTAGCATTTATATAAAAACACAGCTGAGTACTGAATTTCTATTATATTGAAGACAGTATATGAAATAGAATAATATCAGTTTAAAAGGTACAATTTTTCAAATTTCAGTTTTCAGTTTAGTTATAATTGATATATTTTTTAAAAATTTGTTGATTTCTGACACAAATTTTATTTTCAGATAATGTTTAATGAGTGAAATGCTTATTATATAGACAATAATTATAATATCCAAAAAATGGTAATAAAAAACTCATAAAATACCAGGTAATGTTTGTAATAGGAAATGTAGCCAAACCCTAATTTTAATGCGCTAGAATAATCATTCTCTTTGAAAGTTTATTTAACCCATATTGTACCACACCAACTAAATATTTCTGCAAGTTATTAAAACTTAATCCATATCATTAATATGGTGTAACTAAGTATATAAAACCAAAATTTAGAAAAAAATATTTTTAATTTTTTATGTAATTGGCTGTCCTATAAATAGGATAACGGTCCATTACACTACTAAAACTTAACAAATATCACTTACATTGCATTAGGCTGATTCATAGATGAAATTTAAGGAAACAGTCAAAACAAAGTCCAACATTACATTTTAAACATACTGTTCTAGGTTTTCTCTTGCAGTTATTGAACTGGCAGTAAGAGAGTAAGTTTATCCTGCAAAAAACATCCAGTTTTCTGAATAGAATAGACAATTATTTACCCCTTGTTGTGTCCAGGTGTGTGAACAGGTGTTTGAACTGGTTTTCATTGAAAGATAAGAAAATAAAGTGTGCTATCAATGCAACATCGAATTCATAGAAAAATAATCAGGATTGAGCCGTCGTCTTAATTTTAGGGCACCTTTTTTATACTTACAAAATACACATGTAAAATATATTTTTCAACAAAAACTTTCAGCTACATTATTAGCTCTGTTTTTAAACTAAAAGTAACCTCCACAATGTTTAAAAATAATAATAATAATAATAAATATAAAATTAAAGATTAAAAAATGACAATTTTTAAGAGGTTGCTGAAAATAAATTTTACAATAAAATATAATTTGATTTCTCAGTTTTTTTTGTTATTATGCTAAAGTGTGTCAATTTTAAAGGGGTTAAAATAAAATTCACTCAGAAAATGTTTATAACTTTATTATTAAATGGAATTTTATTTGCTGTCCTATTTATAGGACAGCGGTCCAATATGGGTTAATAACTGGAAAAGAAAATTGTAATTAAATTTTTTTGGGGAACAAAACATAAATAATATTGCCAATGAAATTTAAGATATTTGAAGATTTCTTGTCTTATTATGGCTATTATTTATTTAAAATAACATACAGTGGCATATTATTAAAGATATTTATAAATCAATCCATCATTTAACTAAATTCCATTTTGAATACATTTTCTAATACAAACTAAGAATTGTAATCCACAAAAGCGAACTTCCCCTCTCGGAAATATCATTTTTACTTTCCAAGTAAAGTCATTTTAAGTCCATGTATCACCATACATAATCTTAAGGGCTTGGACAAAGTTTAAAAGCAGTTGAATCTGTCCTCGTGTCCATGCAATAAATTTTCGCTTGTTAGAAGGGGTCGTCCATCAAGGGAACATCCCCCTCGCATCTCAGTTTTGAGGCTAGCGAAGTTTGGAAGAAGAAAAGCGTTCGGATTTTGAGCTCTTAAAATATTTTAATGTACAGAGTTTCTGATAAATGTAAAAGTTGTTGGTAGAACTTTGCAGACATGACATGATTAATAGCAGTTCGTAATTCACTTTCTCGATTGAAAATTGCGTCGTCAACAGAAAGTTTTATTTCTGTAGTTTTATGACTCTATGATTAGGAAAGTGTATTTTAATTTATTTAAGAATAAATCTATTTTTACGTATTTTTTCTACTTTAAAAAGAGAATGATGCTAAAGGTTCAAAACCATATTCCGTGATTAATTTAATTTTTTTTTCAATTTGAAGGAAAGCTTGGTATGCTTACTAAACCAATTTATCAAACTAAAGTAAAATAAAATGTTTCCCTTATATTCAATCCGTTTTATGGATTAAAAAATCATGTATATTATTCCAGTTTTAAGACACTCTTTTGTAATTATCCAATTTAAACAATATTAACAATTGATCTGACAAGAAAATAATAGTTTCCGTGATCTATAATGAATACAAACAGTAAATTAAAAAATAAATGAAAAGATTGTGTATAAAGTTTTTAATTTTCGTTAAATACAGTGCTAATTATTTATCTAAATTGTCTGTAAATTATTCTGTGACATTTGTTTTTGTTTTTTATGTTTAGTGGAAGAAAAAGAGAGAAAATATATATAGATTTTAATGTTGAAATGTAGAGAAACCTATAGTTTGAATATCATAATAAACAGTATTTTTTCAAGAATAATTTTTTCCTTAAGGTTTATGTGCTTAAAATCCAAAAAAGCAGATGAAGTACTCTTTATATATTTTTAAATGACGGTGAACTATTATTTCTATAAACAATTTATAATATTAATATTAGTAAATACACAATTGTATAAACTATTTTCATTTAACATAATTGAAATTATTTTATTAACACATTTTTTAAAAAAATTCATTACTTTTGATTTTGATTTTATATTCTATTGAATGTTAGATTTATTTAAATTCTTAAAAGAGAGCATGTATCATATTTTATTCGTCATATGAATATAGGGGAAAGAATGAGTAAATCTAATCAAATATGTAGCCAAAAAGATAAGTTCATTCTTATACATCTTAGAAAATACGTACAGTGAAACTTCTCCCAGCGGCCACCCCTGTATAGCGGCCACCCTTCTAAACGGCAAATTTTTCACGGCACGGATTTTTCTACTCATAGACCTAATGGTAAAATAACCTATATCAGCGGCCACCCGACTCCCTCTAAACGGCCACCGAGTGGGATTGTCCATTTTATTTTTCGGAAAATTCTACTCACTAAATGCTTTAATTTTGAAAGGAAAACTCAAGATTAGTTTTATGGTCGGATATAAGACCCAGGAATAATTTGCGAAGTTCATTCCTGCGGCACCCCTTTCTTAGAAACATTAAATCTGTTATGTCTTTTGTATTCTTCACACACCATTCAGATATGGAATCCCTATTGCACCACCCATAGAAATTTAGGGAGGAACTTTACAATCAGGCATTGCAGTTATCCTAGGGCCTATGTTTGGAATTCCAATAGGTACAATAAAGGAAGAATTGCACCTCTGATAGCAAAAATGTCATCCATACCAGTTTCATTTCATTAGTTGGTCAGTGATCTGAGTTGCAACTACGTTGAAATGCTATTTCCTAAATCTCGAGCAGCGCATTAAATTTCTGTTTGCATATGAAAATGGCAAATCGGCAAGAAAGTTAGTTGAATTATCTAACTGCGGAAGAACGCAAATCAACGAAGTCAAAAGAAAAATATTTGATTTTGAAGAAATACGAAGACTTTAATTTTCTGCTTTTAAAATAAAAAATGAACTTAAAAAATGATTGTTACAGAGAATAGTAAAAACTTAAAACACATATATTGTAGCCGTTTTAAAAAATGTAAGAGATCAAGAAATAAAGTACTATTTTCTCTTTAAATAAGTTTTCAATTTCATTTTAAATAAGTAATATATGTTAGACTTGATTATATTACGCTTTGTATCAATTATCGTATAATAAAACCCTTCATAGTGGCCAAATATTCTCGGAACGGTGGGATGGCCACTCAGACAGGTTTCACTGTATTTAAAATATTGTATAGATTATAGTGAGATTGAAAAATAACACAATATATTTACAATCGTCAAACATTTTTTTTACCTAAATTTTCAAAGAAATTAAGGACTATTGGCTATTTCTCCGTTTCTGTAGATAGTAATTTTACTACCTAAAAAACTTATTTTTATTGACTTCCAAATATATGATTTTTATTTTGATTGTTTATGTTTATTCAAACAATTTCTGGGTGCGCGCTTTAGAAAGTAGTTGTGAAATCATGTATTGAGTAGACGTATTTACAATGCTAATACTTGAAACTTTCCTGTTTTAATTCTAACATATGTTAATAATCCCTGCTAATATGCAGTGATAATCTATTAGAATGGTAATAGAAATACTTTCTGTAGAGATGTGCTACATGCTAAAGCAATATACAATGAATCTAAAATATGTATGTTACTCTTAAATACCCTATAAAAATTCTTTAGTATATATCTGATTGATATTTCTTAAGGTATTTTTTTTAATCAACCTGTATGCTTTCGTGACTAATCAAAACATTTATATTTGTATAGGGTCATTGTAAATCCGAAAAGATTTCGGTGATAAATTTAGTTTCTTTTTCAATACAATTTTGAAGAGCCTTATTTTAGCATCACATTTAATTTATATACTGAGAATAATATTAATTCATAATTTTCTCTTCTTGGAAATAAATCACTATACAAACTACTATTTCAGAGGAAAGTGCCTTTATTTTACTGTTTGGTTTTATCTGTAGATTAATAATACGTTTATACAACTGGTCTATACAGACGAAAAAAAGAGCTATTAATCATCTAAAGTGCTAGATGCGTAAAAGGGCAAAAACCAGACTTTTCTTTTACCCTATTTTAGTCTCTCGAGTCTTATATAATATAACTAAAGGATCTTTTAGTCTGAGAAATACATCAATTCTGCCTAAAAATGTGCATTCTTTTACAAAACGAAGAGCTGTGGGAATGCAGCCGAGAGTTTAGCATAAGGTTTCGAATGAAGGCTAGAGTGCTTAATAAATTTAACAATATATAGTTACAGGAATAGAAAGTAAAGGCAGTAGGAGAATTTTCTTTACGATATTTCTAGCCATTATTCAGTTATGTGTTTATTACACATTATTTATACGGATTATTTATATTTATCTTCTGGTATTCAGTAATTAATCCCTGAAAAATATCTGTTTTAAAAATATTTTAATTGAATTTATTTTGGACTGAAGATATTAAGCAAACTATATATATATATATATATATATATATATATATATATATATATATATATATATATATATATATATATATATATATATATATATATATATACATGCATAGAGAGAGAGAGAGAGAGGAATTTATATATCATCTTGGGTATCTATTTAGTTACATATAAAATTGTACTTACAAAACACTTTTTTGAACCTTAAGTAAAAAATATGACGTCTACAAATGCAAAATTAGTTATTAAGTATAATTAGTTAAATAATTATTTTTTTTATTATTTATTCTCATATTTCAAAGAATTTATTTACAAGAAAAGAGTAATATGATAGGTGAAAAAAACTTGTCTGATAATTATTTAAAATGTAAAAAAGATTACCAATGTTTCTAAATTACAATCTCTGAAATTCATGTTAGGCTACATTTTTAGAGTTCAACCAAAATAATCTTGCAAATTAATGAAATGAAGAATTAAAAGTAGATGGAAAGGACAAGATAAAATATAATTAAAAAGATAAAGTATAGTTGCTTGAGAAATTTTATTATTATGCACTTAATTTATAAAGACATTTTTTAATCAGAAATATGTGATTTGATGGTTATGTCAAATACACATAAATGATGTTTATAAAATTTGAGCTTTTTAAAGTTCCAATACAAACTTTTCTGTCATCAAAAATGCACTCCCGTTTGCAAGAAAAAAAAATCTAGGTTAAGCATTAGTTATTTCTACAGGGAAATTGTCTTTCATGAAAAAAGTCAAGAAAATACATGATCAATTACAAAATCCAAAGCAAAAATAATTTTAAATAATTAATTAATTATTTTTAAATAGCAGAAAAAAATCTTCTCTTAAACCGTTATCTCTCAAATCCAAATGTTTCTTTCACCAGATAATTCTTGAAGATTGAAAGAGTAACCAGTTAGTTGTATACATTCTATTGAAAACCTACATAAAACTTATAAATTCGAGTCTTTATATATTAAAAAAATATACTTCATTTATTGATAAAAAAGCTGCAAAATAGAGAAAAACATACTTTCTGAATTTTCAAGCATGGTGTTACAGACTTTACAAACAGACTACTAAATAGTAGAAAATCCAGGTTTAACAGTAGACCGCGTAGAATCAAACGAAACCAGTATGGAAATAGAAATTGTCCTGTTAATTTCTGATTGGATACAAAAACTTGTGAAGAAGTGTTGATTTGAGAAATTGAAATAAACTTCACAGATTCCAAATGAGGTACGGAAAATGGGTATGGGTATGTATAAAAAATAAATTTGTATTAATATTTGAGCAAACAAGCGTGATTGAATTTTACATGTGCTTACATTTAAATATTAATAGCTTTTAATTTTAAGGTAACTTACATTAGGAAAATTGTGTAATCATGTAAGAAATTTTTACAATTATATTTTATTATTAAATTTGTTTCAAATGATACAGTGGATTAATAGTTTTTCTTTCTATAGTGGATAGTGGGGAAAATCTATGAGAGGAGTTTGCCCACAGAAATTTTACCTGAAAACGTTTTAACGAGAAATAATTGCATCTAGGGAGTTTAGCATGAATATGTATTAATCTTTTACATTTTAATCTGATAGAAACGGAAGCAATTTTGTGAAAACTTATTTAACGAATCTCTGCTCTTAAACTGTCATGTAATAAATGTTATGCTGATGATAATAGAATTACAAACGATGAAACTAAATACCTAGATTAAATTTTTAGTTTATGGGGGAAAAACATAATTAAAGTGTAAGCCAAAAACGAAACTATATTAAAAAATCAGCTAAAATAAGCATGTTCTAATGTTTTTCAGACAATTTAAAAGAAATATGTTTGTTAATTTATAACCTGTATTTATCAAATCATTTTAATCGTTATTCCTGCATTAAACGGAAATAATTTGATTAAAAAATATAATATGAATTTCTAGCTCTAAATTAAAATACCATTCTTCTCTATTTTTTTTACAGAAATTTTTCTTTATTATTTGATTTATCGGTTAGAGTATAAAATTCTTAAAATAGGAAGCAGTAAATTATATTTCCTATTTTTAGATAAATGATTATTCACCAAAACATCTGCTACTGACAAATCTTTTCTCAGGAAAGTAATGTGGTTATGATGACCGGACATAAAAGATATATATATATATATATATATATATATATATATATATATATATATATATATATATATATATATATATATATATATATATATATATATATATATATATATATATATATATATTATGTGTGTGTGTAAGCTCTAAATAATGTTACATGCTATTAGGCAAAAAAAATTAGAATATTTCCAAATTTTTATTTAAATGTATGGATATTATTTGTGTTACATTATATAAATAAAGAGTTTCATAAACTATTTTTAGTTCTGATTGTTGTCGTGCAGATTAAATTTGTTCACTTTTCGTAACTCTCTCTCTCTCTCTCTCTCTATATATATATATATATATATATATATATATATATATATATATATATATATATATATATATATATATATATATATATATACATATATATATATATATATATATATATATATATATACAATATATATATATATATATATATATATATATATATATATATATATATATATATATATATATATATATATATATATATTTCAATCTGACAAATTTCTTATGAAATTAAGAAAAGTGTCCGCATCTTTGAAATATTTATTAAAACTCGCTATATCTAACCTTTATAATTTACTAAATGGCTGCCAGTTAAGTAATAAAATATATGCAATGTTTCAGAATATAATTCTCTAATGACTAAAATATTCCGCAAGCATTATTCTAAAATATTGATTTCGAAAAGGATAGAACATGAATAGCGTAAAGGAAAATCAGGTTTTAATTTCGACCAGAGTTTGTGATGTTTCAGTTCCAATATATTCTGATTGAAATTATGTTTATTAATCTGCAATAACCTTCATATATCAATCACTTTATGGTGTTGTATATAAAATAGATGAAAGCATTTTTATAGATATTACATGAATGGTTATTAAATTAAAGATCTTAAATTAAAGCAATTGTTTGTCATTAGAGATCCAGCAAAATATTTTGTTATACAACTACATTGGAAATATATCGACTGATGTTTGCTGAGTTGCATGGTATAGATAAATTATTATATTATTGCATCATTTTAATTTCTTGCATGTTAGAATTAAAAAATAAAAGTAAACAAGCAAAAAAATATACTATAAATTAGATCTCTCATTTATATTGTTTACAATTTCGGGAATATCAGTTACACACTTCACTTTATTGCATTCCACGTTTAATTTACATTATAAATGAGCCTATTCAGCAACATATCTAGTTTAAAATTTTATATACACCTGTAAAAATTATGTTACGTTGGCCTAGTGTTTGACAAAGTAGAAATTAAAACTCCTTAAGAAACACATGGAAAATAGGTTTTGATTAAAGGATTTTATACAATTAAATAAATGACTAAGGAATACAACTAGAACCAACTTATTTGTAGATATCGAAGAGGTATCATTTGTAGATATCGTAGCTCTAGAGTCGGCATCGGTCCTAAAAAAATGCCGTTTTTTTTTCAAAAGGATTATCCACAAGCCTCGGATTCTAGCCATTCACCTTCTCTTCGTCTGGTAATAACCTTGTCCTCTCAAAAAATCCGACTTCTTGCCAAGAAAAAACGAGGAGGGGGGGCGTCGAAATCCCCCAAACGAACGGACACTTCTATTGGTTGGGAGAAGTCCGAAGTTCCTAGTTCAAACCGGTGTTTTTCTTGTATGTCTTTGATGATAACCCACGGGAAGGGGTAAAAAGAGCTGAACAGAATGTAACTTATTGTTGTACCACCAGATTAGATTGTTCAAAGATGAAATTTGTATACAAATATTTTTATTATTTACTAGACGATTCGACAGACGTTGTCCTGTTTTAACCCTGTAAATCCAAAAATTGTAAAATATGTTTTCAGACAAATTTTAAATTGGATCATTTTGATGGAAAATTAAGAAGAAAAATATTTTAAAAGTACGTGACGCTACTACGAGTACAGTCATCATAAACGTAATTACATTAAATTAAATTCCCACAATGCCTGTAGGAGGATTTGATCCTGGGACTCTTCGTACTGAAGTTCGTTAAGCTGACCACTAAGCCACATTGGCAGTGAAGTGTTTTAAGCAACATTAAAATAATAGTAATAAGCGAGCAACTTTGGATTTTTAATTAATAAGAAAAATTTTCTATCGATTCAAATTGTGATTCTAATTCATTTTTGAATCAACTTAATTACATATACAAAATTACATGAAAATCAGTCCAGCTGTTTAGAAAAAAGTTCTATTACAAACATATAGAGACAGAAGAATTTTATATATGAAAATTACCGATAGCATCTTTTTTAAAGTAATTTCAAATAAAGAAAATAATTCTATGAGTAACCATAAATATTCCCAGCCTGGGCAATAAAGAATAAACACCTGTAATTTTCATCCTTCATCGTCTTTTCTTCTGTAAGATGGAATAAAAGAAATGACCCTCTATGATAAAATTAACCTCTTTACTTTAGATGGCCATAAGTATTGAAGAGAGATTGCTTTCTTTTATTTTAATAGCTCTCAGAAGACAATCATTTACTGTGTATATTTTGTTGATCCTTTTCAGAAGAGTGCTTTCTGATTAATGTTCGTCAAATGCAGCTGACTGAAAGAAAGGAATTATTTGTCCATCCTCATTTTCTTCGCTGTGTGTACCATAAACGGCATTAGTGATGGAATGAAAAAGATTAGTTCTGTACATACTGTAAGGCACTGAAGTACCTCTTTCTCTCACTCGCACGTATAAAAAAACTGGAATAAGGAGAGTGATAATATATCTCGAATATCTTGACTTGTGCGACATGCTGAGAACCATTGATCTTAAGATTCCTCGGATTATAAGAACTGCCAGCTGCTATTCAAAAGGAAAGAAATTATAAATAGATACAGTTCTGTATGATTTTACCATTTATAGTTGATTTCAAGGGAATTAGCTTGGAAAGGATACAATAGAGAAAAGTAAATTAGTTTTTTCTGTTGTTCATTAAATTATTATGGTTTCAAAAGTTAAAGAAAATTTATAGTTTATATAATACGGGTTTGTGTGTTTCTTTGTTAGTTAAACAAAAGAAATTCTATAATGCCATTTGTAACTCTTTCAATTGAAATAAGAATAAATACCTCATATACTTCCTAAATAAAACATAGAAGGGAGTTTATATGCCGTCTAATTTTTCCTTGAAT
Organism: Pardosa pseudoannulata; assembly: GCA_032207245.1. Lineage (NCBI taxonomy): Eukaryota > Metazoa > Arthropoda > Arachnida > Araneae > Lycosidae > Pardosa > Pardosa pseudoannulata. The sequence continues at coordinate 86,397,705 of CM063505.1, read as the reverse complement.
TGTTCTGTTCTTAATTTTTAAATAAGACAAAAATGGTAAAGTAAATAGATTAAAATTAGTTGTCATTAATTTTTTATTGTGACACTGAAAACTTAATAATATGTTAATAAGAAAACTAATGACCATAAATTTAATAAATGCTAAATAAACTCCAATTTCAGCTTATCTATTACTTTTCTCAAAGTGTAAACCAATGTATTATTACTCTTTGATATGTTTCTTAATTTCAAAAAATGTACAGTTTAAGTCATTTTACTATCTCTATTTACTATCAAGTAATTTCTATTTTTTTTCAATATTTAATCCTGAAAAATTTTTTTTAAAAAATTATTTATTCTTATAAGGATAAATATAATTCACAAATATAAATATATTTTTATAAATATTAATTTTAAAAATAAAATAATATAAATAATATCTTCTTGTTACTCAGACAAATTCTAAATTTTATAATTTATGTAAGTATTTTATGTAAACCAATGTATTATTACTCTTTGATATGTTTCTTAATTTCAAAAAATGTACAGTTTAAGTCATTTTACTATCTCTATTTACTATCAAGTAATTTCTATTTTTTTTCAATATTTAATCCAAAAAAATAATTAAAAAATATTTATTTATATAAGCATAAATATAAATATATTTTTATAAATATTAATTTTAAAAATAAAATAATATAAATAATATCTTCTTGTTACTCAGACAAATTCTAAATTTTATAATTTATGTAAGTATTTTATGTAAAGTAATGTTTTGTTACTCTTTGATATGTTTCTTGATTTCATAAAATGTACAGTTTAAGTCATTTTACTATCTCCACTTATTATCAAGTAATTTTCATTTTTTTAAATATTTAATCCAGAAAATAAATAAAAATTAAAATATTCATTTTTTTGTAATCATAATTATAATTCACAAATATAAATATATTTTTATAAATACTAATTTTTAAAATTAAAATAATAAAAATCATATCTTCTTGTTACTCAGACAAATTCTTAATTTTATATTTTGTTATGTTAATTTTATTTACAAATTTGTTATAGAGTACGATTATTATTCCTCTCTAATCAACTTATTTCTGACTTTAACGAGCTTTATTTTGCAGATTCATGTAATTTTCATGATATTTTTAATTTTTGTAAATCAATTATTATAGGACATGATATTAAAGCAATTTTAAATACAGTTATCATATACATATGTACTTTTAGAAATGTTGTCATACGTTGTTTCTTTCAAAGGTGATGAAAAAATTTTCATTTTGTTCTGACCATTGTCTTGACTTTTTATAAGCAGCAAAAAAAAAAATTATAATTTTTAGCACCTTCTCTTTCATAGGTAATTTCCAGAAAAAATTTTTGGATTCAAAATAAAATGAAAAAATATAATTTTAAACTCTTATTGTTTATATTCAAACCATTTTTTCGTTTGTAAAAAACTTTTTTAGATTAAGGAAAAAATAAGGGCATAACAGTTAAAAGTTCCAGTTAACATATAACAGTTAATAGATAACAGTTAAGTTGTGATTTAAAAAATAAAGAATAATGGAAACTTATTTGATACGTTAAAAATATATATCAAGTATATATTCCAATTTATACCTCTATTAACAAATTTATATTTTAATTATACTTGTATTTTGTAATTTCACAGCTTTAATGATTTTTTAATTGATCTCATTTGCATACTACTATTAATTGTATATAAATTTTTCGATCTCCTTTAACTTGAACGAATCTTGGGGATAAAAAGATATTTCTACCAATATGATACTAATTTATTTGACATGAAGTACTAATCAGAAAAGAAATTAGAATCTACCTTTTTATGAATGCACCAGTCCAGCGATATCCCACAACTTTCTACCGCCATTGAAAGCAAAAATTAAAAATAATCTCTTTAGTTCTAAATCGTTTCGTAGTTTTTTTACTTCTGTTCAAATTTCTTTACAGACAGCATTTTTAAAAAATCCATACATACTTGTAAATCTGTATTATTTTAATATTTTCAAATGACCATCATATCAATATGTAATAAAGAATGCATCTTATAAGTAAAAAGTTAAATTTGAATATTGAGGTAGATTAACGATTCTTCAATTTGAAAAATTATAACCTGTCTCCGAACTAATTTAATAATAACAAATATCTTAAGTAAAACACAAAAAGTATAGTTTATAGACATATTTGATATTCGGATCATTTCGATGTTCCCACGAAATGATGCTTAACTATCAGCAGATGAATACATATTGGTAAATAACTGTGTCCATGAAAATTTTTTTTTTAAATTTGCAACTATATTACAAAACATTATTTTTAATTACTGATACAATTGATACTAATTTCTGACTTGGGCGTGTATCTCGTATGGTATTTCGAATAATACAGCCACTTTATATATATTCTCTTTGAAATTACAGAATTTATGTAACTAAAAATTATGTTCAAATATTTTTATGAGTTGTCTACGCTTTCTTTCAAACTAATAAAATTCTTCACCTTAAACATGCATAAAATTCTATGTTAAATTATATTATACCTTAACTTGCATAACTCAGTTACTTGATAGTGAGGTATAAAAATAGCCCGCGTCGATGTACGTGCTTTCTCGGTATGAAGAAGGATATAGAAGAATAAAACATTATTTATCTTAAGGATCCTGTGTCTTAAAACCTCCACTCCTTTAACACTACTATAAAAGTTTTTAGTTAATTTTTTTAGACGGAATGATAAAAATAATCTTTTTCGTTACTCAAAATGGTTAAGAATAGCAAATTTAATTTAAAATTGTGAACATTACTTAATACATAAATTAAAAATAACAATTCCAGCTACTTAAAAATATATTTATTTAAAAACGAAGCACATTGTATACTAGAAGAAGGAATGTTTTGGTTGAATATAAAAATAAAGCTTTCAGTTAAAGTAGACTCTGTTACCCACCCATATAATCACTGTATATATATATATATATATTATATATATATATATATATATATATATATATATATATATTTATATTTATATATATATATATATATATATATATATATATATATATATATATATATATATATATATATATATATATATATATATATATATATATATATAATATCGTGATCCAGAGTTACGGCGAATCAAACACAGCCTCCTTGATAATAATATGTTTTATTAACTCATCGTTCTTACGGAAAGCAACAAGCGCCATTTTCAATGTTCGTGGCGTAGATATGCGTGAAGGTGTTGACCGCTCCATGTCCACGTGTCAAATCCCAACTTATCTGTTTGCAAGCTCATCAAATCACTGAAAAATGCTTCCGCCTGACCGGATTATCCTGAAAGCATACGCGAGCGTGGGTCTTTTTCATTTATTTTATTATTATAAAAGAGTTATGTTTTTAAAATCGTTTTTTACTTACATAATTTCCAACTACCCCTTTTTTAGACCTGACATATATATATATATATATATATATATATATATATATATATATATATATATATATATATATATATATATATATATATATATATATATATATATATTATATATATATATATATATATATATATATATATATATATATATATATATATATATATATATATATGAAATGATATGATGAGCAAACTCTACCCACATTTTTAATAGTAAACCAATTTAATTTGTCCCTAATATTTTCCGCTGCTCAGGCATACTAGGATGTCAAAAGTCCCGTTAAACTTGTATTATGACTAAATACATCGCTCGTCGTTATCAAACGTAATTTTTATTTCATTTCATCCAAATTAGGATAAAATCCAGAGAAATATAAACCATTGTCCGAATGCTCTGTGCATAGGTCTCGTCATACCAACCTTGAGCAAGAGTAACAAAGTAGTACATGGGATTTAAATCTGGTTAGAAAATGCTGAGAGAACAATAATTTCTTAAAGAGAGCGATGTTTGACTACAGACAACTGTCAAAGTGTTCAAGATGACTATTATTGCTAATCGTAACAGATTTTCTTGGGGTAGTTATGACTTTCGTACTACAATGCCAGCAATATCATTTTTAGATTTGGGAGTTCAGAGAAAAAAAATTCGGGATTCGGCGGAAGGAATAAAAAACTTCCTTGTTCGAATTTGATGGCTGGTAAAATAAGATTAATAGAATGACGAGAAATTAAGATTCACAATAATGAATGGTGGAAAATACCTTATTTTGATAGATTTTATGGCTTAGATATTGATATTATTACTTATATTTCTCTCTCTCTCTCTCTCTCTCTCTCTCTCTATCTATCTATCTATCATCTATCATCTATCTATCATCTATATATCTCTCTATCTCTATCTATCTCTATCTATCTCTCTCTCTCTATATCTACCTATCTATCTATCTCTCTCTCTCTCTCTATCTATCTATCTATCTATCTATCTATCTATCTCTCTCTCTCTCTCTATCTATCTCTCTCTATCTATCTATCTCTCTCTCTCTATCTCTCTATCTCTCTATCTCTCTCTATCTCTTCTCTATCTCTCTATCTCTCTCTATCTCTCTATATCTCTCTCTCTCTGTATATATATATATATATATATATATATATATATATATATATATATATATATATATATATATATATATATATATATATATACACACGTACATACAGGATGGATATAAAGTTATTTAGTTATACAAACTGTATTAATGAAAATAGAGACGAAATTGAATACAATCACTTATACAACGTTTCTTACTTTTGCCAAATGTTAGGAAGCTGTATTGTAGATTTGAAAAATGTGTGGTTTACGAAAAGAGTATTTTTACTATTTATTGGACCAAAACATAAAATTACAAATACGTATACCATGCAAGGTTTCTATATCATCTTGAACGTTCTTATAAAAGTCGAAATATGAATATCTAACTTTAAATGAGAACACAGGGTGATTGTTCTAAGATGTCTTTTTAAAGAATTCTTTCTAACTGTACTTCTTTCAAAATATGGGTGAAACTGTGTAAGACATGACAATGAACATTGTCCCACATGAGTAACAAGAGACTGTGCATTAATAAGCGTCCAACTTATGGCGGTTACTCCTAGACCTGTCCATCGATGACATATGGAATGTCTTTAGATGTAATTCCAAGACCTCACAATGCTACCCATATAATTAGGGTACAATATTCAGCATAATTACGAGAGTTGTCATACAACATGATCGAAGATTTTTTTTATGTTTTCAGTTATGAAAAGAGAAACAAAATTATGTATTTAGAATCATAAAAATGTTTTGAAATAACGAAAACACGTCTGATAAAAGATTTTATATCGATTTTTATATAGGTATATATATATATATATATATATATATATATATATATATATATATATATATGTGTGTGTGTGTGTGTGTGTAATTTGTTTATGTATTTCTGTGTGTGTGTTTTACTTATTTGTACATACATTTTTACATATATTCGTATATTTTTCACCTTAATTTAGTGAGATAATGAATCCTCTGTCAGAAAAGACTCATTAAAACGGCTTTGAATTTTCATTTTTAATAAAAACTTATCTTACTGAACATGCAGTTATATATTCCAATATTTGTAAATATTTTTATCCTATCCCTAACTCTTTGTTCTTCAATAAATACGCAACTAGTCTTTTCAGATTTTTCAAAAACGCTGACTTTAAATGTAATAAAAATGTCCCAGTTTTCTATAAATTGTTCTTGAAATATTCGTGTATATAAATAACATTGGAAATGACATCCATTTGTGTCAACATGATGCTTCGATAAAATGTCAAGTGTTTTAAATCTTGAATACAAAATCGAATGCTGAATGTCATATTTGAGGAACAATATCCGTAATAATACACAGTGAATCCAACGTAGATGATGGAAGTTTATAAAAATACACAAGAAAATTTTTATAATGTGACTTCTTACCATATACAACTTCCTGCTGTCACCAAATCATTGAACATTTAGATGTCTTATATTGGAGAAAATCTTTGAAAATGTTGTTAGACAACGTTCCTTCAACATTCTTGCTTGGATATAGGCTTTTACGCTTTCAAATTCTGAAAATTTTCTCTGAATTTCTACGGAACAGGAATTTTACCTTTGATTAAATTGAGAGATGTCCAGGATCATATTTCTATCAGAATGGGAAAATCGACTTGCATACAGTAGAGAAAAACATATTTTCTATTTCTTAGATATGTTGCCGATTGAATCAAGTCTTATATTTGAAAATATTCGAATCTTTATTCTTTCTTTACAAAGCAGCAGTGTAACAATATAGAAAAACTGCTCGATTGCAAGTTGTTCTTTACGAAACTAAAAGCAGAAGTAAAGCATTTGAAGAATAAATGGAATTTTCGACTTTTTTTATGATATTTTGCAATATTTAGAATTCATTTTTTATTCTAACTTCTGTATGTTAATGTATGTGATTTTAATCATCTATTTTTCTATCTTGCAATACTAAAATTAACAATATATGGAATACTTTTCTTTTCTTTCTTGAATGAAAATTTTTGAAATTATAAATCAAAGTAACTCTTGTTCTCTTCCGAAGAACTAGAATCTATTTACAGATATTTCTTTGGTTTTGTCAATATTTTAGAGAATGTATTTGTACCAGAATAATCTACTTAAAAATTTTAAGTAAAAGAATAAAATAGGACTTTTCAGAGAGTATTGCGAAATTTTACGACATTTTGATTAATCCTAAAGTCTATTTTTCGTAACGTGGTTGTAAATATACTCTGAATTTGTAGAAGAAATTGATTTATAGGGATTGCTTTTCTGAACTGTGTCCAAACACTTGTCATGGGTAAGCTAATAAGAATGAAACCTACAGTTTAAATTTGATAGCTGAGGGATTTATGCATGAATGCCAGTATCTCGCTTTTATCTCTAATTTCTATCTATCCTTATCTCTTTCTCTCTCTACATTTATGACTGATATGTCTATTATTAGGTAGACAATCCCTAGAAAAATAGGTCTTATTTAATTTCACTGGACCTGGAACAGATTAAGTTTATTCACCATTGTATTACGGCTTTAAGTCTATTCTAATATCAAAATTAAAAATTCATCTTGTCCGTTTTAAGTTCCTTTTGATTACAACTTTGAAATTTGGGCTGTACTACCGATTGTTAGTTTAAAAAGAAATTGAAGAGCTTTCTGAAAGACAAACACAATATAACATTTAAGAAACAGATGGTAAAAAGTAAAAAGAGTAAAATAGGACTATCCAGAGAGTATTGCGAAATTTTACGGCATTTTGATTAATCCTAGAGTCTATTTTTCATAACGTGGTTGTAAATAAACTCTGTAGAAGAAATAGATATGTAGGGATTTATTTTCTGAACTGTGTCCAAACATTTGTCACTGGTAAGCTAATAAGAATGAAACCTACAGTTTAAATTTATTAGCTGAGAGATTTATGCATGAATGCCGGTAGCTCGATTTTATCTTTCTTTTCTATCTCCCCTTATCTCTTTCTCTCTCTACATATATATGGCTGATATGTCTATTTTTAGGCAGGCAATCCCTAGAAAAATAGGTCTTACTTAATTTCACTGGGTCTGGAACCGAGTAAGTTTATTCACCATTGTATTACTGCCTTAAGTCTATTCTAATATCAAAATAAAAGATGGAATTTTTAAAGTTCCTTTTGATTACAACTTTGATATCCGGGCTGTACTACCGATTGTTTGTTTAACAAGATATGTTAGAGCTTTCTGAAAGACAAACACAATATAACACTTAAGAAACAGATGATTCCAAAGTAAAAAGAGTAAAATAGACTTTCCAGAGAGTATTGCAAAATTTTAGGGCATTTTGTTTAATCCTAAATTGTATTTTTCATAACGTTGTTGTAAATATACTCTGACTTTATAGAAGAAATATATATGTAGGGATTTATTTTTTGAACTGTGTCCAAACATTTGTCACTGATAAACTAATAAGAATGAAACATACTGTTTGAATTTGATAGCTGAGAGATTTATGCATGAATGCTAGTAGCTCGATTTTATCTGTCTTTTCTATCTCCCTTATATCTTTCTCTCTCTACATATATATGACTGATATGTCAATTTTCAGGCAGGTAATTCCTATAAAAATAGATCTTATTTAATTTCACTCGGTCTGGAACCGATTAAGTTTATTCATTGTATTACTTCCTTAAGTCTATTCTAATATCAAAATAAAATTTTCAAGGTGGAATTTTTAAAGTTCCTTTTGATTACAACTTTCAAATTTTGGCTGCACTACTAATTATTAGTTTAGCAACAAATTTTAGAGTTGTCTGAAAAAGAAACACAATATAATACTTAAGAAACAGGTGGTTTCACAAGAAAACACCATTTCTTCAGCAATTTTGTGTCTGAAGGAAGCTGGATAACCACTAAAATTAACCTGCAAGGGCTCAAATTTTAAATGAATAACATGCATGTCGAAAGATGGTTGCTTGTAAAGATAGGGGTATTGTTTCAAATTATGGATTTCTATAAAAAATGGAAGTAATAGTTTTTTTGATTGAGGAAATTTTCATCACGATATAAAATCAAAATTGGAGAAAACAATATAATCGTCTTTGAGATAAATTTAAAGTGCATACACACAATCCTAAATGTAGACGATTTTACCATAAAACATTAAACAACACAATTATCCAATATAATTAAGTTAATGACAGTTTTTCATTTATATTTCAGAGACGTAGAAGGAAAAAGACAGTCTTTAAAAAAAGAGGTACTTAACAGAACGTATATATAAAATCCATGATATGTACTGTGCTAGAATTTATTCGTTTTTATTTAAGACAATACTAGAATCCTACTATTCTAGAGTAATGTTTCCATTTCATAACACAGAGACCGTTTCACTTATTTTTACAGTTAAGATATTTGTTCGTAGTCGTTAACGTTTTATGGTTTCGATGTTAAACGGGCTAAATGGACGGTAAAAATAATTGCTTAACACATATAGCAACTTTTATGAATTATTCTATTTTGCTGTTTAACAGAAATGTAAACCTGATGCTTAGCAAAATATTCTTAATACGTTATAAAACATTAGGTGCTAATTTTTTAAATGTTTTATTTAGTATTATATTCTTCTAGGCTACCTGCTAATTTCTTCCCATTAAAATATGTATGGATCTAAATTTTTTAACACAAACGACGTTTTAATAAAATTATTATATTACTGATAATTGTATCTTTCACCAACCCGCTTTAATAGTGACTTCATGACTATGTATTAATTTCAAATATTTCTGAAGCTGTATGCTTGCAATATTGAGTGTTATAAAAAAACTACTCTATTTTGTACCACATTATTTTTAGAGAAATCATACAAAAGGGATGGAATAAACAATGGATGTGTTGCTGTTTTCAGAGGAACGATAGAACGTTGTTTTTCGGACTGGAGTTGGTGGGCTTGACTCCCGTTAGTGACGTAAATGTTCATAGTCATTCAGAATCGCCCTCATTAGCCGTCGTATAGCAGAATAATAGACAGCAACGCTCCACACCACACCAAATGAAATCAAATCAATTATGTTTCAAACATTTCAGATTTTATTGGTATTTTTTTACAGAAAGTTTATAGATATTATCTTATCAGATCACGAATCTATGTACACTATATTGACAATGATGACCGGTCACTTGTGACTTTAGACATTTTGTTGAGGGGCTGTATCTAAGTATAGTATTTTGTATAAATACAAAATATACAATCTCACCTTTAGCCTTTAACAGCCTCAACTTTAAAATATCACGAAGTGAAAGAAATATTACATTTTTACCAAATTAGTCAACACTGAGATTTTTAATAACACATGAAATTTTGGATACACCTCCTCATCTTTTTCCCTCCTTTCGGGAACAACGGATTTCGAGATTATATTATCTAAGATCACTTTTAAAACTTTCAAGCTGTGTTTTTATGACTTTCATAAAAGTTGCTCTATACATTTAGCTAATATATTATGCACATTATAATTTGATTGCATTCGCGTATGCACAGTAAAACATTATTTAATAAATCTGCTCATTTTTTATTCAATATTTATTATTTTTTAATTCCAATTGCAGGGTACTATGTACAATTTTGTTTGACATCCGTTGTAAAAATAACATTATTTGATATTGAGAACTCTGCAAATTATAAGCAAAACACTTGAAGAAATTTGGGATTGTTTTTATAAAAACCTTAATTTCTCCAAGAGTATATGTGCTATCCTCATAACAATGAACGCACATTTTTACAAGAAGCATCCTAATCATGTGCTAAAGTTTCAACGCTTTTCATATCTTACATTTTACAGGGTAATCCGAAATATATTTGTTTTTCTTCAATTTGTTGACAGTCCCCTATGGGGTTTCAGGAAAAATTCTTAGAAATATATCACACCTAATATCCTGTTTACAAGCCTGAGGTTTCGGGCTGATTCCTCGTGTATTTTTTTAGATATTCAACAAAATATCTAAAATCGCAAGTGACCGGCCACTATCGGCTATTGACAATAGAAGGATTCTAGTTTTGCCTAGTATTGTCTTAAATAAAAACATATAAATTCTAGCCCAGTACACATCATAGATTTTAAACATACGTTCTGTTAAGTAGCTCTTTTTTTAGAGGCAGTCTTTTTCTTTCTAGACCTCTGGAAATATAAATGGAAAAATATCATTAACTTTTGTACATGGAAATTTTATAGTTCAGAGTGTAGAAACCGAGAGATAAAGGGGCTTAGATCGGTTAGACAAAAGTGGACGCCTGGCTTATATTGCAAATTTTTAGTGCAAGATATGAGTAATAATCTAATATATCTGACATTGGCACATTATATGAAATATAATATTTGATGTCCCGTTTTACTGGTTGAAAACTGTGCATGTAGGGAGAGAAAAATAGATGTAAAAATTTAGCTTTGAAAGAGGTGGGTTGTGTTAGATCATTCATTCATACGTTCACTGCTACTGAGACATTTGTGAGTTAAAATATCACTAACTTTTAGATGGGTAACGCTTTGAAATTCAGTAGATTAGAATAAGTTTTATGTTTTAAATTTAGTATAGTTTTAAAAATTGAACAAATATATTATTTAGGCATCTTAATTATGTATCATTTTAAAATTTCGTATTTGAAATTTTATGTACCTATGTATAATTTTATGTATTATGTAAAAGAACGATATTTAAATAATTTTTAATACACTGTATTGGAAATTGGCTTTAGAGGTTAAAATTATTATTTTTCCTAGCTGCTTACGTATTAAACTGAATTATAGTTAAATCGGTAATAGTTTTTTTAATAAAGTGAACAATCACATAATTTAAATTTCCGGTCCTTTGATTTTATTATGAAATCCCTTAATTCATACCATAACGGATTATTTTCATGTATACGCTAGAAACACAAATTCGGTACTACTAAAGAATAGGGAGTATCTTGGTAAATTTGGTGAAATTATTGGCGATGTTTACTAAAACACAAAATATTTCATCCGAACAACATTATATACCTTGCTATTTGGACGACTTTAATCGATGTAGATTGCGATTTTGTAATAGAATTATTCTTAATTAATCAAAATCACTGAGAAAGAGGGCATTTACATTTATGGGCAATTAATCAGTGAACAGTTTACAAAGCCAACAGCTCCAAATTATTAAAATTCAGCCCTAGTGAGCCTTTAATGTTTCATTCTATCTCATAATTATAAGTATTACGCTCATTTACTACATAAGAAATGGGTCCACAAGAAGAACTGGATACAAATATAATATAAATTAAAATATAGATACAGATTTTTTTGGACACGGCAAGATCAGAAGAAAATGTAAGGCTACCATGTTCAGAGCTTTATCTCCAAGTTGGAGGAGGCACCCTCTTCTTCAGACAAGCCAAAAATAATTCCCTTTCAGAAGTTGTAACAGTATTCCATGTTAATTTTATAAAATAAATAGGTTTCACTCACAAAGTGTACAGGATGCGAATATAAAGTTTTTATACACTTGCATACTTTATAAATTCTAAATATTAACTGACCAACTGATAGCTGTATTTCAAAAACGAATGTGCCTACGAAGCTACGATTTTCTGTATGGATTTAATTTATACTTGGTTTAATTTGCACTTTGAAATTAATTTTATTCTGGATTACACTAGAGTTTATAAAATAAATATTTTTGTTCTGAAAAGGTCACATATTCTTCCTTAAAATAGAAAAAGCTTATCTATTCATGCACATAAAACTGATATATTTTTAAATATCTTGCAACGGGTTGTTTATGTTAACGGGTGTAAATCATTACGGTTGTGAATATGAATATTTCATTGCAAGAATTTCTGAGCTTCATTATCAAATATAATGTTAAAAAATAAAATATAATACACAATGCGTAATATATATAATTCGTATAATATAAATAATATATACTGTTTTTAAAATCGTTTTCCCTTTTATTTTTATTAAAAAGTTGTGGTAAAATATTAGTACATGGTTTTGTTCCTTAATTCACCTAATGCAAATGAGCCTAAAATTGGCGTCATTTATATACAGTTGTAAGTTTTATGTACGTTCAGTATATTATCGTAAGTATTTCTATTGTGCTTCCTTTTCTCGTCTGTAAGGAGAGAGATCCTCATAGTAGGGATTGGAGTTACTGCAGAGTAAAAGCTTTTGTCTTAGAGTGCTCGGAAAACACTTAACAGTGTACTTTTGATGAATGGTATGTGCCTTTACATTCATTCAACTGCTATGGGTTATTTGATGGAACTAAACCGTGCACTTTTTTATAATGTACATGCCATAACTCTGATTTTTTAAAAGACAAAATACTTTTATAAGGACTCTTACGAGTTGTTACGATAGAACATTTAAGTGCTGTAATAAGGCAATAGGTCTAGCAGTCTTTAAACACTCATTCCAAAATCTGGAACCTTATCGAGATTATTAGTTATCAAATGCGCAATATATTTGTATTTCAAATAGTTGTATAGCAAATATACTTAAAATGATGCTACTAAATATATAAGATTATTACCCAACTAGATATAAGTTTATATTAAACTTACACCTAATACAATTGAATTTACAAGATGTTCGAGATAAATTATCTCAAATATATTAAAAATATCAACATTATAAATTATTGTTAAACACAGTGGAATATAAAACCTTCATTTTAGCCCTCTGTCCCCATCTATCCTCTACAACTCATTCTGCCTCCTTTAAACTAGATCATTCAGTCTAGTTTCTCTCCTTTTTCATCATTTTTAACCAAGTCCGTAGAGAGCAATCCCTTTGTCGACTATTTTCACGTGTCTACTAAGTATTGCTAAAGAATTGCTAAACACTAAGTATTGCTTTTAAGTCCTTTCAAAATATATGGGCGATAATAGGCTATACATTTAATTTAATGTCTATCTCTGTGTTTTTAATCATTCCTCCGCAAAACCTCTTTATTAGTTATACTATGCGGGTAAAATAATTTTATATAATTATTCATAAACATTTATAGATTTAAGATTTAATACTGCTTTAAATTTACAGATTATTTTAATATTTTGGAGTGTATGTCTTGGATATTTAGATATATAGAACGAAACTATGTTAGATTAAATGATGAATATATTAAGCTCTTTAGAATATTTTCATAGAAATGAGGTATAGTGCATTGTTTAAAAACTGTGCAATTTGACTTAAATGAGTTGTAAAGTTAGATTTTTGAAAAACATTTTGTGCCTTCATTTGAAATGTTTTAACAATATAGTACCTGTTGCTAAAATTTTTTTCTTCTAGCATACTATCAAATATTTAATGTATAGAATCCCATTTTAAGGTAGATCTATCATTATAAGTTTCGAATATGCTATTCCATATGCAGAATTTTTAGATTTGAGATTTCTTTTTCATCAAAGGTAGATGGTAATTCTAAAAAATAATGACAATTTTC
>CM063505.1:86348716-86378716 GCA_032207245.1 Pardosa pseudoannulata | reverse complement strand
TAGCCGTTCCGAATCGGATTTAAGCTGTAGGTCCCGGTCTCATTAGCCCTCGTGTCAAAAAAGTAGACCGTAGCACTCCAAAACCAAACCAAACCTAAATCTTGAAGTAAGCGGTTGTGTTTTGAATAACTAAATTACTGTGTAAAAATGTTAGGATTTAGATTTTTACCAACATTTGACTAAGAAGATTTTTCAGTCATAATATTTTTCTTAAATAAATACATTTGATATATAAATAAAAGAAATATAATTAATAATGTTAAACTTATATTTTAATTTATCAAAAAATATTGAATATTATATTACAAGTTTCAAATGTTTTTCATATTTTTGTGTTAAACAAATGCTAAAATAGGAGAAAAAACCCATCTAATAAATTTACTTTAATGGATAAATTTGTTTAGATATTGACTTTATTATAACTGCAAATAATGTTTTAACACTAATATAAATTGTAACTTGATTCATATTCACAACACGCAATTTCACTTCGCCTTAAAACATCTCTAAGGCAGAAATTTCCTCTAAACTTAATTATACATTTCAAAAGTATCTTAATTTAGTTTGCAACTCTGTATATTAATTGAATTTTACGCATAATGCACGATATACGAAGAATTTACGTTCACAAGGAAACTTTACTTTGAAGCTACTGGCTATTATAAATCTGTAATTATTCTCTTCTGTAATCATTATCTTAAACTGCATTAATATGACTTGTGAATCATAATTAACTATATCTATTTTCTAAGTTTCGTTTGATTTTAAAGCAGTATTCATCATTACACAACAGTGGAGAAATCAATATGGCGTATTTTTTGACGAAGGATATTAATATTTTATTATATTTCCATGAAATGTTTATTTCTAAATATTTTATTATTAAAATCAGTCAATTTTATGCTATAGCTACAATTATAAATTAGTATGTTAAACTATAAATATTAACACATTTTAACTTATTTACCTTTGATCCCGATATAATGTCAGAATAGGTGATTATAAATAGAAAAAAATTTTGACATTTAACCCTTACTGCACAGTATTTTTTGGAAAAGACCTGCCAAAAAAATCTATTTTTTAATGTAACAAACACAATTTTATAACGTTGTCTTGGCAAAAAAATTACAAAAATACAGAAATAATCAAAATCTTTATTGCAATTTTGGATTTTGATAACATTGCTGAAAATAGTCAAATATTGTAATGTTACAAGCACATAGACAATTTTGTATCTTTCTCTTCGAATTCCCATTTCAGAATAAACATTAACAGCATTAAAAATACTTATTTATAATTTTAAAACATAAATAACAATATTTTATGATTACAGACAGTAAACTTGAGTATATTGGATATTTATACAATTGATATGATTTCAAGTTTTTAGAATATTATTATTATTGAGTATATTGTTCAATTGGTAGGCAATCTACCAATTGACAGTATAATGTGTCATCCCTTGATACGTAGGTATCAAATATGAAACCCTTATGTTTCATATCTCAAGAATAAAGTATATAAAGTGATGTCTCGAGTCAAGGATGCTTTACAGCCAGAACTTAGTAATAAAATAGTTAACAATTATATTTTATTTTACATTATATTTTAGTGAAATATATATTGAAAAATGAGAGAATCAGAATATGAATATGAATACGCTGTCGGAAAGTGGCTCACTTAATTTTAATTAGATTTGAAAAAATAGGAACGTAAAATTATATTTACGTAGAAACGTAATATATAAATTATATTTATGTAGAAACATAATTACATAAATATAATCATTTATATGATTATATTTATGTAGAAATATAATTTTACATTTCTACATAAATATAATCATATAAATTATATTTAAGTAGAAACGTAAAATTATATTTACCTTTAGTCTTAATTTACTTTCGCTATTAATGAAAAAATATCAAAGAGAATGAGGTGCTTTGGTCAGGGGAATTCTGAATGAGAAAGCATCTTCATTGTGCCTTTAGAAAATGTGAAAAGTCTAGCAGTTTATTTCTTGAAGCACCTACGGTTCGAGAACAATACTGTCCATTCTTTGTGCTAAAGAGCTCATGCTTTTCCTCCAAGATTTCCGAAATAGGCCTACAAAAAGAAATCATGACTCTATAAAGAAAAGAAAAGTGATCATCTCTTTATAAGAAGACTGGTTTAGTCTCTGTCACGAAGGTTGATTCCAGGAAAAACATTTTAACACATTTTACTGAAGGGACATAAAACTTAAGCATAATTAATTGATCTAGTTGAAATTGAATTGTAAAACTTAAATATTATTAATAAAAAGTTCTACAACTATCTGTTTGTAAGAATGATTATACACCTCTTCAATAACTATTAAACTTGATAAAATAAAGCATCGTAGCATTACAAATAACACTTGTTTTCTGACAATATTTGTCACTAAATATATTCCCTTTTATCGTATTTGATTATATTTTCAATCATTTTTTACAAATAGTTAAATTGCTCTTTCAAACAATAGTCTTTTGTCAGAAAAACAATTTAAAATATAAATTCAACTTACAATAATGACATAAACTAAATAATTTTAACTTAAAGAATTTTATTTTGTTCCCTTATCTATGGTGGCATTGCTTTTTTACTTTATCTTGACTATAATATAATTGTAAGTTTGGCCCCATATAATAATATACATAGTAATGTATATATATGTAATATATCAAAATTAACTTTAATATTTCTTCAAAAACTCCTCTCTACCATTCTAATTCATTTAAATCTATTTCCCAGCCTCTAAATGGTTTAATCAACGAAGTATTTTCCACTTAACATTCCTTTCTGTCATAAAACTGTAAACTTTCTGTCTATACAGCAGTTTTCCAGCTGTTGGCGGAACATGGTTTAGCGTTTTCCTGATATTGCATTTAATTCGCTTATTAAGAATTATTATTTAACTGTGGGAAAATTCTTTCTGTCATCACTTTTGGGTGCACTTCTGTCTGATCAGAGTGAACTCTGCGGCTTTTGGTTGTATATTGTCTAGAAGATGAGATGTGCGTTGTTGCCACCCTGGAATAAAGTTTAAATTAGACTTCTGCGTTCTCTTCAATGTCAACCTGACTGCATTTTTAGTATTGCTAGCTGTGAAGCTTTCCCCTTGTGAAGGAGTTTTATATAAAATGGATTACATATACATATTTTAGAATTATTTTATAAATAATTAGAAAACATTATATGGCTAATTTTTTATGTAGCGAGGTGATTCACCAGATACTTATTCAAAAAATTAGTTTTAAATATGGTGTGGATATGTGTGGTAATATTAAAATTTAACCCTTAACACAGTCCTTGTACATAACCCAATATTTCTATCTCTATGTACTTTTGATCCATTACTTTCCTAATGTATACATTTCTTCACACATTTTTTCGCCATAATATAGTATAAATATTTATCTGTATTTGATTAAATTGCTTTTATTTATTGATAAAATAATTTTATAAATATCTTATTACCTATATACAGCTGTCGGTCTCTTCGGGAAAATTGGGCTTGATCGCTTGTTTCTCTGTTCGCTTTGTAGTAGAGGAGTGTATCAGGATCATTCATTGCAAAGATTTTAAATAATTATTTCATAAATATTCATTTATCTGTTATTTTGTAAAGTCGTTCACTTTTAGTCTCAATAAAGTTCCATATCGTTGGATTTTGTAATGGACTCACGACTGTAAATCACTTAGGCTCTCTCATTGCGCACTAATCCTAAACAATCCAAATAATAGGGACGTTGACGCGTCTATACCTGTCGAAGCGAAGTCACTTTGAGGCACGATGGCAATAGCCGTCCAAAACTAAACGATCGTTTTTAGACGCTATGGCTATAGCGGTACAAATGTGCATTTACCGGCGTACAAGTAGAAGCTTAGTGTCATGTTTTGGAAACAATTTTTTAGGTTGAATTTTGTTTTCCACCTGCTCGTTTTCCTCACCGAAAAAAAATGTGTAATAATTATAAAATTATAATACTTTTTTTGTCATTTATTTATTTTTGTTATGAACTATCATTTCGTGTAAAACACCATATAATACTTTGTTGCACACAAAAAATATTAAAAAAATGTTATTCAAATGAACGTCTTACGCAAGCTAAGAAAAGGCATGATTAATTAAAGACAAAAATCATTATTGAGACAAGATATTATTAATAAGCAAAATAGACTTAGAACGCTATTATATTTATATATTATATATATATATATATGTATGTATCACTTCTATTATGTTAGTGTATGATTTGTAGGATAGTTTAGTAAGTAATATAAAAACAAAATAGAAGTATTTTATATTTGAACATTAAAAAATTACAGATTTAAAAAATAACCCATTAAAAATACTTCTCGGAAAGTTTTAAATTAATGGTCTATAGGTTTCAGTTGGTACTGTCAATTAAAATGAAATCTGCATTGCGCTAAAATTATTTTTATTCTTTTTGTAAACGTATTATTTTAACCTCTTCTCTGATATTGCATGATAATGAAGGTAAAATATTATCTAGTGCAGTAACTTCATGATAAGCATTCATGAAAGAAATACTATATACTTAGAAAAGAAAATAATTTAGATATTCTTTGACATATTTGGAGTATTACGTAACCGCAATTTAATCTCTAATAGAGAAACATTTTTAAGATGTGTAGAGTTTTTTTTAAACATCATATAGATTTTTTTTGTTTACGCAATTCTATCTACCAATGAACGTAATAAAATATATTTAATCTAAAATGAATAAAAGTTTGTTTTTTCAGGAAATTGTTTATTTTTTAAATAAAATATTCTTCTGTCTAAAACAAACAAAAAAATACACATAAGAAGACCATTGTTCCAAACAAAGTTTAACTAAAAAAATATGGTACTCTTATGCATATACGTGAACAAAAATTACAGATTGCAGAAAGTTTTATTTTATAAACAGAGACCAAATTTAAAATATATTCTTTATACTCCTGGTTGATTAAATCTAATCACCGAAACAAAATCTTGTATTTCCTGTTAATTATTTAAAGAAAGAAATTTAGATGTCTGTTGAGAAAAGAGAAAATTACATAATAATTAACACATTGCGTGTGGGTATATTTCACAATGGAATTGTACCGGGATCAGGCGTGTTGCGCGTAAATTTAGTCATTCTGTTAAATCTCAATAGATCGAAAATTATTTAATTTTTTAATCAACTTTTCATATTTTATATTGAAATATAAAAAAAAATATATAAATAGAAGTATATAAATAACAACCATATTATTTTTGTAAATAAAAATATATATTTTAGTGGATAAATTTATAATAGCATCATAAATATGAAAACTCATATAGAAATTGTAGTACATAGTTTTAATTTTTTCCTGTTCTATGGTTCCGCATCGACCGATGTAAAAACTAGTTTTTATTTGTCTAATTTTATCCAGAATCTATGTAGTAGACAACAACATTCGACTTCGTTTTCCTGTATAGACCGTTATTTTTGTACCCACAAACAAAATATGTTGTTACAGTAACCCCTACTCGTAAGTGACCAGCGTTCAAGTATCAATCGTCAGAAAACGTATTAGGATGTGTCCCGTACAATGTGGTCAATTAACCAACAATACAGGGCTGTAAAATTACATAGAAATTAAGTGTTGTCTCAATATTTTCATTGTTTTTTGTTTTTAAAAATATAAAAAATATTTCAAGTATCTCAGAGTTCTTTCTTTGAGGTGTTGTTTAACCACATTAAAACCTTGACAGATGCTTATTTTTTAATCATAGATTCCTCATAACACTTTTCAAGAATTGAAATTTAACTTTTATCTGTCAAAATAAAATTTAATTTGACACGAGATTTTCGTTTTGTACACTTATTTGAAACTTTAAATACAGTATAACGACAAATAATAGGCACAATAAAAAAATTAACAAGTGCTCTTTAAAGATTTACATTACCTAATAAACATAACGATTTTGCGTTTTGTGATAACATTCTTATGTTAGTCACTGACAGTTTGAGAAATGTGTATAAAGAGGGGTTTTTTATGAGGTTGTTTATCAAACCCACTTTAAGAAAGTATCATTCAGACTAAGATTATTTTAGACATGTTCCATTGATATATTACCAATAATTACTTATGAAAACAAACTCTTAAAAATAAAGATTACCAAATTTCCTGTTTATTCACTAGGATATAGCCCGTTATATGACAGTATCAGTAATTTTAATTTTTTTAATTTTTCAGTGTTGTAAAATACCCTATAAAGTTGGTAAAAATGTTTTTTTTTTTTGGCTGAGAATTATCTGGTAAATGTTCAATAATTTATTTATATTCATACTTCTCTATTTATTATATTCATATTTCTCTTCTTTATTTATATTCATTCTTCTTAAGCCTAACGATACTGTGAATGCAGTTAGAATCACGTTGAATTCTTTCAGAAAGATAATTCAAATTTTTCTTGGCTACGTCGAAATTATTCTTAAGGTCATCATAATTTTTATCCACAGTAATTAATAGAAGTAAAGGAATGAAAATATCATTTACACTACACCCTGTTGTTAGATAGAATTTGTTGTTAATACCGGTGATAAAATTTCCATTGCATCAAAAAATACTTGATGATTAAATTTATAATTATCACATATGTCTATTATTTCAGCTTAATATAGATGAAAATTATTTACGTAATATATAAGTCCAGTGATAAAACGTATGAAATTAATGCAGACGATATTAAGTAATTTAAAATAAGACATGATTATATGAGGTGGTTAAAGAAATGACGTCATAATGCTAGAAAAATGTTATTTTTACATATTTATTTTGCGACAAACTGATAAATTTAATCGCCTGCTCTTAACCAGGGAAAATAGGGCTTGAAATAATGATATTAAATGGCTAGAAAGCGGGGGGAGAAGGATGTATTTCGAACGTTGCTAACACCAACGCATCAAGAATACAAGATGGATGTCTCTATCCATTCCAGGTCCAATCATTTCATAAATTCTTGGACAGAGAGAGGAAACTTATGCTATTTTTATATAGGTGATTATTCAGGTGGTGTGAAATTTAAGAGACGATTTTGAATAAAACCTGTCAATACATTTGAAATGTCTAAAATATATTAATATTTAAAAGAAAAGTATTTTAAAAATTGCTTTTCTTATGGTGTTTTTTCAAATAATGACACTTATCGTATAATGCTCGCCTAATATTAAAAAAAAACATAAAATGCAAAAAATGTTTTTTTATTTGAAGCAAAGTACAAATAATAAATTTTTTTCCTACAGTTAGTCTGACTTACCAAGATTTAATGGTAAAAACACTCAAAATATTTCAACAGGTTAAAATCCTAAATGTTGCTCGAGTTCTGTGAAGGAAAAAAATTTATTTCTTATGAAATCAGTAGATGATATACCTACTCCTTGAATTTCAAATATGATTTCTAAAAGACACAAAATTGATATCATTCTCGCCAACAAATTCACAAAAGAATGGCGGATGTCATTAGCTTTCTATTTAAATGGCTGTCATGGAAAGGAGTTGTCAGCCTTTGTTTGGCCAGTTTTAGTGGTGACAAAAGGTTCTTTGTATGACCCCAGAAAATTCTTACCAGCGATATTGTTTTGTAGCAGATTTTTGTGAATGGAGATAAATATATATTTTTTTCAGAAGTTTGAGAATGCGCTTAGGTAAAGGATTTCTAGAAAAAATAGTTTTAGCCATCTGTTAAAAAAGAGGTTTCATTCAGGTTCTTTATAAAACGGATTTACAAATATAATGAAGTTATCTAATGCCCTCATTTAGATTCAGAAGTAGAATGCTGAATTCATTTCTATTAGACTCTACTGAGTTATAAATAGTAATTACCCATGGTAAGCGATCGTTAAAGTCATAGGTTCAATATTTATATTTTTCTTTCTATTATCTCATTTGTTCAATATTTAGTGACCGTAATATCCAACTGTTTAAATTTGAATAGAAACTTTAAATGCTTTTACAATGTTTAAAATATCTTTTTAATTCGAAGAAAAATGCCTTTTCTGTTCTCAGCCATTAATGGCTTATCCTTAGGAAAACAATAGTACTTAAAAATTATATGTTGAGTCTAATATCTCTACTTTGGAACCAGTTATATGTTCCTGGATTTAAATCCATAACATGTATATAGTTTTGATTTTCTTTTTTATGAATTTTAAAGCAGTTATACAATTTTAAATCATTCCAAATAAGAATAATATTTTATATTTTTTATTCATACGTAAACTAAAAATATTTATGATGATTAAAGTACCCTTTTATAGTATAATATTTTTCTAAAAGATTTTTCTCAAAGATATAACATCACCTTTTGAAATTAAGACATTAAAAACCTACAAATTTCATTAAGTAGCTGGTTATACCTATTACAGAAACATAATTTATATTCTCCTTATACATATCTTCACGAGTGGCAAAAAGCGGACAAAATTTCTCCCAAAATCATTGGATAACATCATTAAGTACAGACTATATTAATCTATGATTTTTAAATGTTGAATTTCATTTTATATACCATTTTAAATATATGTTTTAGCACTTTTATATATTAACTTTATACATTTAAAGTCAAAAACTTGCTAAAGTTTTATTCGTATTATCTATCAGAGTAGTCGTAAAATTAGGACATTAGTATAAATTAAATTGGTATAGAAAGAAATAGTTTAATCAAATTTTCAAGCATATATACAAAATTAAAAATATTTTTATGTAAATGTAAGTTTTTATTCCCATTTTTTAAGCTGGCAATGTCTTTGAAGGTAGTAGATATATTTGATAGTAAAAATGTTTGTTCTACTGTAAAAAAATATGATAGGACCTTGGTTTTAATGAAAATCAATATGTGAATACTGTAGATCTCTATAAGAGGATATACAATTGAAAAGTAAAACTCTAATAAGCAGCTTCAACTTTGTTTTCTAAAACTTTAAAAGTTAGGATATGATAATCAAATACCACACGCTATTTCCTTATACCAAATTTTAATGGAATTGCCCTTGATAATGGATTATTATGATAGAACATATATTTTTTAGAAATATTCAGGAATATAATGTGTGGGAATATATACTCAGTAAATCACATTCGCTGATTTATTAACATTACATATTTTAATAAAATATTAAGACCTTTTGAGCAAAAATGCTAAAGTGAACTTACAAAATATATTCCTAGTTATACATCGATTCAATTATGAAATTTATACCTACATTTTATTTTAATACTTCTAACATAATTCTAGTTATATCTCCCAAAATTAAAAATGCGTTTTTATAACTTAATCAATTACAAATATTAGGGAGCAATAATTGTGCTACCTTTCACATCGGTAAAGCAGAGTACAGTTATCTAAATAATAGTTGTGAAATTAATATATGTGACTGGTGCATTAGAAAAAATACGATAAGTCCAAAGGGTTTTGTTAAAAACAGCTTATTTGGTACTTAAAAAATACTTCAGAAACAAGTTAAAGAACTGATATGAGCAAAACCTGCTACAATTACCAAATTATCAGCTTGCTTACCTTATGCCTTCGCACTTCATCAAACACGTGCTTTTATATGGCAGTGAAACTCAAGATCTTTATTAAATGCATTTGAATAAACACACTATTTCATTCTGCTACACTTCAAATTGAATTAAACGAAATGCAAATTTGGATTTTAAGCAAAATAAAAAAAAGTCAAACACGTTACCTTGTTAACACATTGTCATCATAATATATATATATATATATATATATATATATATATATATATATATATATTATATATATATATATATATACTTTATATATTTGGTATATATTTAATTTAATCGTATTTAGTTTCATTTTACCTTTTAAAACTACAATATTGCATTATCATAATATCGGTCTATTAAAATTATATGCAATATATTGGTAATTTTATATTAGCCTTACATTTCAAGCACATCAGCATCATTAAATATTATCTTGCTTATAAGAGCATGCATGACAAATTGATTACTTAGCAGAAAAATAGGAGATAATACAACATACTAGATAAAAATATTTCAGTAATTTAAATAGTTATAAAATATAATATCATCTTTCTATAAAGCATTAAAATCTAATTCATTTATAGAAATGTGGCCTATTTCTAAATGATAATTTGCAAATATGCAGACGACAGTACGTATTCACAAGAAGACTAATTAAATACCACTCCTAAATATGCTCATTATAATTTATTAAATTGCATTTTTTATTGTTCTCAGCAGTAGAATCAAACAGTCTGCGAGCTTCTGAAGACGATAATAATATGCTGTCATTTCTTCATTCTACAACAATATCGCAATTGTTGAAAACCATTCATATCTCCTCTGTTTTTGAAAAAAATATAAAAGCTTTACTGGACTTTGTTAGTTTTATATTTAAATGAGAAACATTCGTGAAATCTGCGAGGCTGCAAAAGGCCGCTCTTTTATTACTTTCCTTGATAGCATACAGACGCTATTACTTTTGAATAATTAGAGAAGATTTTTACTCTGCCAGCGTATGTTTTCAAAAAGATATAATTAAAAAGTGAAACGAAATTTCAGATAAATATTACTCGGTAGCGTATCGAAAAGATGTCTTTGTAAAGGAAGTAAAAAAAATACATAAAGAGGATTTATTAATATAATGAGGTACGTTTAATGACGTGTTTTTAATCTTTTCCGTCGCTCTTTAACGTTAAACTACTTTATCCATTCTGCTATTCAGATTTTAATACTCGGATAACCCTAAATGTGAATGTTATAATCGTTTTTTCTTAATGAAAAAGACACTCTTTAAGAATAATCTTTTAAAATCTAAAAGTATATACTTAATTTTTATTTTTGATTTCAACAGGGCTTGCCTGAAAAATGATTTAATCTAAATAAATTAAAGATTAAATGCAAATATGTAACTCTAGTATCTATGAAATTTTCTAGTTTATATCAGTAGTTTATTTTGAGAAGTTAAGCATCATGGTTTAATGAGTTTTAAAGAGACTATACTTTTTAACCATCTACAATGTGTTTTATTTTATGTAAAAGTGTGCAACATTTCTTAACTCCCAATTATTTTTTGTTATTTTTAATCCAATAATTGTATTTTGAATGATTAATTGCTCAATGCATAAAATACTCAATTTGTAAATAAATGCAATGCTTTAGAAAAGTGATCACTGTTGAAAAATGAGTTAGAATTTTACAACTATTATCTAAATAAGAATAGTGGAATTAATGTATGTGACTGGTGCATTATAAAACATGTGATAAGTTAAAAGGATTTTGTTAGAAACAGCTTACTTGTTACTTAAACAAAAAAAAATACTTCAGAAACAAATTAAATCACTTCTGTAATAAACATCTGCTATAGCTACCAAACTACCAGCTTGCTTGCATTCTATCCGTGCACTTCATCATACAACACGTGCGTTTATACAGCAGTGAAACTCAAGATTTTCATTAAATACAGTTGCATAAACAGATTTTTTCATCCTGCTACATTTAAAATTGAATTAAACTGAATGCAAATTTGGATTTAAAGAAAAATAAAAAAGGCTCAAGCACTTCACCTTGTTAACACATTGTCAACATCATATATATACAGATAATTTTTGGATCATATTTAAGTTAATGTTATTTAGTTTCATTTTACATTTTAAAATTATAATATTGCATTACCATAATATCAGTTTATTAAAATTATATGCCAATATATTAGTAATTTTATGTTCGTCTTACTTAAGTTTTAAAAACATTAACCTCATGTAATATTACATTGCTTATAAGCGTGTACATGCCGAATGGATTACTTAGCAGAAAAATAGGAGATACTACAACATACTAGATGAAAAGATTTCATTAATTATAATAACTTTAAAAATGTAATATAATCTTTCTCTAAAACATGAGAATCTAATTCATTTATAGAAATGTGGCCTTAATTTCTAAATGATAATTTGAAAATATGCAGACGACAGCACGTATTCACAAGAAGACTAATTAAATACTTCTCCTAAATATGCTCATTATAATTTAATAAATTGCATTTTTTATTGTTCTCAGCAGTAGAATCAAACAGTCTGCGAGCTTCTGAAGACGATAATAATATGCTCTCATTTCTTCATTCTACAACAATATCGCAATGGTTGAAAACCATTCACATTTCCTCTGTTTTTGAAAAAAAAATAAAAGCTTTACTGGACTTTGTTAATTTTATATTTAAATGAGAAACATTCGTGAAATCTGCGAGGCTGCAAAAGGCCGCTCTTTTATTACTTTCCTTGATAGCAGACAGACGCTCTTACTTTGGAATAATTAGAGAAGATTTTTACTCCACCAGCGTATGTTTTAAAAAAGATATAAGTAAAAAGTGAAACGAAATTTCAGATAAATATTACTCGGTAGCGTATCGAAAAGATGTCTTTGTAAAGGAAGTAAAAAAACATAAAGAGGATTTATTAATATAATGAGGTACGTTTAATGACGTGTTTTTAATCTTTTACGTCGCTCTTTAACGTTAAACTACTTTATCCTCTCTGCTATTCAGATTTTAATACTCGGATAACCCTAAATGTGAATGTTATATGCGGGTTTTCTTAATTAAAAATACATTCTTTAAGAATAATCTTTTTAAATCTAAAAGTATATACTTAATTTTCATTTTTGATTTCAACAGGGTTTGCTCAAAACTTCTTTAATCTAAATAAATTAAAGATTAAATGCAAATATGTCACTCTAGTATGTATGGAATTTTTTTTAGTTTATATCAGTAGTTTATTTTTAGAAGTTAAGCATTATGGTTTAATGAGTTTTAAAGATACTATACTTTTTCACCATTTACAAGGGGTTTTATTTTATGTAAAACATTGCAAATTTTCTTACCTTCTTTTTTTATTTTTTAAATCAAGAATGGTATTTTGAATAATTTGTTGCTCAATTCATAAAATACTTAATTTGTAAATAAATGGCATGGGTTTAGAAAAATAATCACTGATGAAAAATGGTTTAGAATTTAACAATTTATATTTTGTCATTCATTTATGAAAAAAAAATACAGCAGATTAATTTCATGAAATAAAATTTGTCTCCGTTTTATAGCTTTATATTTTTTATCACTTTCTCATTTTTTATCTTTGGTAAATAAAATAAATGAGAAAACAAACGAGGACTGATTGGACACAGAAATGTGAGTTTGTCTTAAAAAATATTTGATTCAAAACAATTTTAATTATTACTATGTTTAATAGAACTGTAGCTTTCTTTTACTTTAATGAACTCCCTTTAATTAGAGTCTATATATGTATGTATATATATATATATATATATATATATATATATATATATATATATATATATATATATATATATATATATATATATATATACATTTGCTTTTGTTTTTATGACTTGCGATGTTTTATAACAGTGTAATTATACACATTTAACGTGAATGATTGGTTTACAGTGTTCATTTTATGATTTAAACTAAAAGATATTCAATACAAAAAATTACATTTTTTTAATTTCTCTCATTTTATAAGGTTTTTCTTATAACTTAAAGTGACAGATTTATTCGAAACAAGAAGTATATTTTTATATTATTTTTATATTCATATTTTCATGCATAAAACTAAAATTGATCTGTTTTCTGATTATTTTATTTTTTTTAAATTACTTTATAAAGTAGCCTACATTTATTATTTATTCTTACTTGTATGTAAAAAATATGTTCTTCAATATACTTAAAGAGTGTAAATAACACAAGTCAATAATTTTTAAAATAATAATAAACATTTAAAACAAAAGTTTTCAAAAGTTTTTTTAATGTTTTACAAGTTTTCTTCCATCTGTGTAGAATAAATAAAGCTTATATTTATGGAAGTGGTAAAAACATGTAATTGCTAAAACTTAAAGAAAAACATTTTGAGGTAAAATACATGTTTAAGGGAGTTATAAATTATATTAAAAGATATAAATTAAAATACAATGTGTAATAATAGATAGTTATAACATGTTTTTGTTCCATCTTCTCCCGGTTCAAATCACGTTATCAAACTTATGTCCCATAAGGATGTAGTATCAATTAATCTCAGTCAACTAAACAACCGTTTCTCATTTATAATAAAATTTTCTATGGAAAAAGTGTTTATAAATTTTTGATTGTGTATCTTTCTGTTATTCTCTTTGTTCGGTAATTTTAAATACTTAGAAATTGTGAATTATTGATTAGAATTTCTCATACATTCTTGTTGGTGATATTTCTAATTCTCTTAAACTCTGGTAGAATTACCATATTCCAATGAGTTTAAAGATGCACAAATTAAAAGTGATCCAGTTATGGTCAAAATATAAAATGAAACAACACAATACAAGTTTAGGACTTACCAACAAATTTATAAACAAGTTTATAAACAAAAACTCTACTGCAAAATTGAATAATTTACTATTTTTTCAAAATTTAATTTTTTTTTCTTTAGGTACAATTTTATTTGAAAATATACTATAAAAGGATTGTTAGAACTATTCCGATTTGTAAAGATAGTAAGCTTCTTTTATAAAGTAGATCTTTAGTAGAATATGTACAAGTTGTACTTAAAAAATAGATCAAAATATGTTATTTTATATATACTGTCGAAGAATTAAAATGTTTTGTATTGAAACTATTTTCTGGAACATATTTACTAAAAAATGCTATAATTTATATAATCCATTTTATATCCTCACTTTATTCCGAAATATGCAATATAATGTTCTTTAAATCGCTACTTTAGAAGGAATTAAAGTACGTATAACATATAACTCTCTTTTTGAATCACATATTTAAAACTTACTAAACAATCCCATTCACAAAAATCTAAAGAACAAAGTTTTATTCTTTATGTATTGATTAAAACATTTTTTAATAAATACACAAATGGAGTTTTAATTTTAACGTCCAATATACGTTTCTCAAAATATCAAAGATGAAAGAAAAAAACTATATCTAAAAGAACTTTTTCATTACTACAAAACCAGAGTCTTAAGAGACTAAATTTCATTCTTTCCCCAACGTTTAAAAACTGCTGATTCATCGCATTTGAATCGAAAATGAAAAAGAAAAATGGCTAATTCAAAGAATCGATTAATGTATCAAAGCGAACTCATTGCAAAAACAAAGACATTGATATATTAAACGATGAAAAAGAAATTAAGAATTGCTGAATCGATTTCAATTCGAGATTAAAGAGCAGCGAAATCCATTAACTATAACTCAGTGTTTAATTTAGCATCGATCATTTAATTTCTTTTTAACCACCTTACGTTTTTTTTATAATTTACGAGTAATATTCATATGAAGAATTATATAGTTTTTTGTCCTCCTCTATTTGTCTTTTATATTTAATATTAATAGAGTTTGAAAATTGAAGACTTTGGTTTTATGTGATATCGTTTTCAGAGAGTATGCAAGATTAAAAGGTATTTTAAAAATTCCACACATAGGTTTAAATAATACATTCTAAGGCTAAAATAATACATTCTTTTATAAATCATCCCTCTGAAATATAAACATAAACAATGATATTGAAAATCGGCAATAAATGTCTAATCCTTATTTCATATAATCGTCAAACAGAAATACTAAAGAAATGTCCAGAATTTACTTCTACAATATATAAGTTCCCATTTAAAGCGATAATGCATCCTAGAGGTTAAAAGTCTTCCATAGATCTATAACAAGTTTAGATGTTAACTCATTTATAGGAGGTGGCCAGTGGATTATATCAATTAAAATACGTATGATACCTATAAAAAGATATAAATACATTGGATAATAAGTGTGTTTAACCCTGTCCCGGCCGGAGCCATACAGATTGTATGATAGATCGCCACGAATGTAATCACCACACCACAAGGTGTTGCTGACCTACGAGAGTTCCGTCATGGTATGGTTCGAGAATGATGTTGACGACCCCAGTAAGGAACAATACTACAAAGTAAGTTCGTGACTACCAGGGAAGTCTGAAGAGAAGGATCACTCAGGAAACCCCGGGTTCGTGAAACTCGAGTATACCTAAAGGAGGTATACCCCTTGAGGTTGCAGACGGCTATCATTGGCCTAGGAGGGACACTCCTAGTTACCAGGGGGCGCCACGAGGAGGCTGATAGCTGTCCTAGGTGAGGTACCGTAGTACAACACCCTGAGGCTCATCCCCAGAGCTGCGCCGTAGCACTGCTGAGGAGAATCACTGCCCCGCCCCCATACATTGGATAATAATGTGTTTATAGCAGTATATGAAATAGTTATTTAAATTATAAATTTCACGAATCCTCAGCTCTGTTTTAGCTTCCCCTGAGTAAACGTAAAAATTTTAATAACATTTCCTTTATCTTCTTTGGTTTGATGTGGGCAGAAGGCAGTGACCTGTTGATAGTCTAATTAAAAGGAAATCACTAAACATGGAGATTTGCAAATAACGTTAACGGAATTAAAACGTAACATAAAAAATTGATATATTGAATTTGACTCTATCAGCTTCAATAATATTTTTATCATTTATATATTTTCTTTGCTACATTTGATGTCTACTTTATTAATTCCTACTTTTTGAATTATAGATACACAGCAATACTAAACTTTTATATTAATAGGTAAATCTATACATAATTAGCATTTATATATAAACAAATGAGTGAAACATCAAGAGCCCGCATAAACAAAACTCCTTAACACATCTCATGCGGGTATACTTCACCGCCAACTTTTTCGTGAATCGCGTGAAAGTTTTGTTATTCAGAAAAATCGCAGTAAATCGAAAAACTACTTTGTTTTTATGAACGAAACTTTTTGTTATTTAACACTTTAATACATACTGTATGATTATTTAACAAAAAAAACAATATTTTTACAAAATAAAAAAAAACTATTTTTAAAATTAAAGTCCGATAATCTGTCAGCGCGTATTTCTTCATCCCTATCTTCGCCAGAAAGGCTCATTTTATCAATTTTGTTTTCAACAATAAAAAACCTAGCTTCAAATTGACAAAACACGACTTGTACGTTCTGGAGCTAGGAATTCGATTGAAGACGAAATAACGTAACAAAAGACAAATTAATTCGACAATCATAACTCATATAAAGAAAAGATGCAAAGCGTTGCATAACAACGCAAATATTTTATATTTTTTATCTGTTAAATAAAAAAAATTATAAAATATATATATTAATGTATATTCTATAAAAAACATTATTATTTTATATTATTGTTATTATAAATGTATTTTTTTATTTAAATTATAATATAGAATATATATATATATTTTTATATATATTATATGTATATATATATATATATATATATATATATATATATATATAAATATTATATATATATATATAAATATATACTTTTTGTTTTTATGACTTAGGATGTTTTATAACAGTCTAATTACACACTTTTAACGGGAAACATTGGTTTACAATGTTCATTTTATTGTTTAAACTAAAAGATATTGAGTACAGAAAATTACATTTTTTAATTTCTTTCATTTTATAAGGTTTTCTTATAACTTAAAGCAACAGATTTATTCGAAACAAGAAGCATATTTTTAATTCTTTTTCTATTCATATTTACATGCATAAAACTAAAAATGATATATGTTTTGATTATTTAATTTTTTTTTAAAATTGCTTTATTAAAGTAGCTTAAATTTTTTTATTTATTCTTACTTGTATGCAAAAAATTATGTTCTTCAATATGCTTAAAGAGTGATATGCTTAAAGAGTGTAAATAACACAGGTTAATATTTTTTTAAAATAGTAATAAACATTTAAAACAAAAGTTTTCAAAAGTTTTTTTAATGTTTTACAAGTTTCTTCCAATGTGAAGAATAAATAAAGCTTATATTTATGGAAGTGGCAAAAACGTGTAAATGCTAAAAATTAAAGAAAAACGTTTTGAGGTAAAATACATGTTTAAGTTAGTTATAAATTATGTTAAAGATATAAATTAAAATACAATTTAATAATAGATAGTTATAACATGTTTTTCTTCCATCTTCTCCCGGTTCAAACACGTTATCAAACTTATGTCCCATAAGGATGTAGTATCAATTAATCTCAGTCAACTAAACAACCGTTTCTCATTTATAATAAAATTTTCAATGGGAAACGTGTTTATAAATTTTTGATTGTATATCTTTCTGTTATTCTCTTTGTTCCGTAATTTTAATTACTTAGAAATTTGGATTATAAAGAAAAATTTCTCATACATTCTTGTTGGTGATAACTAATTCTCTTAACCCTTTGAAATAGAAATTTTTGGATCATATTTAGTATATAAATGTTATGAAATGTTATCATTCAAATAACAAACAAGGATAACATTTACTATATAAAAAATGTTATCCTTGTTTGTTATCCTTGAATGTCCTTACTGAATTTTATATGAACATATGAAAAATAAATTAATATTACTAGAATAATAAGCAAAAATTATTAGAAAAAATCACCTCCCTTGAAAGCATAAAAAATACATAATTTAATAATTGAAAAAAAATTAATGATCTATGTAAAAGGTTATAAAATCAAACAGATAAAAAAATTTGTATTTTTAAGTTTAAACATACTGAAGTTAACTTTAAAAATCGAATCTTTGCTTTTAGTAATTGTTTTTGATAGAGCCTGATTATAAAACAGGTTTTGAGAATAATTAAGACTTAAAATAATTAAGTGTCGATAGCTTGATGTATCAAAAAATTGAAAATCAAAAACATTTTTCTAAATAATTCAGAGAACGTCTTTTAACAACCGATATATTATATATACCAGTGCCCTTCAAAAAAATAGAACTACCATATCCAATGATATGAAAATGCACAAATTAAAAGTGATCCTTAGGTCAAAATATAAAATGAAACAAAACAATACAAAAGTTAACTTACAAGTTTTAAACAAAAACTTACTCTACTGTAAATGAATAATTTAATATCATAATGTATTTTTTTTTTTTCTTTGGTACATTTTTAATTGAAAATAAAATAAAAGGATTGTTTATTCCATTTGTAAAGATAGCAATATCTTTTATAAATATCTTTAGTAGAATATGTACAATTGTACTTAAAAAATAGATCAAAAATGTTATTTATATATCTGTCGAAGAATTAAAAGGTTTTTTATTGAAACTATTTTCTGGAACATATTTAAAAAATTGCTATAATTTTATAATCCATTTTTATACCCTCACTTTATTAAAATATGCAAATTAATGATTTGTAAAGCTCTTTTAAAAAAATAAATACGTATAACAAAAATCTCTTTTGAATCGCACATTTAAAACTTACTACAATGAGGCACAAAAATTAAAGAACAAATTTCATTTTTTATGTATCGATTAAACTTTTAATAAATACACAAATGGAGTTTTAATATTAACGTCCAATATACTTTTAAATAAAAAGGAATAAAAACTATTGTAAAAGAATTTTTTTCTTTATAAAAAAAGTTTAAGAGACTAAATTTCATTTTTTAACGTTAAAAACTGCTTTTCATCGCATTTGAATCAAAATGAAAAGGAAAAATCTAATTCAAGAGAATCTATATGTATCAAAACTCATTGCAAAAACAAAGACATTTATATATTAAACGATTAAAAAGAATTAAGAATTGCTGAATATTTTTTCGAGATTAAAGAGCAGCGAAATCCATTTAACTATAACTCGTTTTTAAATTAATCGATCATTTAATTATTCTTTAACCATTACGTTTTTTTTATAATTTACGAGTAATATTCATATGAAAATTCTATAGTTTTTTTCCTCCTCTATTTTTTATATATTTAATATTATAGAGTTTTAAAATAGAAGACTTTTTGTATTTTATATCGCTTTCAGAGATTATGCAAGATTCAAAAATTATAAAAAGTCACTTAGATATTAAATAATACATTATAATAAATATTCTTTTTATAAATCATTTGAAATATAAACAAAAACAATGATATTGAAAATCGGAATAAAATTCCAATCCTTATTTATATAGTCATCAAATAGAAATACCAAAGAAATGTCCAGAATTTACTTCTACAATATATAATTCCCAATTAAAGCGATAATATATCCTAGTGGTTAAAAGTCTTCCATAGATCTATAGAAAGTTTAGATGTTAACTCAGTTATAGGAGTGGCCAGTGGATTATATCAATTAAAATATGTAAAATACCTATAAAAAAGATATAAATACATGGATAATAATGTATTTATACCAGTATATGAAATAGTTATTTAAATTATAAATTTCACGAATCCTCAGCTCTGTTTTAGCTACCCTTAGTAAACTAAAAATAAAAGATATAAATTAAAATACAATGTGTAATAATAGATAGTTATAACATGTTTTTGTTCCATCTTCTCCCGGTTCAAATCACGTTATCAAACTTATGTCCCATAAGGATGTAGTATCAATTAATCTCAGTCAACTAAACAACCGTTTCTCATTTATAATAAAATTTTCTATGGAAAAAGTGTTTATAAATTTTTGATTGTGTATCTTTCTGTTATTCTCTTTGTTCGGTAATTTTAAATACTTAGAAATTGTGAATTATTGATTAGAATTTCTCATACATTCTTGTTGGTGATATTTCTAATTCTCTTAAACTCTGGTAGAATTACCATATTCCAATGAGTTTAAAGATGCACAAATTAAAAGTGATCCAGTTATGGTCAAAATATAAAATGAAACAACACAATACAAGTTTAGGACTTACCAACAAATTTATAAACAAGTTTATAAACAAAAACTCTACTGCAAAATTGAATAATTTACTATTTTTTCAAAATTTAAATTTTTTTTCTTTAGGTACAATTTGAAAATATACTATTTGAAAATATACTATAAAAGGATTGTTAGAACTATTCCGATTTGTAAAGATAGTAAGCTTCTTTTATAAAGTAGATCTTTAGTAGAATATGTACAAGTTGTACTTAAAAAATAGATCAAAATATGTTATTTTATATATACTGTCGAAGAATTAAAATGTTTTGTATTGAAACTATTTTCTGGAACATATTTACTAAAAAATGCTATAATTTATATAATCCATTTTATATCCTCACTTTATTCCGAAATATGCAATATAATGTTCTTTAAATCGCTCCTTTAGAAGGAATTAAAGTACGTATAACATATAACTCTCTTTTTGAATCACATATTTAAAACTTACTAAACAATCCCATTCACAAAAATCTAAAGAACAAAGTTTTATTCTTTATGTATTGATTAAAACATTTTTTAATAAATACACAAATGGAGTTTTAATTTTAACGTCCAATATACGTTTCTCAAAATATCAAAGATGAAAGAAAAAAACTATATCTAAAAGAACTTTTTCATTACTACAAAACCAGAGTCTTAAGAGACTAAATTTCATTCTTTCCCCAACGTTTAAAAACTGCTGATTCATCGCATTTGAATCGAAAATGAAAAAGAAAAATGGCTAATTCAAAGAATCGATTAATGTATCAAAGCGAACTCATTGCAAAAACAAAGACATTGATATATTAAACGATGAAAAAGAAATTAAGAATTGCTGAATCGATTTCAATTCGAGATTAAAGAGCAGCGAAATCCATTAACTATAACTCAGTGTTTAATTTAGCATCGATCATTTAATTTCTTTTTAACCACCTTACGTTTTTTTTATAATTTACGAGTAATATTCATATGAAGAATTATATAGTTTTTTGTCCTCCTCTATTTGTCTTTTATATTTAATATTAATAGAGTTTGAAAATTGAAGACTTTGGTTTTATGTGATATCGTTTTCAGAGAGTATGCAAGATTAAAAGGTATTTTAAAAATTCCACACATAGGTTTAAATAATACATTCTAAGGCTAAAATAATACATTCTTTTATAAATCATCCCTCTGAAATATAAACGTAAACAATGATATTGAAAATCGGCAATAAATGTCTAATCCTTATTTCATATAATCATCAAACAGAAATACCAAAGAAATGTCCAGAATTTACTTCTACAATATATAAGTTCCCATTTAAAGCGATAATGCATCCTAGAGGTTAAAAGTCTTCCATAGATCTATAACAAGTTTAGATGTTAACTCAGTTATAGGAGGTGGCCAGTGGATTATATCAATTAAAATACGTATGATACCTATAAAAAGATATAAATACATTGGATAATAAGTGTGTTTAACCCTGTCCCGGCCGGAGCCATACAGACTGTATGATAGATCGCCACGAATGTAATCACCACACCACAAGGTGTTGCTGACCTACGAGAGTTCCGTCATGGTTCGAGAATGATGTTGACGACCCCAGTAAGGAACAATACTACAAAGTAAGTTCGTGACTACCAGGGAAGTCTGAAGAGAAGGATCACTCAGGAAACCCCGGGTTCGTGAAACCCGAGTATACCTAAAGGAGGTATACCCCTTGAGGTTGCAGACGGCTATCATTGGCCTAGGAGGGACACTCCTAGTTACCAGGGGGCGCCACGAGGAGGCTGATAGCTGTCCTAGGTGAGGTACCGTAGTACAACACCCTGAGGCTCATCCCCAGAGCTGCGCCGTAGCACTGCTGAGGAGAATCACTGCCCCGCCCCCATACATTGGATAATAATGTCTTTATAGAAGTATATGAAATAGTTATTTAAATTATAAATTTCACGAATCCTCAGCTCTGTTTTAGCTACCCCTGAGTAAACGTAAAAAATTTTAATAACATTTCCTTTATCTTCTTTGGCTTGATGTGGGTAGAATGCAGTGACCTGTTGATAGTCTAATTAAAAGGAAATCACTAAACATGGAGATTTACAAATAACGTTAACGGAATTAAAACGTAACATAAAAAATTGATATATTGAATTTGACTCTATCAGCTCCAATAATATTTTTATCATTTATATATTTTCTTTGCTACATTTGATGTCTACTTTATTAATTCCTACTTTTTGAATTATAGATACACACCAAAACTAAACATTTGTATTAAAATGTAAATCTATACATAATTAACATTTATATATAAACAAATGCTAAAACATCAAAAGCCGGCATAAACAAAACTCCTTAACACATGTCATGCGGGTGTACTTCCCAGCCAACTTACGCGTGCAGCCGGCGTTTTTCGTGAATCGGGTAAAAGTTTAGTTATTCAGAAAAATCGCAGTAAATCGAAAAACTACTTTGTTTTTATGAACGAAACTTTTTGTTATTTAACACTTTAATACATACTGTATGATTATTTAACAAAAAAAACAATATTTTTACAAAATAAAAAAAAACTATTTTTAAAATTAAAGTCCGATAATCTGTCAGCGCGTATTTCTTCATCCCTATCTTCGCCAGAAAGGCTCATTTTATCAATTTTGTTTTCAACAATAAAAAACCTAGCTTCAAATTGACAAAACACGACTTGTACGTTCTGGAGCTAGGAATTCGATTGAAGACGAAATAACGTAACAAAAGACAAATTAATTCGACAATCATAACTCATATAAAGAAAAGATGCAAAGCGTTGCATAACAACGCAAACAACACTCATATAATGTCACACATACATATAATTATACATATTTAGTAGATTTGGGGTGGTTAGCGGGTGTCCTTCAGAAATCTACTAAATACATACTTTTAAGTGTCCCCCGCTCCAGTGACAGACTGCAAAAAACGTAAAAATACGTTGCCAGCATGGGAAATGTTAAGCCAGACTATCTCTATTACCAAAATAAAGGTAATGGTTAAAACAAACTATAGATCTCGTTCTTACAACATATCAAATAAAATAGACAAAATAACCTTTCAGCATTAGTTTAAACGAGGTATTTTTTAATTTTGAAAGTCATTTACCTTGCTTAATAATTGAATTTTCTGTACATCGTCTGTATTTAATTATTGTAGGGGAAATATTATGTAAATAGATACACTGTACACATTTATGTGCGTGTGTGTGTGTGAGCGTGTGCGTGCGTGCACGTGCTATTTAGTTAGTTAGTTAGTTAAGATTAACTTTTGTAAGTACAAGTTAAACAAAAAGCTGCAAATGATAAACAACCGGCATTTTTCTCTACATGAAATATATGGCACAATAAATTATTTCTTTTCTATAAAAATAAAAATACTGAAAGAAGAAGAAATGATAGATGCTGAATTAAGCACTAAGACGGATTATTGATTTCAGCAATTTCTAACTTTGTTGACTTATCGATTATTATATTTTTAATGTTTCTTTTATTGCTCTTTCCACTTTTCCTTTTTTTCTTTGCGATATTTTTTCGCTTCTTCAGACTTTTAAGACACGTGAATCAATACCCTTGAAAATATGTGTTTGCAATTTTTTTTCTATGTGCTATTCGTTCAGTATATTTAATCTCCAATGACTCATTTTTATTTAAGGAGGTTAATAGTGATTTACTCGTTTAATTAAATCTAAATAAATCATCTTATAATATATATATATATATATATATATATATATAATATATATATATATATATATATATATATATAATATGTGTGTGTGTTTGTGACCTGTCGTGATCCAGAATTAAGGCAAATGGAAAACAGTCTTTTTGATAACAATAATTTTATTAAATCATCGTTTTTTCTAAACGCAAAACCTGCTATGCCCAATATTTACATGGAATCTAAAACTTTTAAATAGGAAAGGATAGTGTAAAGAAATCGGATTAATAGGTGGAATAAAAATAACTTCTCCTTGATCTAAGCATATAAAGTATGTAGCTTTTATATTGGGCTTCTGCACAGTTTTCACCTCTAACCTTGTAACATTACAAAGTCTAGGAAAATTTAGGTTATAGAGAAACATTATGTAGCATTAACTTTGGAGCAGTACGTGTTGTGGTATACCATGTTGTTTCAAAGTAGGAACAAATTTGACTAGGAAATAAACATCCTCCGTTTCAGCAATTGAGTCCGGTGATTCATATCTTGACATTTTTAAAGTTGTTTAACCTACAACGAAAGGTTAATACTGCTTTGAGGATTTTTTTGTTGCAGTGAGAATTATTCTTTTCTGCAGACATGATAGACTGGTACATTCATTATCTTTCAAGCTCGGATAAATCTTTTAGAGAAGTGAATTGAAATCATAAATAAAGGATAGAGGATTTGTGGTATTATGCATTTTTATTATTATCTTTAAACTGTTTACTTCGTTTCCTAATTGTAAAATTAAGTGTAACTATAAGCTATATTTGGTGTTTCAACGTTTTTTTTTACCTCTTCTCGTAAGCCGTCGGCAAAGCCAGACAGAACAGGACGGGTCAGGTGTAGAAAGAATGTTTAGGCTTTACCAACCAATACAAGTTTCCCGTTGGTTTGGCGGCATCTGACCCCTCTGAGGGCAAATCTGACCCGTTTTGCCATTTTCGACCCAAACAAATTCGATAGTGTTATTTTGCGAAACTGCCATGTATTACAGAACTAGAAGGTCCGGCCCAGGAGTTCTGTAATAACTGCATAATGTGACCCTCTGACCCCTCTTTTCTCGTGCGCACCCCTGTTTTTTCTTTGCGGGGGCAGGCTTGTTTTTTCAGTATGTAGTTCTTTCCTGAGGAGAGATGAGGGCGGATGCTGCTAACATTCCTTACTTGAGGTATAGATATTTGGATTGACAGTAGACAAAGGAAAACTGACTCCATGTTTCGAGACTGATGCCAAGGCCAGATGAGTCTTCCCCATCTACAAGCAATAAGTTCATGTGGTAATCCTTAGGTATTCATTGTATAAAATAATTTAATCAAGATATATTAGTCAAGGTGTGTTTTATTAATGAGTTTTAATTTCTTCTTTCACAAACACTAAATCAACATAACATTATTCCTACACTAAGATATAAAACTCGTCTGCTTTTAAATTCCTTTCAAGTGATTTCTCATGTTTGCTGTCAAGGATAGGAGAAGATCATAAATATGTTGAACTGATGCACACTTTCCCTTCAGTTCATTCATCAGCGACAGTTTATTCTGGTGATAACGATAGAGTTTGTCTG
Organism: Pardosa pseudoannulata; assembly: GCA_032207245.1. NCBI lineage: Eukaryota > Metazoa > Arthropoda > Arachnida > Araneae > Lycosidae > Pardosa > Pardosa pseudoannulata. The sequence goes on along the minus strand of CM063505.1, from coordinate 86,352,657 downwards.
AAGTCTTTAGCCAGATTTATTTAACTACAGCTCTTACTATGATCCGTTACGTCATATTTCTTCTCTACCGGTATGAACCATGAACAAAACTGATTACTGAGTACAGTTAATAAAAGTGAGGGTAAGGTCATTTCATAGGGATCGAAAAATGTTGCCTATACATGTCTGAATCTGCAATTATCTCGTACTATCCTACTTTTGGATAGAAGTAATATCAGTTTTTTTTTTATTTTTAATACTTTTGTGAATTTTTCCAGCATTTAACAAATTTTTTCTATAAAATACAACATAATATTGATTATTAAATAAAATTAAAAGTGATACAGTTTGTACCTAAGAAGAAAAAAATGAAATAATACATTATCTTAAAGAATATTTAAAATATTAGGTAAATTTTTTTATATAATATATTATTCTGATTATGCTGAAGAGTCGGGGCTCCATGTAGAGGAAGAGAGCTGTATGTAGGTTGATTGATGAAGAGTTGGAGGCCTTATTTTAAGAGTCACTTCAGGTAGATAAAAATCAGACTCTAACTTGATGGAGAGACATTCTTTTATTGAGTATTCGATCAAATGATTTTTCATTTTATAATCTACAACTAACATAGTCCACTTCTGCCTTGATCTAATATTGGGTAACTGAGTTTCATTCAATTGCGTTGTTTAAAAGTATTATGGAGATTAAATTGTTGCTTTATATAAAAATATGATAGAGACTAATTTGTTGCATTATATAAAATATGGAGATTAATTCGTTGCTTTAAGTAAAAATAACGCCAGGAAAGTCGCAGTAAAACAGAACAAGGATAGAGTGCTTAGGTTAGCTAAAGATCGAGGTGGCTCCAACGGAAATATTTTTCCGACCAAAAAAGACAAAGCGTTGGCAAGGGTGTTAAAACTTCATCTCATTGTCTCTCTGTCTCTGAAAAATTAACAGAACTTCTACGCTGCGCTCAAGCCAAAAGCGCCGAAACACTGCAAGCAAGAGGGTTGCCAGGCGCCAAGAAAACTCCGAGCTCTCAAGGAAACGTAAGGTCCTCGCGGCTCTGACCAATGAGACGTCGAGACGAGCAGCGCGGTGGAAAAAAAAACAATCGTAGTGAGGCGCAACCCCGGTGGTAAAAATTCACCAAAAGTGATACGGAGCAGAACTTAGCAAAACCTCACAACGCGGAACTTTGCAAAAAGAGCGGCTGTCACCTCAAAGCGAAACTTATGACTTCGGAAACTGTCAGAATATGAACCGATGTGTGCAAATTATGGTCGAAAGTTTTAAGGGCTACGAATGCAGGTGGTCAGAATTGGACTCTCGGTCCAAAATTTAATTCCAGATCGAGGGTGGCTCTGTTTGAAAAATTCGGCTGCTATCGTGAGAAAACAGCTAGAGCTGCAAATGCAATGGGCAATAAGCAAAAAAAAGGAGCAAAATGTAGGTTCAAATATATATACCCCACAAGGGAAATATGTAATGAAGGGACATGAAAAATCTTCATTACACTTATACATACATAACTTTTCTGTACCTTTCGTGATATGTCATTGACATTGTCAGTTTTTATCAAAATACAGTATTTGAAAAAAATTTAAATGTTTTATCTAAACCCCTATAACTTCTTTTATATTCATGCTGAGTTTACTAAAGTACACATAGGCGTTGTCTTCTTTTCGCTAACTATTATATAAAATAAATTATAAGTTATATGTTGATTTCTCTTATATAAATTGACAAAAACATATTAATTCTAAATTTTTTCGATATCATTCAAACGATTATATCATGAACTTTATCGGAGGGGATGAGAAATTTATACGGATATGAACTGTTTGTACTTTTAAATAGTCTTTAAAAATACCTTACTGCATATATTATGCATAAATATTTTTAAAAGCTGGAAAATATTAGGATTTACTGATAATACCTCAAATTATCGATATGAGCTATTCATGTGTAATATAATTTTGTTTTTTTTACAAGAGAAGAAATATATACCGTAATCTTCTTCTACAGAAGGCATTATTGGAAAAGGAATCAACAACTCTAAGAACCACTCTAGAGACACTAAATCCAGATCTTAAGACTTTCCGAGGGATGTTGGTGAGGTCGAAAAACGAACTGCGTGAGATGTAAGATAAAGAGAATGAATGAGGTTACCAATTTCCGGTCTCAGACCTTCTCTTAAATTCTTATCAGAGTCCAGCATCTAGGGATTTTTTTTACTAATAGAGGTGAGAAAAAGAAATTAACAGTTGTAGAAAAATATTCATCGTCTTTGAATACTAAAGTCTTAGAATATATCATGACGTTCACATAATTGAACAATTTAATAATTCTAGTCGACAATGTGTGAAAAAAAAATGAAACACTTAATTGTATCCTACCTAGATATTCCATAACTTAAAATATAAATTATCTTTCTGCAGCTGACTATCAATTGTTTTATGTCATAATATGTCTAAAGTACATGTTTTTATATAATTAAGTGCCTAAATATATATGAAAATTACTGTGATTTTATTTAATTGTAGTGGTAACACCGAGACCGATATTCTTAACATTTTCCATATCTTAAATCTAACATAATGTGACTGATGTATACAGAAATCATACTGAAAGATTTGATAGTGTTACTGACATTCCACCACGAGATGGTTTCCTCAGTTGATTTAAAAACTTAATCTAAAAAGTAATGATTATACATTGCCCGTAAGGAATATAAATAATCTCAAAAAGTCGATTACGTTCAAACCCATCAGTCTAAACTTGATATTAAGACTATGTCTGTACCTATTGTTCCTTAACACTTTACGTCTTTACGTCTTTTTCTTTAAGTTTTAAAATGTAATATGGCTGTAACACAATAGAACTATTTAAGAATTCTAGTCGACAATGTCTGAAATACAAATTAAGTACGTAATTGTATCCTACCTAGTTATTCCAAAGTAATAACAAATTAATTTACTGCAGCTGACCATCAATTGTTTTATGTCATAATTTATCTAAATTACATGCTTTTATATCCTTAAGCTCCTAAATATATATGAAAAATTCTTTGATTTCATATAATTGTAATGGTAACCCCGAGACTGGTATTCTTAACCTTTTCTATATCTAAAACTAAGATAAGGTGACTGATTTTTATAGAAATCATACTGAAAGATTTCATAGTCTTACTGATAATCCACCATGAGAGAATTTCCTCAGTTGATTTAAAAACTTAATCTAAAAAGTAATGATTATACTTTGCTTGCAAGGAATATAAATAATCTCAACAAGTTAGTCGATTACGTTCAAATGTTAACGTTGAAACTACAGCCATCAGTGAAAGTTTGAAATGAACAGTATGTATGTACCTATTGTCCGTTAAGACTTTACGTCTATCCTTTTTTTCTTTCTCGTTAAATACAAAAAGAGATTAAAGAATTATAGTCGGCAATGTGTGAAAACCAAATGAAGTACGTAATTGTATCCTACCTAGATATTCTTTCAGCAGATTCTTTCTGCAGCTGACTATCAATTGTTTTATGTCATAATTTGTCGAAATTACATGCTTTTATATCCTTAAGCGCCTAAATATATATGGAAATTTCTGTGGTTTTATTTAATTGTAGTGGTAACACGTAGGCCGATATTCTTAACTTTTTCCATATCTTAAAAGTAACATAAGATGACTGATGTTTATAGAAATCATACTGAAAGATTTGATAGGGTTACTGATAATCCACAAGGAGAGGGATTCTTCAGTTGATTTAAAAACTTAATCTAAAAAGTAATGATTATACATTGCTTGCAAGGAATATAAATAATCTCAATAAGTCGATTACGTTCAAACCCATCAGTGATAACTTGAAACTAACACTTTGCATGTACCTACTGTTCTTTAACACTTTACGTCTTTCCGTTTTTTTTTCTTTAAGTCTTAAAATGTAATATGATATTAA
>CM063505.1:86298716-86343716 GCA_032207245.1 Pardosa pseudoannulata | reverse complement strand
CCTCCAATCGCATTTGGACTTTCTTCTTCCCGAAAATTTAGGATCCGTCAGCGAAGAACAGGGAGAAGGTTCCACCAAGACATGAAGGATTTGGAGAGAAAATATCAAGGTAGGTGGAATAGGAAGATGCTTGCCGACTACGGTTGGATGTTAGAAAGAGATGAAGATAAGATTGGACATAAAAGAAGAAAGTCAAAATAAAAATTTTCACGGAAAAATGTACGTAACTAAATTTAAATGTCTTTGTTTCGTATTGAGTTTCAAATATATTTCAAACTTACATTTATTATATATATAAACATTAATAAAACATAAAAACCGGTCGTTGGGGGTTTTCTAGGAGTGTTTTTCTTTTAAAAATTAATGTAAAAAATTTAATAACGAGGGAACTTTTTTTCTCGCCCTGGTGCAGCTCATGCGTTCTGGTTGCGATGGTTTTCATTCTTTATATACAAAATGTATACATTTTTTATTTTAATTGTTGTTTAAAAATTAATATGCCTAATCATAAACAAATTAAATAAACTCACATGAATAGATAAAACCCACTGTTGCCTGTCAGTACAAGCTACAGTTCGAGAGCATTTTTTCCATATAGGATATTACCAGTAATATGTACATCAATTTTACAAAAAATCCTGACGTGATTAAAAAAAATGGAAGTCATTTTCGAAATCAGCATACCAAATATCTTAAAAATAAGAAAAAAATTCTCTTGTATTTTTCAAAAATTTCAATTTCGCAGGCCTGTGTAATTAATGCTTCTTGCATTCTTAGATTACAGGTAGTAATGGGAAAATATAATCGCACTAAAATCAAATGGAAAGTTGCTCGGATTTAGTTTTAATTTACTATTATAAATATTGAAAGTACTATGTATTATTTCCAAATAATTTCACAACCCAAACGTAAAGTGCAATATTTATTTATATGAGTCTCAATTTTCTTAAGTGCAGAATTTATTTTTCTGAAATGACTAGTATTTTTGGTATGGTGTTTGAAAATTACATTTCCTATAAAGAAATATGATATAATTTCTAAATGATTAGAGTAATAGTCTATTGAGAAAATCACCTTCTATAGTTCACTATTGTTTGAAAATGAAATCGTAAGTGGTACAGTAATATTTGTTAATAAATACGGTTTTACATAATGAATGATACAAAAATATACGAATTGTTTTTTCACTATCAATAAAATTTAATAGTTTACATAAATAGTTAATAAAAAAACTCTCATACAGAAGTTGAGTTAAATATCCCATACAATTATTGGAATCTAAGCTTTGTTTTTCGATGAAAGGCCTGATACCACGTTCTGTCCATAATGGTTCATATATGTTAAAACTTTTTTAATGCCCTAATCATGGTTAGTCTTGAAGGCACAAATCTAAAAGAAATTTACAATAAACCAGAAAAACAGTGTGTGGAGCTACGTTCCTCTTTTTCTAGGAGTATTATTTTCCATTGCAATATTTGAAGTTGCATTCCTGAAAGGAAATTGTTTGATTAATCGGATATATAAAACATTCAGTTGGTCACTACGTGTAGATAATATCGAATTTCCAAATGGCAATACTGTTCGTGACAATCATTTGTGAAGTAGATCACAACCACCATTTTTCATATCAATAAGGATCTAAAAATATAACTGAACTACATTTATTCGTAATTGGTTATAATATTCCAGTCGAAATGGCAACTCGATCTTTTTTGTGATAAACTGTTTTGTGTTTCCTATTAATGCAAGTGCACTATAATAATTCTGTTGAAAGGTACAGAAATATATATGTAAATCAAAATGTGCAAAATTTATTTTTAAATAAAAAAACAATATATGAAATATGTAACAAGTAATCATTATATAGAGGATATATTAGGATGGTGTCAAAGACCAATATGGGGCAAATAGAAAAAAAAATTGAAAATTTACATGAGGCACATTTTTTTTTTTTTTAGTAGCGCAATATATAAAATATATAACAGAAACATAAATTATTAGGCAGTAAATGAGAAAAAAATAATTCTATAAATATTATTCTTTGTCTGCAAAATGGCCATCTCATCTCTTCCTCTATTTTTTCTATTTTAGGAAACATCTTATTTTCAATACCCAAGAAAAAATACATTTGTAATTCTGAATCGGATGGGACGCTATTTTTATTCATAACGATAACCAATGGTTTAAAACTACACCCTGTCTGCTAATACTTACAAGCTTGGGAATGGTTTCACACACAAATTTTCAATCTTGTCCAAACCTCAATGAAAAATATATAAAAGAAGAGGGTGCAAAAGTCACTATTTTTTGCTTTTAATCTCAACATAGAACTCACTTACAGTGATTTGTATATCATGAAGTACTAAATATAGTAAAGGGAAAGATAATGTTTCTTCAAAAAACATTAAAGTAGTATATCTTGCTACAAATTTATTTCTGAGGTTTATAAAAGTTAAAATTTATTTATGGTTTTTATTTTAGTACTTGAAGACAACACTTTATAAAGTTATTTTGGGTGAGCCACAAACATATTTATTTTGAACCGCAATCGCTCATAATTGCATTAACATTAAAATAAGTCATATTAATGAACATTAATATCGCATATCATCGTGAAATCTCTACATCTTTCTTATATAATCTTCATCCGCCACAGGTATTAATAAAAGGGTAACAACCACTCTCAGATCGCGATTATGCCCTTCTGTCGGAAGTAAATCGGAAAGGAGAAATTGTGTGCGTGTTACATGACAGGTGAAAGTAGAAAAAGGGTTTACCTATTTTCTGTATGTGGCCATACGACTTCTTATTTTCAATACCAAAGAAAAAAAGACATTCGTAATTCTGAATCGGATCTGACGATATTTTTATTCATAAGGAAACCAATGGTTTAAAACTACACCCTGTCTGCTAATACTTACAAGCTTGGAAATAGTTTCGCATACAAATTTTCAATCGTGTCCAAAACTCAATGTCAAATATATAAAAAGTAGATCATCCAAAGTCACTATTTTTTGCTTTTAATCTCAATTGGCATAGAGCTGTATCGTATACCGGTATTTGTATATTATGAAATACTAAATAAAGTAAAGGGAAAGATAATTTCTTTTCTAAAATATTAAAGTAGCAAATCTAGTTACAAACTTATTTCTAAATTTTATCAAAGTTAAAATTTATTTATGGTTTTTATGTTAGTACTTCAATGCAACGCTATTTAAAGTTATTTTGAGTGAAAATCAAACAAATTTCTTTTGAACCGCAAGCGGGCATATTTGCATTAACCTTAAAGGAAGTCGTAGTAAGGAGCATTATTATCACATATCATCGTGAAATATGTACATCTTTCTTATAACGGAATATGTATCACTTATAATCTGCACCCTACACAGGCATTAATAAAAGGGTAACAACCACTCTCAGATCGCAATGGAAGCTATAAGCCCTTATGTCTGAAGTAAATCGGAAAGGAGAAATTGTGTGCGTGTCACATGATAGGTAAGATTAGAAAAAGGGTTATCCATTTTCTGTATGTGACCATACGACTTTTTATTTTCAATGCCAAAGAAAAAAGACATTTGTAGTTCTGAATCGGATCTGACACTATTTTTATTCATAAGAAAACCAATGGTTGAAAACTATACCCTGTCTGCTAATACTTACAAGCGTGGAAATGGTTTTGCTTACAAATTTTCAATCGTATCCAAACCTCAATGCCAAATATATAAAAAATAGGGAGTCCAAAGTCACTATTTTTTGCTTTTAATCTCAATTGGTATAGAGCTGTCTCGTGTACCGGGATTTGTATATTATGAAATACTAAATAAAGTAAAGGGAAAGATAATTTCTCTTCTAAAAATTAAAGTAGCAAATCTTGTAACAAACTTATTTCTAAGATTTATCAAAGTTAAAATTTATTTATGGTTTTTATGTTAGTACTTGAACGCAACGCTGCATAAAGTTATTTTGGGCGAACCACAAACAAATTTATTTTGAACCGCAAGCGGGCATAATTGCATTAACTTTAAAATAAGTTCTGCTAAAGAGAATTAATAAAGATCGTCGTGAAATCTGTATATCTTTCTAATAAAGGAATATGTATCATTTGCAATCTTCATCCGCCACAGGCATTAATAAAAAGGTAACAACCACTAATATCGCGATAGACGCTTTATGCCATTTCTGCCGGAAGTAAATCGGAAAGGAGAAATTGTGTGAGTCACATGATAGGTAAAAGTAGAAAAAGGGTAAAAGTAGAAAATGGGTTATCTATTTCCTCTATGTGGCCATACGACTTCTTATTCTCAATACTGAAGAAAAAAGACATTTGTAATTCTTAATCGGATAGGACGCTGAATTAATTCATAAAGATAACCAATGGTTTAAAACTACACCCTGTCTGCTAATACTTATTAGCTTGGAAATGGTTTCGCATAAAAATTTTCAAACGTGTGCAAATCTCAGTGCTAAATATGTAAAAAAATAGACAGTCCAAAAGTGACTATTTTTTGCTTTTAATCTCAATTGACATAGAAGCCGAACGATGGCCGAATGGTTAGGGCACTGACCTTCGGAACCGGAGTTCGTGGGTTCGAGTCCCACAGAGGCATGGATGTTCGTAGCCGTTCGGAATCGGCTTTAAACAGTAGGTCCCGGTCTCATTAGCCCTCGTGTTAGCAAAAAGTAGACCGTAGTGCTCCCAACCAACCAACCAACCAATTGACATAGAACTCACTTGCCATGATTTATATATCATGAATTACTAAGTAAGGTTAAAGATAATTTCCCTTATAAAAACGAAAGTAGCAAATCTTGTTACAAATTTATTTCTAAGGTTTATCAAATTTAAAATTTATTTATGGTTTTTCTTTTAGTACTTCAATACAAAGCTATATAAAATTATTATGTGTGAACCACAAACATATTTATTTTGAACCGCAACTACGCATAATTGTATTAACCTTAAAAAAAGTCCTATTAAGGATCATTAATATCGCATATGATAGTGAAATCTGTACACCTTTCTTATAACGGAATATGTATTTATTGCAATCTTCACCCGCCACAGGCATTAATAAAATGGTAACAACCACTATCAGATAGCGATTATGCCCTTCTGTCGGAAGTAAATAGGAAAGGAGAAATTGTGTGCGTGTCACATGATAGGTAAAAGTAGAGAAAGTGTTATCCATTTCCTGTATGTGGCCATACGACTTCTTATTTTCAATACCAAAGAAAAAAAGACATTTGTAGTTCTGAATCGGATCTGACGATATTTTTATTCAAAAGGAAACCAATGGTTTAAAACTACACCCTGTCTGCTAATAATTACGAGCTTGGAAATGGTTTCGCATACAAATTTTCAATCGTGATCAAACCTCAATGCCAAATATATAAAAAATAGAGGGTCCAAAAGTCACTAATGTTTGCTTTTAATCTCAATTGACATAAGCTGTCTCTACCGGGATTTGTATATCATGAAGTTCTAAATAAAGTAAAGGGAAAGATAATTTCTTTTCTAAAACAATTAAAGTAGCAAATCTTGCTACAAACTTATTTCTAAGGTTTTTCAAAGTTAAAATTTATTTATGGTTTTTATTTTAGTACTTCAATGCAACGCTATATAAATTTATTTTGGGTGAACCACAAACATATTTATTTTCAACCGCAAGGGAGCATAATTGCATTAAAATTATAAGAAGTCCTGTTAAGGAACATTAATATGGTATATCATCGTGAAATCTGTACATCTTCTTATAACGGAATATGTATCACTTGTAATCTTCACCGGCCACAGGCATTAATAAAAGGGTAACAATCACTCTCAGATCACGATTATGCCCTGATAGGTACATGATAGGTCACATGATAGGTAAAAGTAGAAAAGGGGTTATCTATTTCCTCTGTGTGGCCATACGACTTCTTATTCTCAATACGGAAGAAAAAAGACATTTGTAATTCTGAATCGAACAGGACGCTATATTTATTCATAAGGATAACCAATTGTTTAAAACTACACCCTGTCTGCTAATACTTTCAAGCTTGGAAATGGTTTCGCATAAAATTTTTCAATCGTGTACAAACCTCAATGCTAAATATATAAAAAATTGAGGGTCCAAAAGTCACTATTTTTTCTTTTAATCTCAATTGACATAGAACTCCTCGGGATTTGTATATCATGAAATACTAAATAAAGTAAAGAAAAAGATAATTTCTCTTCTAAAAATTTAAATTAGTATCGAAAACAATAAGTAGCAAATCTTGCTACAAATTTATTTCTAAGATTTATCAAAGTTAAAATTTATTTATTGTTTTCATTTTAGTACTTCAATACAATGCTTTATAAAGTTATTTTGGGTGAACCACAAACCAATTTATTTTGAACCGCAAGCGGGCATAATTGCATTAACTTTAAAATAAGTCCTACCAAGGAGCATTAATATCGCATATCATCGTGAAATCTGTACATCTTTCTTATAACTGAATATGTATCATTTGTAATCTACACCCTCCACAGGCATTAATACCAGGGTAACAACCACTCTCAGATCGCGATTATGCCCTTCTGTCGGAAGTAAATAGGAAAGGAGAAATTGTGTGCGTGTCACATGATAGGTAAAAGTAGAGAAAGTGTTATCCATTTCCTGTATGTGGCCATACGACTTCTTATTTTCAATACCAAAGAAAAAAATGACATTTGTAGTTCTGAATTGGATTTGACGCTAATTTTATTCATAAGGATAACCAATGGTATAATTACACCCTGTCTGCTAATACTTACAAGATTGGAAATGGTTTCGAATAAAAAATTTCAATCGTGTTTAAACCTCAATGACAAAGATATAAAAAATAGAAGGTCCAAAAGTCACTATTTTTTGCTTTTAACCTCAATTCACATATAACTCATTTACCGTGATTTGTATATCACTAAGTACTCAATAAAATAAAGGGAAACACAATTTCCCTTCTAAAAAAATTAACTCAGCATATGTTGTTAACTATTTATTTCTAAGGTTTTGCAAAGTAAAAATTTATTTATGGTTTTTATTTTAGTATTTTAATAAAAAGCTATATAAAGTTAATTTGGGTGAACCACAAAGATATTTATTTTCAACCGCAAGCACGAATAATTGCATTATCCCCTTCTGGCATGATTTAATAATGAAAAACTGTGCATGAAATAACCATTTAATTTTTATTTAAAAAACTTGTTTCATTTTACAATTCTTACATATTCTTAATTAAAATCCACTTTTTACATAGTGTTAAATAATATCAGAAACAGTAAAATTAAGAAAATATCAAAGCCAAACATTAATAAGGTATACAGATAATAGTCTTCAAGCTAGTGGTACTTTTCAAAACAAAGTGCAAAGGAATTCTTAATTGTTTACACCGCCAAGTAGTCTCACTTTTAATTTGATTCTTGTAACACACACGGCATTTCTTAGTAGGTTTTCTTTTATTCTGACTCATTAATTTGGCAATGACTTGTACCAAGAAATTCTAAGTAAACAATATGCAATAGTGACTTATGATTTTCACAAGTGATAAAAGTGTTGCCAAATTCAGTACACTAGAAATTTTAAACTAAATTAATTATATTTAACAGTAACTTTAATCGCATGACGAGTGTAGCTCGTCATTGTGTGGTATGGAATGAAAAACTAATGACGAGCTAGACTCGTCATTTTACCGGAAGGGGTTAACCTTGAAAGAAGTACTATTAAGAAGCATTAATATCGCTTATCATCGTGAAATCTGTATATCTTTCTTACAACGGAATATGTATCACTTGTAATCTTCACCGGCCACAGGCATTAATAAAAGGGTAACAACCACTAATATCGCGATGGAAGCTTTATGCCTTTCTGTCGGAAGTAAATCGGAAAGGAGAAATTGTGTGCGTGTCAGATGATAGGTAAAAGTAGAAAAAGGGGTTATCCATTTCCTGTATGTGGCCATCACGTATATTCTTCTCAGTACCCACCTTCCGGAGATTATAACTATTGGATGAGAGGAAAGTGGTGAATGCTTGTAAATAATAATCTGAAAAAGTAAAGCCTTTAATATAGACTCCTTTAAATACAGGTCACGATTATATGTTTGTAAGGAGATATTCATACAATAACTTGAAATACAAAATAAATTCAGTAGCAGATGGACATAATATCCAATGACTAAAAATGCTTGGTAATTTTGATCATCATTTGTAAGGGAGACTGATTGTGATAAGTCATCAACCATAAAAAAATTATAGACGTATATGTCAAAATTGCATACGGCTTTATTTGTTTTAATCATTATTCATAATTTGTGTAAAATTCAAAGGAATCTCAAAATTTTTATTAGTTTTAGTACATTTTATTACAATGAAGAAATTTAAACATATAATATTTTTTAATGAAAGATATCAAATTATTTATCTATATTAATTATAAAATTTTTCATTTTTTTCTGTATATTACGTTATCATTTAAAAAAATTATTTCTCTTATTTAAAGGGTTTATTTACATTTTTCGGTCCTTTGAAAGTCAACGCCCTTTCCAACTTTCTAATTTTTTAATAATTTTTATTTAGATAGACACTATTTAATATATGTTAGTCCACCTTTCATTTTCAAGTATGTAGTATTAACATTTTCTAACACGGAAAAGGTTTTTTTTTTATTTATTGAAATTTCTGTTTTTAGTATTATTTCATTTAGTACAACTTTACCCATTTATTGATATACATTTTCAAAGTAGTTTTAAAAGCATATAATTTATTTTCATATCGATGAAATCGTAATCTAATACGTTTTGGTTTGGTTTGGTTTGGAGTGCTACGGTCTACTTTTTGCAACACGAGGGCTAATGAGACAAGGACCTACAGTTTAAACCGAATCCGAACGGCTACGAACATCCATGCCTCAGTGGGATTATAACCCTTGAACTCCGGTTCCGAAGGCTAGAACCCTGAGCAATCTGCCATCGTTCGGCCTAATACGTTTTGAGGAGATAAAAATGATAAACATATTAAATGTTTGGTTAATTTAATGATTTTCTAAAAATATCGTCTCAAAGCAAAACTTTAAGCACTAAATTAGCAAAAATAATAGAAATAATTATTTTATACGCACTGTTAATTTTATTAAATATAGCAAGGTTAAAAAAAATTATAACAAACACTTTATTTTCTATTATAGCATTTTATCCGTTCAAAAATTATGCATACAGTATTGAGGAGATAATTATAAAAATAACAAAGACTGAAACTTTTAAATTTAAAATTTGTCCTGTTAATGAAGAAATATTTTGACACATTCTTATCCAAGACGAAAACTGTTTTAACATTTAGCAAAACTAATATTTTTTCTACGTCTTTCAATTTCAAGGTATGAAATGATAAAAATAAAGTTCAAAGTTACAAGTTATATAAAATGAAACTTTTAATTTTTAAAAGTTTCACATTCCGAACTGAAAACAGTTTTTAATAATAAGTCAAATGTCTATAATTATCCTTTTTAAACAATAACAAATTTAGACAATTACTAAGTGCATATGGTGTAAAGGGGTATGATACAAAATGGGTATATTGTAAAATAGGTGTAGTACCAAGTGTACATGGTCCATATGTTAACATAAGTAGTAAATTTGAAGTAATTTGTCCTAATTATCGCTTCTAATGGAATATTTTGACTGACAGACTAAACATTAAGTCTGAAATATGTAAGAAGTAAACGAGGTGTAGACTCCTAACATATTTCCCAATTTTAAAAATGTTAGTTCTCCTGAATTCACAGTCTTTTTTAAAAAAGGAATATTGTATTAACCGAATTATACAAAAACCAAAGATTCCGTATATTAATAATAAATAAAATAATTTTAAAATTACAGTTTCGAGAAGTTTATCTGTTGATGTCTTGCTTCAAAATACGTACGATACAGAGCATATTAAACAATTAGTAGTTTAACTTTTCGTCTTTCAATATTCTTTTACTCCTTTTAAAACTTATCTGCCATCTCAATTTTTATCATATTCATTAACAAATTTTATTAGAGGATATAAGGAACTGTAACAAAAAAAATTTAAATATGTATTACATATGGAAATGAAAATTTCTAAACTTTGAATAGAATTTCTAATCAGTGAAACCTTAATCATAGTTTCTAGATTTTTGCAATTTTACATTCAAATTAGTACCTTTAAAGGATGTGAAAAATTAATGAGTGTTTTTTCGCTTGGTAGCAAAACACATATATTAAAATATTACGATAATAGATTGAAATATGTCTCAAGGGTAACTAATTAAATAATATTTTCATCTGAATTTTGTTAACTTTAGCATTTTATTTCTCTTTAAACCTCATATACTCATTATTTTATATCTGCGGGAAAACTGATGACGAAAAAAACATTATTAGCAAAAGCAATAACGATTTTTACTGTATTTTTTTAAATTTTCAAAATAACTTTCGAAATAATTACTAAATGAAACTTGAATTCTAATTCACTGCATAAATATTTAAAGTAGGTATATTTACATCAGAAATTGCCATTTCATATCATTATTTCTACACTATTGTATAATTTGTGAGATGTTACAGAGCTCTAATATTGAATGACTCTATTACTCACGATTCTATTACTCACTGTTAAAAAATGTTACGCTAGCCTAGTGCTTGAGAAAGAAGAAATTAAAACTAATTAAGAAACACATGGAAAAATATGTCTTGATTAAATGATTGTATACAATTGAATAAATGCCTAAGGAATACGACTGGAATCAACTTATCATTTGTAGATATCGAAGACTGCTCTCGAGTCGGCGTCGGCCCTAAGAAACAATGTGGCTAAAAATCGGGAATAGAAAGCGTTCACATTCTACTCTTTTGATATCAACCTTGTCCTCTCAAATAAACCGACAGTCTGCGGAGAAAAAAAGCTGTCCACTATAGAGCGGTGGAGGGTCAAAATCCCCCAAACCAACCGACACCTCTATTGGTTGGGAGAAGTTCGAAGTTTATTTCTAGTCCAAACCGGTCCTGTTCTGGTCCTGTCTTTGACGATGACTCGCGGGAAGAGGTTAAAAGAGCTGAACCGAATGTAACATACACACATATGCTAACAACTAAATTTATTTTTACACATATTATTTCTGAAAATGAAATTTTAAAAACAGTTTCATATATATAATGATTATTTTTATATACATTAGTGATCAAAATTATTATAAATATTTCAATATCTTAATTTAAATGAAAATTGATTTTTTTCTATTTAAAATAACATTATCGCTTAGAATTTCTCCGAAATTCTAACTTTATTAAAGAAATATATTTTACATTTATTAAAGTTAGAAGATTGCATGAAAGTTTTAGGATTTTGTAAATACATATCACTACTAAACTAAACTCCTCGGCGTCCTACTTAAGAGACATGGCCTAAGGTACCGGTATTCGTTTCCGAGACCAAGAGCCTTGGGGTGTGAAGCATATGTCCCGGGTATGGCGGTCAACTTTTACTTAAAGTGGAAAAAAGACCATAAAACTTACTACCACTTTTATTTACAAGATATTTACATCAGCGGCAGCAAAACAATCTAGATATTTCTAACCGCTGCTCTACTAGCAGTTAATGCTGTTTATTTATACCCGTCGGGAAAGTAACTGGCGTCTTCTTCGCTCCGGAAATTTGCATTTCCCACATGAAGAAATCTGCATATCGCAGAGCAGGAGATGTGACCATGGTGAAACTGGTTTTCATTGAAGAGTGACGCCACAAACCCCTTAAGTTTTACATTTGTAAGCTAACAATTTTACATTTATAACCCCTTTACATTTGTAAGCTAGAAAATGTTATTATAAGTAGTATTTCTAATTATTTTAAGCATGTATAACAACTTTTTACAGCAAATAAGATAATGTTTTCCTTGGAGGTTATCTTTTATCTCTAATGTATGCCAGATAGGGAAGTTAAGTTTACAGATGTGCATATAAAAAATAAAAATATTTTCGATTACAGTTACTACACAATTATTTTCATGTACTAGTACACTTCTAGTACATTTACTTAACCTTTTTTTTTAAAGATCAGATTTAGTCCAACGTCACAGTCAGGAACAAAAATTTCTAGCCTTTTTTCTAATTCTTTTGTCGCTGTCATTTTTCTTCCTTAAACACATATGCACTGTTTTGTAGGTCTTAGTATTTTTTTTTGTCTGTAGGCGGAATTACCTCTAAGAAGTCTCTTTTGGACGGTTTTCTAAAAACTTAAGCCAAAGTCAAGCCAAAAACTCAAAGATAAAAACTCGCGGCATAATGCAAAACCTATCAGTAAGCCCGTAGATTTAAACGAAATGGAATACACTTCGAAAAACCAACAACTTGTGGGAATCTACACGACTAGTTTGTCATTATAAATACGAAAGACACCGCTAAATCAGTGAGAACGACAACCGTACGCTGTGCGGGCAAATCATTAAATACACGGTAACGGCGCCCGTTCGGTGTACGTGCAAAACATGCAATTGATTAAGCGGAAACCACAGTGTTTAGTTCCCAAACATGGTTGGTCCTCCTATTTGTCTACTCACTGCAACTACAAACAAAATCAAATATCTCATTCATTATCTTGCATAAATAAAGAAAGGTTAAAGCTTGTCTTGCAAAAGCAGTGCACAGGTTTTAAAATCCAATATTTCCTATATTCCTGCATATCGTCATTATAACCACTTTAAACCTAGAAACTAAAAAGACCTACCAAAGTACTGCTTTGAAAATAGTTATAATTATTAGAAATTAAGTGGTATACTAAGTCAGAACAACAAAGTAGTTCCGGAAATTTTCTGAGCAGGGTACATTCAAATTGGGGTAGTCCTTTTTTCAAGACATTGAAACTGTACTAAAAAATTTCTTACGTGCTTAAAATATAAATAAGCTGTATTTTGATACAGTTGAAAATGAGGAGATAATCTTTTAAAGCTACATTCAACAGAATTCCTAGTTTTAGTCATGGAAAATATTTAAAAAGTGGCAACACATGACTTCTCCTTCATTCAAAAGAAAATAAAATGCATAAGTAGAAACGTGCATTGTAGTTCAATTCTATGCATCCAAATAGTGAGGAATATTAACTTAATTTGTAAATAAAAAGTCAACATATAGAGAATTTTATATGAATTTAGTTGATAAACACATACAGAACCATATTTAATTGATATAATTCTTCATTGAACGTGAAATTTAATAAGTATTCCAACGTTCATAACTTTTTATTGCATAAAGGAAAGTAATTTTAACATTTAAATATATCTTCCCAATTTCACTATACATTATTTTCCCATGGAATTGTCACATATATCGTCAATATTTTCATAGTATTGCTTCAGTTTCACAAGTTATGATTTAAATTCAGTCCATGTTCAAATTAAAGCATTGATTCGGTTTTACAAATCATGATTTAAATTTAGCCCTTGTTCAAATCAAAGTCTGAGAAACAAAATACATACAATACTTCAAAATTCTCAAGTTGGTTAGAAGATAAAATTTACTATAAAATTTTTGGCAAAAAATTGCAAAGGTAATGATTTTTGTATATTTTGTAATTATATTTCTCATCACTTTAGATTTTTCTCTTTAAAGGAAAATATATCTTGCATTTAAATACATTACATGAAACTACAAAACTAAACTCTTGAAATTTGGACAGATTAAAGAATTAGAAATTTAAATATAATAGGAATTTTATATTTAGAATGAATTACAAAAGGTTATATAATAGTTTTCAGTGCCAAAAACACTGTATTATCTAAAGTTTTCTTTAGAAATTTATTAAATATGGAATGTTTAATTATGAATATGTTTCATGCGTTATTTTAAAACAATCTACTCAAAAATAAATTTAAGAAATACTTTTGTAGCCTATTTTGTTACTTAAGGTATAATTACTTTTGTTTTTATAATTATCTAATATAACTGTAAAAATATATAAATATCCCAATATACTAAATAATATGGATTC
Source organism: Pardosa pseudoannulata (assembly GCA_032207245.1). Taxonomy (NCBI): domain Eukaryota; kingdom Metazoa; phylum Arthropoda; class Arachnida; order Araneae; family Lycosidae; genus Pardosa; species Pardosa pseudoannulata. Next base: position 86,329,714 of record CM063505.1, on the reverse strand, counting down.
CTTGATATAAAGTAGCATGAATCAATAATGCAATTTATGGCTACAAAAATGATGAAGAAGGATAATAATTCTCTGACACACAGAACATATTCTGAATGTACTAAATTTTTCCCCTAAAGGAAATGGAGGTGACACATTGAGTGATAAACGCAGTCTATGGAAATCATACATAGCAAATTGCATTGAATTCTCCTGGGAAATTTTCTATAGAATCTCATTGCTTGGCAGACCGGAACGAAATAGAAAGAAATCATTGGTCGGTGACATGTTTTCAACGTAACGGATAAAGAGTTATATAGTGAATAGTTTTCAGTTCGAAAGGTACTATGGTTACTTACGTTTATTTTTTTTCTGAATCCGTTAAATATTTTCAAATATACGCTGAGTCCATATAATCTACTAACATATAACCTTTCATATGGCAGGATCAGTAAAATTTTTAATTCTCCAGAATTTTAAAATACCCTATGAGACAGGTTAAAAAATGGTTTGTTTTTTGGCTGAGAATTATCTGGTACATGCTTAATAATTTGTTTACCTTCATACATTTCCAAAGTCATCCAATACTGTGAATACAGTTTAGAATCACATTGATTTCATTTAGAGAGATAATTCGAAGTTTTCTTAGCTACGTCGAAATTACCACGTTCAGAGATAAAATGTAACATTTTTAAAGACATTATGTACAGCCTGTAAATCTACATCAGCAAATAATCTCTAATTCAGTAGTAACATTTATTTTCTTAATAATTTATTATCAAAAAATTACTTAACTATTTAAGACTGTCAAAATTTATTTATTAGTTTTATTTTAATCGTGGCTATAATTTTATAACTTTGTTGTTATCCTTAGAATTCTTACTCAGTACGTAATATCATTGTACGGGATTAACAGAAAGAAGCTTGAATGAAAACACTTCCGGTATTTTGAACCAGTCATTTGTTATAAAGAGTGTATACAAATTTATTTAATAATTTATTATCAAAATGCATTACTAAAATATTTAAAATTGTCAAAATTTATTTATTAGTTTTATTTTAATGATGGCTATAAATTTATTACTTTGTAGCTATCCTTAGAATTTTTACGCAGTATGTGATATTATTGTGCGGGATTAATAGAAAGAAGATTGAATGAAAACACCTCCGGTATTTTGAAACAGTCATTTATTATAAAGAGTGTATAAGAATATTTTTAATAATTTATTATCAAAATGCTTTACACAGCTATTTAAAACAGTCAAAGTTTATTTATTGGTTTTATTTTAATGGTGGCTATAAATGTATTACTTTGTAGATATCCTTAGAATTCTTACGCAGTACGTGATATCAGGGTGCGGGATTAACAGAAAGAACCTTGAATGAAAACACCTCCGGTATTTTGAAACAGTCATTTATTATAAAGAGTGTATAAGAATATTTTTAATAATTTATTATCAAAATGCTTTACACAACTATTTAAAACAGTCAAAGTTTATTTATTAGTTTTATTTTAATGGTGGCTGTAAACTTATTACTTTGTAGCTATCCTTAGAATTCCTTCTCAATACGGGATATCATTGTGCGGGTTTAACAGAAAGAATCTTATATGAAAACACCTCCAGTATTTTGAAACAATCATTTATTATAAAGATTGTGTAAGAATATTTTTAATAATTTATTATCAAAATGCTTTACACAACTATTTAAAACAGTCAAAGTTTATTTATTAGTTTTATTTTAATGGTGGCTGTAAACTTATTACTTTGTAGCTATCCTTAGAATTCTTACGCAGTACATGTGATATCATTGTGCATGATTAACAGAAAGAACCTTGAATGAAAACACCTCCGGTATTTTGAAACAATCATTTATTATAAAGAGTGTATAAGAATTTTTTTTAATAATTTATTATCAAAATGAATTACTTAAATATTTAAAACTGTCAAAATTTATTTATCAGTTTTATTTTAATGGTGGCTATAAATTTATTACTTTGTAGCTATCCTTAGAATTCTTACTCAGTTCGTGATACCATTTGTCCGGTATTAACAGAAATAACCTTGAATAGAAACACCTCCGGTATTTTGAAACAGTCATTTATTACAAAGAGTGTATAAGAATATGTTTTTAAATTTATTATCAAAATGCATTATTTAATTATTTAAAGCTGTTAAAATTTATTTATTAGTTTTATTTTAATGGCGGCTATAAATTTATTACTTTGTAGCTATCCGCAGAATTCCTTCTCAATACGGGATATCATTGTGCGGGTTTATCAGAAAGAACCTTAAATGAAACCACCTCCGGTACTTTGAAACAGACATTTATTATAAAGTTTGTATAAGAAAGTTTAATAATTTATTATCAAAATGCTTTACTTAACTATTTAAAGCTGTTAAAATTTATTTATTAGTTTTATTTTAATGATGGCTAAAAAATTATTACTTTGTAGCTATCCTTAGAATTCTTACGCAGTACGTGATATCATTGTGTGAGATTAACAGAAAGAAGCTTGAATGAAAACACCTCCGGTATTTTGAATTAGTTATTTGTTATAAAGAGTGTATACGAATTTATTTAATAATTTATTATCAAAATGCATTATTTAATTATTTAAAGCTGTTAAAATTTATTTATTAGTTTTATTTTAATGGCGGCTATAAATTTATTACTTTGTAGCTATCCTTAGAATTGTTTCTCAGTTCGTGATACCATTTGTCCGGTATTAACAGAAAGAACCTTGAATGAAAACACTTCCAGTATTTTGAAACAGTCATTTATTATAAAGAGTATATAAGATTTTTTTTAATAATTTACCATCAAAATGAATTACTTAACTATTTAAAACTGTCAAAATTTATTTATTAGTCTTATTTTAATGGTGGCTATAAATTTATTACTTTGTAGCTATCCATAGAATTCTTACGCAGTACGTGATATCATTGTGCGGGATTAACAGAAATAACTTTGAATGAAAACACCTCCGGTATTTTGAAACAGTCATTTATTATAAAGAGTGTATAAGAATTTTTTAAATTTATTATCAAAATGCATTATTTAACAATTTAAAGCTGTTAAAATTTATTTATTAGTTTTTATTTGAATGGTGGCTATAAATTTATTACTTTGTAACTTTCCGCAGAATTCCTTCTCAATACGGGATATCATTGTGCGGGTTTATCAGAAAGAACCTTAAATGAAACCACCTCCGGTACTTTGAAACAGACATTTATTATAAAGTTTGTATAAGAAATGTTTAATAATTTATTATCAAAATGAATTACTTAACTATTTAAAACTAACAAAATTTATTTATCAGTTTTATTTTAATGGTGGCTGTAAACTTATTACTTTGTAGCTATCCTTAGAATTCTTACGCAGTACGTGATATCATTGTGTGAGATTAACAGAAAGAAGCTTGAATGAAAACACCTCCGGTATTTTGAATTAGTTATTTGTTATAAAGAGTGTATACGAATTTATTTAATAATTTATTATCAAAATGCATTACTAAAATATTTAAAACTGTCAAAATTTATTAGTTAGTTTTACTTTAATGATGGCTAAAAAATTATTACTTTGTAGCTATCCTTAGAATTCTTACTCAGTACGTGATATTATTGTGCGGTATTAACAGAAAGAAGCTTGAATGAAAACACCTCCGGTATTTTGAAACAGTCATTTATTATAAAGAGTGTATAAGAATTTTTTTTAATAATTTATTATCAAAATGAATTACTTAACTATTTAAAACTGTCAAAATTTATTTATCAGTTTTATTTTAATGGTGGCTATAAATTTATTACTTTGTAGCTATCCTTAGAATTCTTACGCAGTACGTGATATCACTATGCAGGATTAACAGAAAGAAGCTGAATGAAAACACCTCCGGTATTTTGAAACAGTCATTTATTATAAAGAGTGTATACGAATTTTTTTAATAATTTATTATCAAAGTTATTTACACAACTATTTAAAACAGTCAAAGTTTATTTATTAGTTTTATTTTAATGGTGGCTGTAAACTTATTACTTTGTAGCTATCCTTAGAATTCTTACGCAGTACGTGATATCATTGTGTGGGATTAACAGAAAGAAGCTTGAATGAAAACACCTCCGGTATTTTGAAACAGTCATTTTTTATAAAGAGTGTATAAGATTTTTTTTAGTAATTAATTATCAAAATGCATTATTTAACTATTTAAAATTGTCAAAACATATTTATTAGTTTTATTTTAATGGTGGCTATAAATTTATTACTTTGTAGCTATCCTCAGAATTCTTACGCAGTACGTGATATCATTGTGTGGGATTAACAGAAAGAACCTTGAATGAAAACACCTCCGGTATTTTGAAACAGTCATTTATTATAAAGAGTGTATAAGAAAATGCACCAGGCTGGTGAACAGTGGATATGAATACAACATTTTCTTTCGTCTCCGCAAAAGGTAATTCTTTGGGATTATTTTCGAAGAGAAGGAAGGGAGTTGACGTGTGACGCAGAAAAGATAAACCCGGGGAAAGTCAAACACTGCAAATCTGCCGCGTTAAGTCCCCGTGGAAATCTTGTGTGCGTGTGTGTGTATTCCGAAAGTACCGGTGAAAAGAAGATGGGAAATACATAAAAACTCCTTGTCTCATTTTCACACTGTCATTTTTCTTTAATGGACTCTAGCAGGAGGAAAGTGTCAGAATATCAGTAAAGCGTTATTTCTATTAACTGAAAAGGAAAAATGTTTCTTGAAATTAAGTGGATTTATAAAACGTAATTTTTAAAAATATTCACTCAATACATATTTATAAATTAATATAGTATAACAAAATATTACGAAAGTTTTGTTACAATTAGGAGAACATTAGTAGCTAAAATAATACAAAATTTCTTGTTTATGTAAACGAATCCTAAATCTAAACGAGTATTTTAGGATATAAATTATGTGTATAATTTACGAATATATCCATAGACTATCAGTATAAAATTAAAGAGTTTTATATTGAGTGATAGTTTTTCAAATTCGTAATATATAAGAATTATTAAAGTATATCTTAATTAAAAGTTTGTGTTAATAAACAATCTATACGGGGTCATAATATTACTCATATCAACTTCTACGATGATATCTGATAAAAGGTTTAGATACATCTGAAGAAAAATCTATTAAAATATCTTGTAAAAATAAAATTACCAATAACTTAAGACAATAAATTATCTCAAAGATTTCAGTTCAAGCAATTTGAGAATATTAAATTAATTTTACAAACCATATTTTACTGTTATGAGATTAATAAATTAAATCCTACATTGTTTCAAACATAGATGTTGTCTTTAGGAGTAATAGAGCTAGTTTATTTATAAATTTTAGGGGTGTGGAGTATGCGTACTTGCCTAACTTAATCCAAGGAAGGTTTGGTTAGATTTGGAGAGCTCAAGTTTGCTCATGAGGGCTAATGAGACCTATACTTACTGCTTAACCCCTTCAGTATGATTTAATAATGAAAAACTGTGCATGAAATAACCATTTAATTTTTATTTAAAAAACTTGTTTCATTTTACAATTCTTACATATTCTTAATTAAAATCCACTTTTTACATAGTTTTAAATAATATCAGAAACAGTAAAATTAAGAAAATATCAAAGCAAAACATTAATAAGGTATACAGATAATAGTCTTCAAGCTAGTGGTACTTTTCAAAACAAAGTGCAAAGGAATTCTTAATTGTTTACACAGCCAAGTAGTCTCACTTTTCATTTGATTCTTGTAACACACACGGCATTTCTTAGTAGGTTTTCTCTTATTCTGTCTCATAAATTTGGCAATGACTTGTACCAAGAAATTCTAAGTAAACAATATCCAATAGTTAATTGTGATTTTCAAAAGTGATAAAAGTGTTGCCAAATTCAGTACACTAGAAATTTTAAACTAAATTAATTATCATATTTAACACTAACTTTAATCGCATGACGAGTGTAGCTCGTCATTGTGCGGCATGGAATGAAAAACTAATGACGAGCTAGACTCGTCATTTTACAGGAAGGGGCTAAAACCATTTCCGAACGGCTAGGAACAACCATGCCAGCAGCGATATTCAAACCCATGCACTCCGATAAAGAGCAGCACTCTTTCATTCAGCCATTGCTTAGAAAATAATCCAAGGAAGTATAATTTATCAAACGAAAACAGTCAAAATTGGTACTTAGGTTTCAAATCTGATATACATAGAAGTTTAATACTTAAGCAGATTACAAAAATACTCTCATGAATGTTTGTCTTTTACAAATATCAGTCTCTAAGTCTTTAAGAAATTTAGCCATTTAAGATCTAAATGCATATATGAAATTTTTTATCGACATATTTTAGTGACAGTCATGTAACACATCAGGAATTACACTAGTTTAAAAATGTAAAAAGTGAATCAATAAATCGTTACTATGCTTTAAGTTATTATTATTTAAGAATAGTAACAATTGTTTTTTCTAAATGATATGGTTTAAAGATAGACTAGTGTTTATTTTAATATATTTTGAAAAAATACATGCTGTGGAAAATGTTTAGTAAATGTTCAATATGGTTTTCGAAAACACTATTGATCAGTTTCCTGGAGTGAAACAAGTCTGTATTTCTTCCTGTATGATTTCATTTAAGTCAGTATGCCATATATATATATATATATATATATATATATATATATATATATATATATATATATGAGCGAAAGTTTCGGGTGTAAGTGATAGCAAGGAAGCTAGGACCTAAATTTTCAAAGCTAGGAAAGGAAATAAGCAAGGATTATCTCCAAGCTTACCGATCTTATACCATTCCCTGCTCTTCCTAAGCCTCCAGGTGGGGCTATAGAGAAGGATGCTGACCACAGAAATAAAAATTTCAACATTCGAGTGGTAGTGAGCATGCGAAGATCTTAGAATGGAATAAGAATTTTCAGCATCCAGACATGCATTTAGTGAATGGAAAAGCTCAGTGCAATGGACTTGCCACTGCACGCATTTATGGAGACCACTTCCTAGACAGACATCAAGTAGCACCAGAGTATATTTGCATATATGCATCAAAATTTGTGCGAAACGTCATTTGGAGTCCACGATCGACGATTTCGGTTGTTATGGAAGAAAATGCTTTGGATGTTGTAAAGATAAGCCTACCTGCAAGGACAAGCAAGTCTGCCTTTCATTTTTAAGGAAGAATATATTTTAGCAGTATTCAGAGTGTTTTAGCCGACTCCTTTTACACGATTTTTAACTAAAGGTTTTACTTCTCCTCGATACGCATCATTAATGTGTGCGTTTTGCACAGTGGTAATCTGTAAGAATCTGCCAAAGATGTGAATTTATCAGTTTGTGTATTGTCCACTGTTGAGGCCAGATTCAAGAGAGAGGACTTATTATATTACTACAATCATTATTTTTCGGGTCTAAAGAACGTTCAAGGTTTTCGGTTATCAAGCCGCCCAACATCGCTTCAAATGTGTGGAGGTTTCATCACGGTGGATCAATTGTATGACCATCAATCACACTTACCGGATTTACCGAGCATTTATTTACATAGTTCTATGTCGTCTATCATGATCCTAAGGTGTCTGAAATGGATCTAGAGGTATGACTCGCCTACAAAGCTGTTCCAATGAAAGAAAGGTATAGAATATTCGAACGTGTACTGTAATCCGTTGGTGTATTGAATACTCTTGTCTCAAGGTGCTATCTTGGAGTATCCGCTGTAACATTCTATCGTATTCATGTCGTACATCATATGTATTCATTATGCCAAGTAAATATTGTAAATTAATCGCTATCTTGTTTCATGTCACATATTTGGCCTATGTTACCACTCATCCCTGGCGTTTCCGTTTATGAGTTCCTGTGCAATTCTTTATTCGGATGATGGGCCCTAACTTCCCTTAGAATTTTTTTGCAACGAAAACGTGATAACCTGCATATATAATTTTTTTAATTCTTAACCAGAGGGGACGTGCGCTGCTCTACGTATACCTAAACTAATCCTGCATATTAATTTTTAAAAGTATTTTGTGCTGCGGATATTTATTTATTATCATTCCGAAAGCTCAAACAATTTAACAACTTAAATCACCTTTATTTGGGTCTAGAAGACCTATCAGATAATTACTGAAAATCTGGGAATTATTTCTATTGGGTGATTTTCTGTAGAATGTTTTTATAACGTTTAGGCTGTAGAGGCATAGTACGGTTAAATAATCATGTTTTTAAATGGTTTGGTTTGATGCACTAAGGTCTAATATTTTCAACCACGGAGGGAATGATATCAGGCAATAATTACTAACTGAGATTTTGGATGATAACCAACATCTATACTGCGGTTTGATACAAAATCAACAAATTCTGATAAGAAAAAGCTACTTACCCATTCAGCAATTATAAGGCATTGTAAGGGTTGTTTTCAAACGCATATTAAACATATATTTATTTCAATGTAATGTAAGATAGTTCAAACTCGGGTACAACACATTAAAAAAAATAGATATTTCTTTTTTCAGTATATTAGCTTAATCTTTAGAAGAATATTTAGAAGAAACTAAACATTTTAAGAATCTTACTAATGGCATTTTGTCTCAGAAAAACATTTCAAGTGTTATCATGAGGAGATAAAAAAAAACTCGAATAGATGTGTATGGATTAAAAACTTTATTTTCGTATTAAAACCGCATGATAAAATGCACAGTTTAGTTGAAATGCAGTTTTAATGACATTTGGATATTTTAAGAGAGTTTAAATGGTTTAGTTTTTATATAACACCTTATCTTAACGCCTGAAAAATATACGAAATAATATTAATATACTATATATTATATTTATATATAAATCCTTATATATACATTTAATTTTAAAAACAAATATTTGTGTTCTTCCTCTTGACTCTTGTAAACGTGGCAGCAATTAGTAATATTCTAAGCCTAATAGCATAAAAAACAAGTCTTTCAAATCTAAGAAAACACGAATTTAAAAGTGGTAAAACAAGATTTTCTTTTAGTTTTCTTTGACTCTGGCACCCTCTAGGATTTTAAGAGACAAAAGTTTAAAAAAAGATTTCCAAAACCATAGAAAAAAAAATGTTGCATTTCCAATCCCAGCAGGACACCCAATTTCATGCCTCGTTTCTTCGGTTCAAACAATAGGGATGGAGAAAGGGAAGAGAACCTTCGTTATTGATTGCTGCGCGTGCATTAGATATCTATTAATGAAGACACTTGCCACGTCGTGGAGTCATTCATATCCTCTTTCTAATGCTGATCTCCTCTTTTCTTATCCCTAGCGCTTTTATTAATTCCGTCCGCAGAAACGTCTAATGTTTCTACTTTCTCTAATAGCCGTTGTGTTGATCCTCGAATCCTTGCCGGGACCGTGAAGACTTTTTAATGTATAAATATTTCCAAAAATTTGAAGATTTACAATTAAGTATGTTTTAGCAACTGTATTATACATGGGGATATATTTATTAATAAAAATAATTTTTACTGTATAGGTAATTTTGTTATTCCTTATTAATTAATGTACTCACTATTAGGACGCTTCTGGGCTGAATGCAACCTAGTGGGTTATATCGCGGTTTTATGAATTTAATATTATTTTTTTAACATCGAACATAAATTGTTTTTCGCTTTTTCCTTTCAAAATTAGTTTTGTTAATAAGGTTTAGAAGGAATGTAGCTTTGATCGAATTGTGAAAATGGAAAATAAAATGTCAGATTTTCTGTCGACATTTTTTTGTTTTTGTTTTCAGAAACTTTTATTCCTAAATTTGTTATTCCTTATTAATTAATGTACTTACTATTAGGACGCTTCTGGGCTGAATGCAACCTAGTGGGTTGAATCGCGGTTTTATGAATTTAATATTATTTTTTTTAACATCGAACATAAATTGTTTTTCGCTTTTTCCTTTCAAAATTAGTTTTGTTAATAAGGTTTAGAAGGAAATGAAGCTTTGATCGAATTGTGAAAATGAAAATTAAAGTCTGTTAGATTTTCTGTCGACATTTTTTTTTGTTTTCAGAAACTTTTATCCCTAAATTTGTTATTCTCTATTAATTATTGTATCCCCTATTAGGACGCTTCTGAGCTTAATAACACCTAGTGCGTTGATTCAAGGTTTCATGACTTTAATTTTACTTTTTTAACACCGAACATAAATTGTTTTTAGTTTTTTCTTTCAAAATTAGTTTTATTAATAAGGCTAAGAAGAATTGTAGATTTCATAGCATAGTGTAAATGGAAAATAACACCTGTCAGATTTTTTGTCGACATTTCTTTTAGTTTCCAGAAACTTTTATCAGTAAATTTGTTATTCCCTATTAATTATTGTGCCCGCTAGTAAGACGCTTCTGAGCTTAATACCACCTAGTGCGTTGAATCCCAGTTTCATGACTTTAATATTACTTTTTTAACACCGAACATAAATTGTTTTTAGTTTTTTCTTTTAAAATTAGTTTTCTTAATAAGGCTAAGAAGGGAATGTAGTTTTGTGAGAATAGTGCAAAAGGAAAAAACTGTCAAATTTTCTGTCGACCTTTTTTTTCTAGAAACTTTTATCCCTAAATTTGTTATTCCCTATTAATTATTGTGCCCACTAGTAAGACGCTTCTGAGCTTAATACCACCTAGTGCGTTGAATCCCAGTTTCATGACTTTAATATTACTTTTTTAACACCGAACATAAATTGTTTCTAGTTTTTTCTTTCAAAATTAGTTTTATTAATAAGGCTAAGAAGAATTGTAGATTTCATAGCAAAGTGTAAATGGAAAATAACACCTGTCAGATTTTTTGTCGACCTTTTTTTTCAGAAACTTTTATCAGTAAATTTGTTATTCCCTATTAATTATTGTGCCCACTAGTAAGACGCTTCTGAGCTTAATACCACCTAATGCGTTGAATCCCAGTTTCATGACTTTAATATTACTTTTTTAACACCGAACATAAATTGTTTCTAGTTTTTTCTTTCAAAATTAGTTTTATTAATAAGGCTAAGAAGAATTGTAGATTTCATAGCATAGTGTAAATGGAAAATAACACCTGTCAGATTTTTTGTCAACATTTCTTTTAGTTTCCAGAAACTTTTATCAGTAAATTTGTTATTCCCTATTAATTATTGTGCCCACTAGTAAGACGCTTCTGAGCTTAATACCACCTAGTGCGTTGAATCCCAGTTTCATGACTTTAATATTGCTTTTTTAACGCTGAAAAAATTGTTTTTAGTTTTTTCTTTTAAAATTAGTTTTCTTAATAAGGCTAAGAAGGGAATGTAGTTTTGTGAGAATAGTGCAAAAGGAAAAAACTGTCAAATTTTCTGTCGACCTTTTTTTTCTAGAAACTTTTATCCCTAAATTTGTTATTCCCTATTAATTATTGTACCCACTATTAGGACGCTTCTGAGCTTAATAACACCTAGTGCGTTGATTTACGGTTTCATGACTTTAATTTTACTTTTTAACTCCGAACATAAATTGTTTTTAGTTTTTTCTTTCAAAATTAGTTTTTTTAATAAGGTTAAGAAGGAAATGTAGCTTTGAGAACATAGTGTAAATGGAAAGGAAAACCTGTGAGATTTTTTGTCGACATTTTTTTTTGTTTCCAGAAACTTATCCGCTCTATCCTTTCCTGCCTCTCCCAGAAAGGATTTTATAACCCACAGACCACTGCTCAAATTTGATTCCTTTTAAAAAATGTTTGCCATCTTTGTCGTTTATAAATTAAGAACACAAAAGACCTTCGAAATTCCGGAATTGGAATAATACTTTTTATTGTCCGAAAAAAACGAAATATATAACGAAGTATAAAAACGAAGATATATATTTTATTATTTATGGGCATTTTTAAAAAAAAATTTAATTATTTCTCAGTACTAAAGTTTGTTTTTCGTCCCTCTATTTTAGAAATAAGCCTAATATTTTCCATTTTCACGAATTTTTATCGAATTATTAATTCCTATATGTTCCATGTACAAAGTTATAATTTATTTACTTTATGTCAAAATTTACGAGATTCTATATCATATATTTGTTATTTAACCGGGTAATCTTAGCTAAATCTCAAAGTATTTAAGTAGGATTTGATACGTTATACGACTTGCTTACGATTTAATACGAAAGTTTGTTAAACATTGTGTGATTTTAAGTGTCTTATATATAGAGCAATTAACAAAAGCAAAATACATGCTCAGATTTTACTTTTATTTAAATTCTAATTATAAAATGGAAAATAGTAAATCAATTCTGTGCGCTAGAAACCATTTTAATAATTATTATTCGATTACTCATTTTTATTACGAAATAGTATTTTAATGAATTTATTTCCCCTAGATTTTTGTTTTATATGTTTAATGTAACATAATTATAAATCCTTATTAAAATTATATATAAGTTTTCATTTAAATGTCTTGTATCACCTGAAAAGTTTTTTTAACAAGCTTTTAAATGTGAATTTCAAGGTTTTAAAAGGGAACTTTTGGTATTATGCAATCTCATATCTCTGTGAAGCTCTCACTGAGTACAGTATATTTCAGTGTCGTATATCTTTACTAGTATACATTTCCTATTATTTATATATATATATATATATATATATATATATAATAGGAATATATGGACTTTGATACTATAGTATCAAAATTTCAAGTAAACTAATATAAACTTAAATAATATAATTATATACTAATAAGCAAAATATACTTATATACTAATGATTATCCTAAATAATTCCTCCAATATTATCTATTCATTAATAATAAAATATGTATATATATAAGTACTATGTAGATTATAAATAAAAACTAACAAAACATTAAATATAAACTACAGCATTCTTATAAGCATATCACAGAATAGCTGTGAAAAGAAATGTATATTAGAGTATATATTCATGAAAATGTTATTTCTACAAAGAACATATTTTGGAACGATGATTCAGCAGTTTGCGAACGTATTTTGTTTGGTGTATTAGATTTCCTACAACAGCGTATTTCCTTTGGCACTGCGGATAAAATTTCTGAGGATGTATTTCATTCAATGAATATCACAGTGTTATAAATATAAGTATAGATCTAGAATAAAGCAGAAGTATATGATGGTCAAATTAAAAATATCATTGAATTCTGATACATAAAATATAGTATAAAATCCGTAAAGAAAACGTAATTTAGAAAAACCGAAATAAACCTTGAGCTATTTAAATTTAGTTTTACAGTAACATTCATTGTCAGATTAATATCTGTATATATATATATATATATATATATATATATATATATATATATATATATATATATATATATATGTGTGTGTGTGTGTGTCTATTTATTTATATATGTATCTATTTATATTTAATATCATATAATACTCAAAGCGTAATTGAAGTAGTGTATAAGATCCATGTGTTAATAATCGATCCCATAGAAGAAGAATAGGGCGAAAATAAATGGTAATATCTAAAAAGCATAGTAACTGGTGAAACTCAGATATTCGTATCCAAAAAAAGTTATTTTTCTGGAATAATATATCATTCTATCTCTTCGAGTCTAACTATGTACCTTAATGATTTTTATACGCTCAAAAGTGTTCAACAAAGTAAAGTCTGTATTATAACCAAGTACGATGAGAGATAGGAGATTTCTTTCCAGAATATCTAAACTGCAAATGATGCTGTTATTTCTTTACTAACTGTACTCTTGAAGCACGTGAATAGCTATACGTTAATGGTAATTTATTTCAAAATGTCTGCGTGCTATATCTTCTGTATTATAACCGAATTCTTGTAATTAGAAGACAAGTGAAAATTTAAGTTTGAAAAAATATCTTGTTAAGTTTTTAGAATAATTTATATTGTAACGATTCGTTACATGACCCTAGCGAAAGACAAGAGGAAGGTGACCTTTCGCAGCGTACAATTAAGGTTAGCGGCAGGTAGAAACGGGTGGTCCTAACAATACACGTTTGTGTCTAGGTTCCGCCAACAAACCTACGACTCACGCTTAAATGGAAGTAAGTGAAAACTGTCTCTGTGCTGGAGCCAGAGCGTCTGAGACTTTGTGAGACTATTTGAGTTAAAAGGCTCGGGGAAATGATTAAAAATAGAGCTACCGCTAACGAGTGCCACCTGTGCGCTCGTTAGCGGTAGAGAAAAAGGAATTTAAGTTGTCTGGGTCGGCTGATTTAAAGACGGCCTTTTGGCCACATCTGGAAACAGAACAGCTGATCCAGGCGGAAGTGACCACAATATTGCGTCATTCTGGTTCTGGAAGAATCTCGTAAAGGGAACCGGGACCCCTATAACAGAAGACTGGCTGAGCCAAGAAGGAGGCTTTTTCTTGAGAGTTGTTTTTGGAGCTTTAGTGTGGAGCTCGAGAGGAGTGAACTCGTCTCTCCGATTTCCGGAGCTAGCTTGTTTTAGAGACCGACAGCGTTTCTGCTTTTTGCTAAGAAGTCGAATTTCGACTTTGGGATCTCGTTCTCGTTATCTTAATAGATTTTTTCTACTTCGTGCATAGAAGTAGGTCGCCGAGAGTGACCCTTGCTCTCATTTTGGATTTTCTTGCATCCCGAGTTTCCTCAATGAACTCCAGCGTGATACGCACTCTGAGTGTTTGAACCTTAGTGTGAAAGCCGACTGTACTAATCGTCAGCCCGGATGTGATAGTGTCAGCGTTTTTTACCGGCACTAATTAGCGAACTGTTCCAGCGATTTAGAAGATCTAGCTTCACTGTACCCCACGCATCGTAATTGTGTGAATGTTATCTCAGCACGAGATCCCAGAAGATTCAGAATCTACTGAACCTGTACTTAGCTGTACATAATTTATTCACCTGAATAAAATATTTAGTCAGATTGAACAGTTAGCCTGTTCATCCTAGCCTGTTTCATTGATGACTTCGCCTACCATATCTCCAGTACGTTACAATATATATATATATATATATATATATATATATATATATATATATATATATATGTGAGGGAGTGTGTGGTAATTGAAAGGACAAATACATATATTTGGCTATATATATAATTTTAACGGCAGATGTAGTTTTACTAAAACAATTAATAATAGCGTAATACAAAGGTCTTTAATCATATATATCTTGTTTTTATATTACTCTCCAGAGAAGAATAAAATTTCTCTCATTTCCGACACATTTCCATAGGAAAACCATTACATCCAATGCGATTTGTACCCGAATGTGACATTATTTTTGCCATTATTTATAATCCTAAAGTGAAATAGACATGAAAATGTATGGAAAAAGGAAGTCGAGAACTTTGAGAGACTCTTTAAAATAACATATAACCACAGCCTCTTCTTCCATTTATCTTGTCAGAAATTGCTGCTTTATCGTTTTGTCACGATGCGGTCTGCTCTTATATTGCACTTGTAAAGCCTTTATATTTCTTGGTATGAATTCAGTAAAAAATTATGTTTTGATTATGTCATTTTATTGTGAAATGTCAGATATATATTCTGTAACATTCATGTCATGTCTAATTTATATAAAATACATCTTTTTTCTCGTTCGTTCAGATGATCATATATGAGTATTTTTAATTTCTAAGGTTTGGTAGCTTCACTTCTACAAAAACATAGAATTTGTTTAAAATATTGTACTAAAGTGTTTACACTTATGAAATTTTGAAAATTAAATAAAGTAATATTTATATTTAATCGGGGCTTTAATATTTACATATTTTAAATAATATGAATATATACTAAAATATATTTTAGTATTGAAATGTATTTCATGCATGATTACAAATATGTATGGAAATATTTCAATTTAAATGACTTTTTACTAATAGGAATGGCGTATTGGGTTCAATAATATGGATACTGATTTTATATGTAGAAGGGACATATAAATTAACTTTTGATCAAAAATAGGAAAACATATTTATTTTCTTTCCAAAAGTTACGTATATGCTTCCCAAATGAATTACAGTTTTTTAATCTGTATAGTTGGTATTTCATTTTAATATTTTTTTGAGATACATCCCTGTTTTTCAAATTAAATAAGGATTTTTTATCTGAGTTTATATCTTATGAGTTACGTTAAATTGTCTCAGATATCCTTCTTCATCTAAATTGCTCTTAAAATTCTATACGTATATTAGTAACTTATCTTAAAATTGTGTAGGCTTTTTTAAAATGGGATGTAATTTGTGTAGTTTCTGATTTGTAATGATGTGCAACAAAATTATTAAAATGTTTCGAAAGTGTTAAATAATTGTCTTATATAAATATGATGTAATTAAGAAAAAACTAAACTTAAGTTTAATTTTGATTTAATGCTGCAATACAACTATAAGACAATTAACTAATGAGGAATATACAAGAAATATTTAAATAAAAAGTGTTGAGCATCTCAATTTTTATAAAAAATATGTTTTGTTTTTCTATTAAATATTCTAATCTCTCTTATTTTTGCGTCTCACTTTTTACTCTATTTTATACTTTAGAATTATTTATACACCACATAAATTCTAATATCTCCAAAAGATGAACATATTTAAAATTGAAATTTAGGTTCCATCTCTTTATAAGTTATAAACAATAGTATTATGGAAATTTTATTTTTTACAATGACACCTATTATGTATTTATGCTAATGTGTACTTCATATTAACTTAATTCTCGGTAACAGTGGGCAGCAGTGTACAGTTATGTACTAACAGAGTTAGAGATTTAATGGAGTATCTAAGAGGTCAGCACACACTTTTCCTATGAATGTCGTCAAATATCCTGCTTTAGTACTGTGCCAAGATACGGAATTATCTGGTTCTGTAACTTTAAATCATTCCTCTTATGTATTTTATATGGTAGAATGGTAGATCATTTTGTGTATTTCAATAAAATAACTTAGAAATCATAGTAAATTTTATACCTTCTATACAATGGCCAAATTCTTTATTTTTTTTTAAGAAAAAGTATTAGATGACGAATAAAATTAAAAATTTTCAAGTATGCATACCCTATACTTCACACATAAAATATTACGTATATCTCTGTAATTTTAAAGGTACACACACACACACATATATATGAATATATATATATATATATATATATATATATATGTGTGTATATATATATGTATATATATATATATATATAAATGTATATAATTTTTTATTTACAAATTAGTTCATAAAACTTAATGACATGCACTATTATATTCTAACAGATATTTTATAGTAATCATGTTATATAAATATATAAGAGTCACATTAAAGGTAATGTGATTGTGTCCTGAAAAAATAAATGAAATTGAAGTTTTTAATTTTTTAACGTATTCTGTTTTTAAAAATAATAAAAAGTAAAACTGCTATTGAAAAACCAACAAGTAAATTCATTGAATAATTCTTTAATTAAAATATAATAGTTCACTTCATTTAAATTGACAAACATAAATGCAAAATAAAATGTACTTAGTACAGTATTTGGTCCAAATCAGGATAAACTTAACCAACTTAGTGATAATGAAATATTTTGACTGAAATATTTTGTCATTTACTTCAATATTAAAAAATGATTATACACTCTTCTAGTAAATCCAAGTGAAAATCAGTATATACGATTTAGTCTTAAGGTAGTAGGCTTAATATTTTAAAATTTTTATTTACCACGATGACAAATTTATAAATATATTATAGGAAAGGGGTTATCAAAAACAACATATAAATTGCACGCTTTTTCCATTTGTGATGTCAAAAGGTGCCGTAGAAAAGATTTGCCACAATGGTGGTCTTATTTTACATTGCATTTATAAAAACCTTTTTATATATTTCATATTCTATAAAGGTAAAATGTAACTTATTTATTAAATATATCTATACATTTGACTCAAATGTAGTATTTTATAAAATAATATCGCGGAGATGTCATGCCAAAACAATAAATTATACACACAAAAACACACACACGTGTGTGTGTGTTTCTTTTTTCAAATAAACTAAATTATTTTTTTCAAATCATAGGAAATATTTATCTATTACATGTAATTTTACTTACAATAGATTTGAAAATACATTTAACCAGCAAGGACGCGCTTCCATATTCTGTGCCATGTCATGCCATACCATACCATACCATGTTATACTATGCTTTGATATGATATGCTATGCTATATATAGTATAGCACATCACCGGAATTAAGCGGGAACGCGTGCCAGGCCTCGGAGGCCCGGTGCAACTTTTTTGAGCAAAATACAAACAAAATTGCTTTTATGATGAACAGAAAATTTGTATTGCTTAATATAATTTATTAAAAATTTAAAATATATTTCGGATTGTATGAAATATTAATTTTTAAAAGTATTTTGGACAGTAGATTTTTTTATTAGCATTTCAAAAGCAGAAACATAAGACACATGCAAGTTAAAATCTTAAACCCGTCTTCATATTTCATTATTTTAATGAAATACCGATGCATATTTCATAGGCTCTCTCCTCCGACAACAAAAGCTAAATAAAAATGCAAAAGTACATGCGAATGCCCTGGGTATCTGGTGCTCTAATAAAAAAAATTATCGTTTCTAAGAAAATTATTCCAGGGAAAATTGTGGAATTGAATGTTATTAGTGTTTAGAAGTCCTATAAGATAGCTACCGAAAATTTTGGGAGTTCATTTGTATTGAGTGATTTTGTGTGGATTATTTTTATAATGTTTTAACCGCAGAGGCCCAGCGTATCCTAGTGTGTTAAACAGATAGTTAAAACACTTAACCAAAGTTATATATACATCACTTATAAAAATTGATATATACCTCAATCTCATTTTTAAAATATTTACTTTTGGATCAATATTTTAAAAATTAATACATTTCATTGCTTTAAATATATGAGAATTTTTAGGCGTAATTTTTCCTACCTGTAACTCCCGAATATTCCTATTGTCATTTACAATATTAAATAAAACATACAAGAATAATTTGGCTATAAATGTTTAAATCTTGTGACACTATTTAATATGTATTACAACTGCAAAATATTTATCATTCGTTCCAAACATACTGTTGCCTCATTTTTTTCTTATTTTGTTTTTCTTTACATTGCACTTGGAATATAATATTCATATCAAAATTATTCACTCTACAAATATGCTAAAAAATACTACCTAAGTACAAATACAATTTTTTGAAAAATACTCTAATGGTGACTGTATTTGCGTATGAAAACCATTACAAACATTGGTATATTTTCCTGAATGTAAATCAAATTTTGTAAATATTTAAAGTTGAAAATATAGACTAGAATTTATATTGAGACATGATGTTTACGATAGACTTTAAAGCAGCATATAAATATGTTTATTTTTTTCATTTTCTTTGTCTATACTGATTTAATTTGTTGTTTCGTATTGTGCTTATATTTGTTTAACTTTGTTACTATGTATTATAAAACTTGTAAATTATTTGCTGTATTTTGAACAATATACAATAGATAAATTTAGATACATATAGAAAATAGATAAATTGTTTATAAATTAGGAAAAATATTCTGAAGCGTATAGAATATAAAATAGTAAATTAATGATGAATTTATCAAAAAAATTACTGAACTTTATAAACACACATACAGACACAGAAGCAAAATGTAGTAGTCATGTAATTTTGGGTAAACTTGTATGTGTCTCTCTCCCACATTTCTTGTAAATGGATACATAAGAGATTGACTCTAAAATTTTATATAACTAGTTTTAGAAAATTTGTGTACAAAAAATGTTTTCAATAATTTTTACTATTAAATTTATTTTAAAAATGATAATTCATTAATAATTAGTATAGGAAAATATATAGGAAATGAACTGGAGGTCTGCTTAATCCCATCGATTATAAATATAACATACGCTCATATATTTCATATTTCCCAGTATGTATCGGATTTTCTAATTTTATTTGCAAAATGTTCGGTAATTCTTTCATTTAGATTCGATGTCAAAGAATGAAACAGTGCATCTTTCAAGTAATAGTTGATATATTTAACGCAAATCCTGCTGTTATATATTTTAGTTTTATAAATAGTTTTATAAAAAATAATTTCTTATTCATGTTAAATGCAGGTTTATAAGCAATAATTGTAAGATATCAAAATAAATAGCTATTTATGTCCAAGTTGGGTTGGGTTTTTTTCAGTATGATTTTACAACGATTAGAAGAATGAATTTTAGAATGAATGATTTTTTAGCTCTTAAGCTTTAGGAATCTATCGGTCACTCAACTAGATCAAAACTACTTTTACAGAACCATTTTTGCTTAATTCACTTTGAATATATGTATACCTAACGTTTAACCTAAATATATGTTTTGTTGAGAAATATATTTTTAGTTATCTTTCACATATCCAGAGTGATAATACAAGACATATCATCTTAAATAATTCAGATATCACCTTATATGACTAGATATTTAATATTATGAAATAACTATTAAACACAGTGAATATGAATGGTTTTAATCACAGATTTCAAGTAATATTTTATTGTAACTAAGAAAACATCGTTTACTATTTAAAACATATTTTAATATTTAATTGGATGCTTTCTGTTATTTAGTTCAAGTATTATCGGTATAAATATTATATATTTATTTACAAATTAATGGGAGTACTTATTGTATTCCTTGTATTCCTCGATAGTACATAAAAAATTACCTCTTAATTAATAATCTCGTGGTTTAATAACCTCGTAATGTATAATAATTTAAAAATATTAATGAAATATTTAATAAGTACAAATAGCTGTAATATTTCAACTAATATATATATTCTCTACCTGATTTTAAATTTTGTTATATGTAATTTTTTTTATTTGATTATCCTTTGAATTATAATGACGCTAACATATATTTACTTATTATATTAAAATATTATATTATATACATATATATATATATACATATATATATATATAGATTTATATATATATATATACACGGAGCACACATATAGTTCACTATATATATATACATATAAAGTAATATATATATATTTATATATATATATATATATACAATATATATATATATACATATTATATATATATATATATATATATATATATATATATATATACATATATATATATAGTTATATATATATATATATATATATATATTATATTATATATATATATATATATATATATATATATATATATATATATATATATATATATATATATATATATATATATATATATATATATATATATATATTAAATAGAGGGAGATGGGGGAGAGAGTAAAAAAGAGTAAAATAGGTGTCTCAAGGGATGTAATCAAACTTAATATCCTACACTATGAAATCATAGATAATTAAGTTTATGTTGGAATCAAAAAGAAAAACATATTGTCCAAAAAGAAAAACATATACATTACACTAGAGGAAAATGTTGGCAATGTTAATGACAACATTAAGATGACTCTCATGGATGGAAAAGTAAAATGTCCAACTACTTTTCAACGCTACCAAAAGAGATGGCTAATAATCATGTTTAGTTGGAAAAATTGTATCGAATATTATATACGGTAAGATCAAGTAAGAAAATGGTTACATCTATCGGAAAAGCACCTGAATCATGAAGATAATGCTAATGAACTTTTTAGATGAACCCGAAAACAATGTTTGGGTATCTGATGATTTCTAGGGTATAACACGCTTCAGAGTTATCCGTATTCTGCACCAGAACATGGTACATTGCTGTTGCATAGAGTATGAATATTGTGCTATGCCGATTATTTCCGATAAGATGCATAATTTTTCTTAAAACTTGTAAGAACATTTCGTCTCTTTGACAGGGTTCGAAATATATGCATCACTGTTTTACTTTCGCGTCAACATAATTTAACCTCAAGACAGTATTGAGTATGCAGACTGATGCATTTTTCTCAAGAAACAGTCACACATAATATTATAGGCTCTTTCTGTCCAATGCGCCTCAAAATTTGCAATATATAAATCGCAGATCAAATTTCAAAATATAGGTAACTATATAAATTGTATCTCGATTCAATATGACACATTAGCATATTAGCACCACGTATACATATGTATATATCCATTAAAAATATTGTTAATCGAGGGTCGATTTAGATGGTGCATCCTTTCAATGAAGGGATTTTAGATTCCAATTCCACGGTTGGGGTAATTGTGTATAAGCATTTGGTATCCACTTTAAGTATTGTGTTCCGTTATCATTAGCACTGATGTATTAAAAAAAAGTTAACTGAATTGATTCAAGTTTAACCGCATTTAGATTCAAAATCATGAGGCTTTTTTTAAAATAAAGAAATTTTAACCATATTATGAATCTGGTTAACATAATACAACATGTCTCTTATTTTAAAGGAATTATGTTCCTAAAACGGAGGTATTTTGATATAATACTATAGGAAAATTCATAAATAATTATTTATTTGAATTTGAAAAACCGTACTTCGTTATAAATTTTTCAATATTTATTTTATTAATTATTTTACAATATTTGAATATTTTATATAGATACTAGACATCAAGGCAGGCTTTGTCCTGTTTTTATGCTGTAAATCCAAAAATAGTAAAATATTTTTAAATAAATTATAAATTGGACCGTTTTGAGGGAAAAGTAAGGAAAAAGTAATTTAAAAATACTTGACTCCACGACTCGTACAGTCCTCACAAACGCAATTCGATTAAATTAAAATTCCCACATCGGCTGTTCAGAATCGGATTTTGGGGCTTATTGTACTGAAGCCCGATGCGCTGACCACTGCGCCAAAGATGCGTTCACAGTAAAGGGTTTCAAGCGGCATTATAATACTTTCAAGAGGTGCAGAATTCGGGATTTTAATAAAAATAAAACAATCTCTATCTTATCAAATTTTAAATCTAAACTATTCTCGAAAACTTAATTAGATAAAAGAAACATCAGAATCAATCGAGACGTTTATGAGGAATTCTATTACAAAAATATAAAGGGAAGAATTTTACATATAAAGATTAAATAAAAAAACGATTTTATATAAAAAAATTATATAATAGAAATAAATTTCATTCTTTAAACATTTGAAAATATTTTATAAATACTTTCTTCTAAAACAAACATTTTATAAATACTCTTTTCTAAAACAAATATTTTATTCAAATATAAAACTCTCAATTCTTTATATTTAAGCATAATATCTTTATAATAAAAAATGTTTCTTATATTTCCTACTTTTATATATATTCCGTGCCTTAAAATTCCAGATCCCGATTGTTACGGAAAAGTAAGCTTATCAATTACGCAGGAGTTATTGAACGTCTACTACTATTGACCTTCGTAATAACCCCATAATGTACTGTAATGCGATTTTCGATAAGATACACATTGCGGTAATGATCCCTTTAATGTTTATATACTTCGCTTGCGGATAGATTTAAATTATCCGAGAAAAATATTTCAGTGGTAATATTTGTATTCTAGCCTAACTTGATTTATCCGGAATCGAAATATTTAGGTACATTTTACAAGAACGGATTTTATTCCTTTCATGCCGTCATTAAGTTGATACAAGGATTACAATGTTCTCGGATTTTCATCATGTGTTAGGTAATATATTTCCTATTTTATTGTGGCACGGATCTTTTATTGTTTGAGAAACATAAGTTACTGCTGGATTCAGTAGATTGTTATCTTGTAATTTATTTATTTTACAATTATTTTATGTATGACTGTTTGCAAATAATAAAAAGACTGTAAAAGTGCGTTCATTAACTTAAAATAACGCAAATTTATAAATCCATATGTTTTTAATATATCTATAAATATATGCATATATATATCTAATGTATGTATATATGCATATATATATATATATATATATATATATATATATATATATATATATATATATATATATATATATATATATATATATATATATATATATATATATATATAACTATTCTCAAAATTTCTGGAATTTTAATAAGTTGTGCAAGTTGACATTGATGAAATTAGTTTAGAAAAAAGTATGTTATGAAACAAGATGTCAAAATGTATTAAACTATATGTCTTGTACTGCATGTGAAATACATTTATATTAAATCAAATTATTACTAAAAAGGCAAAGAATATGTCAAACGTGAATATTATTTTGAATAGTTAAAATTATTTTTTCTAAGATTTTAACTAATTTTCTGTTTAAATTTTACAATAGGTACATATTTCCTTGAAATATAAAGTCCAAAATTTATGAAAAAAAATTTTTAAAGAATCAACGGATATAACAAAATTATATTCTCTTTATACTAGTTTTTTATTCATTCTATACATTTGGTATCCCTGTTTGTCCAATAAATGCTAACTTGTTCATACGCCTCAGCAATTGACCGTAACGCTATTGATTTGCATAATATTTTCATAATGCCGAGTTATTTAGTAATTGTACTAGAATTTTCGATTACATTCAAATTGTAGTAATGTCTCTTTTAATTTTGTCATTCGATCTTTGTTTTACGATTCATTGGCTGTTATGACTGCTTTTGACAAATAGATTTAGCTTGTAGGTGAAAAATATTAAATTAATATTATTTATATCAATAACGTTATATTTTGACTGGATTGACTTGATGGAAAATTCTATCCCTTGTGACCTGCCCAGAGCTTTTGGTGTCGCCAACTTTAGGATTAAAACAAGACATGACTATGTTTTAAAAAATTTGCACATATATGGTTTTGCAGACGCCATGACTTGCCCAGTATGCAGTGGCTTTGACATGTCTGGAGATCACTTGATCACTTGTTCTGGACTTAGTGACGTAACAGCAGCCAATTTTGCTAAAGAAACTTCTCACTTAATTTGTCCGCCCGACATCTATTGGCCTGCCCTTCTCAATCTAATGACATTCATACCAAGGTCTGGAGTAGGATAATAAAAAAATATATTATTTATATCGTAATCTAATGTAACTTCTCAGAATGGAAATATTTCTATATACTTTTACTAGGAAAGCTGAAATAATGTCATTTTTAGGTGCTTGCTTTGATTTCTGGCACAACGGTCTATTATATTGTAAAATAAGGGCAAATGAGTCTGCTACTACTACTGCATAAAATAAAATAAGCTTTCAAAGAACAGCAAACATCCATGCAAACAGTGGTATTCGAAATCCAGGGCAATGACACTAAAGTATTATTGCCGTATCATCCGGCCATCGTCCATCGCTTAGCTTATAATTCCATTCTATCATTCTTCATTCACAAGTTTTCCTCATTTTTCAAAATCATGTCTTTAATTTCCATTATTTGTTTCACCGTGGTTCTTCAGAAATATATTTTAAAAATATATATAAATACTTAATATAAAACACCAGGCGCACAAATAAAATCAAACTATTTTATACGTTTAAAAGTTATATATTTTTCATGTCTTAATATCCAGCTTTCTCAAATAAAATTACGGAACATTAATTGGCCATGAGATATTGACCTTCGTAATAACCTCATAATGGGCAGTAATTTGGTAAATGTAATGAAATATTCGATTAGATATACATAGCAGTAATGATCCCTTTAATAAATGTTCTCCGTTGGTGGATAGATTTAAAGTATCGGAGAAAAATATTATAGAAAAGTATTTTTACTCTATACTAATATTAGTTATCCAATAGGGAAAGATTTATCTACAATCTATGAAAGTATGCATTATTTTTAACCATACTATATTTAATTCATTGATTACAAATTTTGTATTTACAAGGTTGTATTTAATGTAATTTGCTTTTTTATCATCATTGTATGTAGTAGTTTCTATCTAAAAAATGAAATATTTTTAAGAATGTTCGGATAACACTAAATTGATGTACAAAACTTAAGCAAATCTGATGTGGATAAGTTTTTTTCCTTATTTGTATTTTATGACCAAGGATGGAATAAGAACACATGTCGATGCATTGATGCGATACAAAAGGGCATATGAAATTTTGTAAATAAACATAATTACATAAATTTCTTTCCTTTATTTATTGTAATGTCCCATACAAATATTCATTAACCGCTTAATGTGCATGCTCGAGTTAACTCGAGCACGCTAAACTGGCAAAATTGTGCATACTCGAGATAATTCGAGAGGAGTTGTAATTTATGTTTCTGTAATTTTACACACTGTAATGCAATCAGGAATTGAAAATAACAATATGAAAGAAAAAAACAATCGTTTTATTGATATATAAAATTTACATGCGATTGTAAGCTATAATACTTATT
The DNA here is from genome assembly GCA_032207245.1 of Pardosa pseudoannulata. NCBI lineage: Eukaryota > Metazoa > Arthropoda > Arachnida > Araneae > Lycosidae > Pardosa > Pardosa pseudoannulata. The sequence continues at coordinate 86,303,479 of CM063505.1, read as the reverse complement.
CAAGTATAAAATATATATTATTTTCCTATTTATCACTTACAACTTATCTGTTCATTTTGTACTAATAGTCGAATATTACAACAGTCGACTATTTTCTGCAATTTTATCAAAATCTAAAATTGCAATAAAATTTTTGATTATTTTTGTATTTTTGTAATTTTCTTTGCAAGTCAACGTTCTAAATTGTGTTTTTACATTAAAAAAATTGATTATTTTTGGCCGGCTTTTTTCAGAGAAAAAACAGTGCATTAGGGAATAAAAGAATCAAGCTCGAGTAAAGATATATTTCCTATTATTAGTTTTATCATCAATAAATAAATTTGTTTATAGTGTAAATAATTGTCATTTCCCTCGTATACCATTCTTTAATGTAGGTGCACTTTTTACAAATAGCAGCCAAAAGGGATGTAGAATCAGCACGTTACATTTTTATACAAATTATACTTTGTGTTTGCTCAGATTTTAATGCTAAATGTTGAATTTTTAATAAACTTAGGTTATTTTTCTAATAAAAAGATTGTGTAAATGCATAACAGGAGAAGAAAGTTTATTAGTAGTATACAATTAATATTGGACTTAAATCAACTTATTCTTCTCATTTGACCTAAATCTGGTGTTAATTCCCAATCATTTATTTCAGTAATTCAAGAATTATTTCAAATTAATTTTGGCATTATTATGTATTAACCATATATCCAAGATTAACTTTACCCAAAGTTATTTAAATAGCAACTGTTTCGGCAGGCTGAACGTTCTACTTCAGAGACAGGATTATTTTATTACTACGTAGGTCGAAGATACAACAGTTAACATGTGATTTTTTTTTATCTTTTGAAAGTTAAATAAACTATTTGTGTACATATTTGGATCTTAATGACTATAATTGAATTTTTTTTTTATGTGAAGAATATCATGACATTAGATTTTATCGGACGTAAAATGATGTATATGATATTCTTGTTCTGTAGAAAAAGAAAATAGTTTACTGTAACTAATTCTGTTTTTTTTCAATATCCTAATAATAATTTTGGAATAGTACCATTATTTTATTTTTAATAGGTTAAAAAATTCTATTGAATTAATATTGATTATGGTGTTACAAATTTTTATTAAAATTATATACACCCAGAAGCAATTTTTATACATACTTTTTAGGAAATATTTCCTTACTAAAATGGTATACAAAATGCGATAAAACCTAAATTTATTACCATAGTACGTCACCTTTTCCCTGTAAAAATACTATTTTTTTTACATAGGTACGTATTCGTGGTCTATCTATATTCAAGGTAGTTTAACCCATTAGCGCCCAGTGATCTATTTTAGATCGCTAAACATAGCTTGGTAAACTCGCTTTTAGATGACCTTAAACCCACCCCACACATTCTATACTGCACAGGGGGCAAGACAAGGCATGCACCTGTTTACCAACAAGTGGTTTTCTTGTTTTGTTTATATCATTGATCTAAAGCGATAAGAGAAAGTTTGTATCGCCCTTTCGTTCCACCGTTTTTCTACGTTTCTTAGCATAAACACTGAAAACAGCTAAGTAATAAGCGAAAGTTAAATTTTTTTGGCGATTTAATATCTTCATAGATGTAGCTATCAGAATATAAACCGATGTTATCTTAAAACAAATATAAATAGTAAAAATTAGTGTCAAAATACTGCTGATCTAGAAATAGATCACTGGGCGTTCGGGCGTTTTTTTTTCCTGACCCTGGTAATATTACGTTTTTTCACCTTTAGATGAAAATATGAGTTGAAAAGTATTTAATAGCTTTCAGGATGCAGTTGATTATCTGTTTTCTGAACAAATTAAAGAGGATATTATTGCCATATCCACTGATGTAGATGAACTGACAGATGAAGAGAAAATAGATGATAAGTTACATGCTCCATTTGTAAATGATATTGTTGGTAAAATAGAAGTAATATCAAAATATGAGTGTGATTAAATAGATTTACCTTCAACGTTTGAGAGGAAGCCTAAAATATTAAAAACAGAAAAGCCAAAAATTGTTTGGAAAAAAAACCCGAATTATACCAAATGGTCGGAATTAGGGGAAACTTATAAGAATAATATTTTGGCAATGGAAAATGATCTTGCATCATTGCTTTGAAAAACTTTTTTCTGATGAAGTATATAACGTAATTGTGGATGAGACTATTTTCTATGCTAAAAATGTCAAAAACGACCATGATTTAATTATCACTAAAGAAGATATAAAGATATTTATAGGGTTTTTAATATATTTTGGCTATCTTACTCTTTCAAGTGAAAGATATTATTGGAGTGATGTAGAAGATTTAGTGATAGGTCTTGTACAGGACTCTTTTAATAGAAATGCTTACCTAAAAATAAAGTCATATATTCATTTCCAAGACATTTCAAAAGCAGATGAACGTAAGAATGACAAATCAAGATAAAACTCCTTTTGGAGAGAATAAGAGGTAAAATATGGTACTGGTGTCTATTCACTCGAATAATTGATATGGCTGTAGTTAATGCAAGTATTCTGCACAGAAATATTCATAAAGGTGATTCTATGCCCATGTAAGATTTTCGAAGAGCTGTTGCTGTAAAATATCTAAAATTGGGAATCGGAAAAAAAGTTTTGAAAGGTCGACCTTACAGTTTTCCTTCATCCTCAAAAGCTAATCTCAGTCATGATGTTCGCTTTTATAAAAGGGATCACAATATGGGACAAAGAAAGGGCAAAAGACGCTGTCGACTTGTAGGGTGCCAAGGAAGTCCCCTAACATATTGTGTGAAGTGCGATGAAACTTTATGCAAGAAGTGTTTCTTCAAATTCCACACTAAACTGTAGAAACATTGAAATTTTATTATTTTAAAATAATTAAACTTTACTAAGTACATTCTGTAATATTGTGAAATTCTGCATAAATAAACGTTTTTTAAAAGAAAATGCATTAGTTTTTATCTATTTGGTTCGATTTTACCACGTTATTGAAGTACTAATGATTGTTGTGTATTTGCTAAAATATATCCTCCGAACGCCCAGTGATCTATTTTTAGATCAGCATTTTAAAAAAAACTAAGGTACGTATTGATAAAATTCGATAATAATATTCATGTTGATGGTAAAAGACACCCAATTTATGAATTATATGTCAGTGCGTCAAAATAAAATAATTTGGGCGTTAATGGGTTAACGAGCTTACCAGTAAACTTTCTTTCATGTATTACAAAATTTGTCTCCCGTTCGTGAAAACTGGTCTGTTTTTTTACATAAATGTTCCACTTTAGGTTTCTAGACGTTACACATGCATAAATATATAAATATACATGCATACATACATATATACATGCATCGATTAATAGATAAACATTGATATTTCAGTTATAGGTTTAGTCGACTAAATGGGTAAATTGCAACTTTGGCAGTTACAAATTGTAGATTATTAAATGTATATATAAATTATTCTAATTTCTACATTTCTAATAGTGTTTAAAAATTATGATACATTATTTGAACACTCTAAATTGTCTTCTCATATATATATATATATATATATATATATATATATATATATATATATATATATATATATATATATATATATATAATTCCTAATGTAATTACATTTTGAATAAGATACACATAGCAATAATGATTCCTTTAATATACGTGATTCAACCGCAAAAAATAATGAATTACACGAAAAAAATATATGATGTATCATTTTTTGTTCTATTTTACCATTTTGTTATCCAAGACATAATAGTTTAGCTGCTTTGATTCAGATTATATATTGATATATCATTACATAGCTTTTTAACTGATTGCATGCAATAAGCTTTCGTTTTTATGAAGTCTGCAATTTTATCTTTTTTTCACAGAACAATTTGATTGCTTCTTCCAAAATACCTAAATTGTACTCGAGTTACTACAAGTGGAATTATTCTAATGAAGTATGCTAATACATTAACGTTACACATATATTGATATAGAATTTTTAAAGAAGTTACACAAAAATTAATATATAAGTTTCAAAGTAGTTGTGCCAAATACACAAACTAAAAGCACAGTATGTGTATATGTTACAAGTCTAAACTACAACATTATAGGCAGTATACAATTTTATTATCTGAGGAAGGGAATTCATATGTAATAAGTGAAACAATGTATGTTTATAGCAGTCTGATAATTCAACTCATACAGTCTGAAATGGCCATGCTGATGATATCAGGTATGTGTTAAAGAATGAATCCGCAAATACTATCTAAATAATGTCAAATTGATTAGTAAGCATTCTTCTTTCTATCTGACCGAAAAAATATTAATAACACTACAGTACGTAAAGGTAAGAAGAGAAAAACAGTAAAATGTCAATTTTGTATCAATTAAAATAATCCATGTTAGAAATAATAGAAAACAATGTGCATTCAAATTTACCTAATTATCACTTTAAATAATTCTGTGATAGTTTGAATAAATGTTGCATAGAAGAGCATCTTTAAATAATTTAGCATCTTAATAGTGGTGTATGAGCTTTCACTTCAGACTTCGTACGTTTTCTGATATTAAGACGTCTTACGTACTTGGACACAAGCACACATACACACACACACTCCCACAGACAAACATATACAGTAATCGAATACTAACCAACTTAAATGTAATCGTATTTTAAAATAGTTTATGGATAATTCTGTCCTTATATTGTAAACTTTTGCGAAATTCTTTTGTTCTTTTCTCGTCTCATCATTGCAAATTGGCGACTTCGAATAAACCAAA
>CM063505.1:86278716-86291216 GCA_032207245.1 Pardosa pseudoannulata | reverse complement strand
TCATTAAAATTTACCATGTTACATGAAATCAGCACTACAGACGGGAAAATTTAAGTACTTTTGTTTGTCAAATGGTAACGCTATTATCTTAGTGAATGTTCTAGTTTGAAACCAACTTATATATGTAGATTATTACAATTGAATTTATTCTAAATACCTTAAATTAAAGAACTCTGATTAGGAAAATGTAAAAATAAACTTAGTTTTTCACTTTTCATTACAGTATATTGTTACGTGGAAACTGTACTATAAGATATGTACAATCTGGTAGAATTAGTAGGATGCTATATTCAATTCATATTAGAACGAAAACACATATGTTAATTTCATTACATTAAATATGATTGCTTATTTATTTGCTTTAACATATGATGGTTGCTATTATTTTATGAAATATAATTAATTTAAATGCATAAGTCAATAAATAAATAAATATATATGTGTGTGTGTGTTTCAGTCAGTTAGTCAGTCAGTCAGTTTGTTGGTCTGTCTGTCGGTCTGTCGGACTGTCGGCCAGTTGGTCAGTGGTCTGTCGGTCAGTCAGTGTCAGTCAGTCTGTCTGTCTGTCTGCGTGCATGTATGTCTGTCTGTATGTATGTATTTGACTTAAAACTCTAGAAATGTTGGTAAATATGAAGTAACTTATTAAATTGAAATCAATAATGAATGGTCCCACGTAATCAAGAAAAGATTTTCAAAGCCGATGAGTAGTTCTGTAACTTATTGGAATATTTAGACATCACAAATGATGATAACATGAGTACTAATTGTGTTTGGAAAAATTTGATATTTATATAACCATTGTAAACTTTACAACATTTTTATCACAAATTTCGGAATTAAACGAATTTTCCAATGATTTCAGGATTTAGTGTCAATACTTTATACAGGCATCATTGATATTCTATTTTACATATAGGCTGAAACGACGCGCTTAAACTAAAACATATGAAAGCTCCTTATGCTTTGATTTTATAAAAATCATGAACAATTTTATAGAAAGTATTTTAATAAACACTGTTTAGAGACAATTATTAATTTCCAAAAAATTAAGTTAAGATAGTGTAGGGAAAAGAAAGATTATATTAAATTTTTAATAAGTAATACAAAGATTGCTTTTCTATAAAAAAAATTAAGGTTTTGAATCGACTATACTATTTTAAACAATAGTAATTGTGTAAAAAGAACTACGATTTTAATACACAATTTTCTAATGATTTCTAAATAACTGATATATTAATTTATTAGAATATATATATGAACGAACAAAAGATTGTGTAAAAATAGTACACAAAAAAACTATTTGTGCTATTTGTTGAGATTATGCGGCCATTGATATAAGTTTTTATATATTTTATATATTTTATATATTTTACATATTTTATATATTTTATATATTTTATATATTTTATATATTTTACATATTTTATATTTTATATATTTTATATTCATATGTGTTTCACATGTGATATACAACTGTATAAGGTATTCGATGTTCATAGTATATGCGATGTATATGACCGAACAGACGTTAAAATCATGAGCTATATTTTTCGAATATAATCGATGGTACATATCACACACACACACACACACACACACACACACACACACACATATATATATATATATATATATATATATATAGTAGCTGAAATGCATCATGCGCACCAAATTTTTTTTATATATAACGTAAAAAATGTTGTAATCAACTATGTCATTTTAAACGCAATCATAATACAAGAGAATCGTACGATATTCATAAAGAATTGTCTAACTAGTTAAAATTAATATTTGTTTTTGTAAGTATGTATATATGCCTGAATGAAGGCTTATAAAAATAGTATTCGGCAATTATCTAAGCTACGTTTTATATCAAATTCAAATTACTGCATCATTTTTTAAAATATAAATAAAACTACCCTTAATAAAAGAAAAAATCCATTCTTTATTGTTGCATGCACTGTCGGATAGAGAAATTACAACCAGTGGCACATCCTGCATCCGACACAAAATTCGTTCGAATCGTGTGCCTTATTTTGCCGCTTGAGGGCGTTTAGCAATCTTCCTCCGTTTGTACCGCAAGGGTTGAAGGAGAACAAACCCCTCTGCGCATGCGGTGCTCTCAAACATCCCCCTAGTCGGGGGCTGGCGAAGTGTCGACGGCATTACGAAGTCGTCTGAGCTGTCGAACGATTCTCTGGAGCAAAGAGAACGGAAGCCTGGCCTGGAGTGGTATCGCCTGTAAAGTGTCAATCACTGCGGCCGGTTATCTTTTTATGGAAAAAGTTCGGGGATGAAGATATATGCCACTTTGAGTAACCGATAGGCACACAGGATAATATATAGTTGACGTTCACGTCGGAGTTTTGTTTAGTTGTTTAGTTTATTTTATTGGCTATAATTTGGAGTAGCACATTTTTAAAAGGGGGATTTACTATAAAATATTTATTTTTTTACTGGGCGTTTCCGACATACTTTTATGTTTAAACAGTACAGTGTAATAATTCTAAAAGAAACAATTATATCGGGTTAGAATGGTATTCGTTATAACAACTTAAATATTTGTTTACAGTTGCTTTATGCCATTATCCTAATACAGCGTTCGGTAATATACACATATATGAGCACATAGAACAAAACAGAACTATATAACATTAACTGATATTAAAATTTTCTTTTTTTAGTAATTCGTAATGTTTCATAGTGCAATAAATTTGAAACATAGTGACACGTATAAGATGTAGTTACATTTGCACTTTGTATTATCACAGTTATAATAGCAGTAAATAAACACATATTACAAAGCATTTCCTTTACTTAAAAATGACGAAAATAGAAAAGCAAGAAACATATATGCTGTCATTAATTTTAGACATATATAAATGTTATAATTGGTTATTGACGGATATAGATATTACCACCACATAAGTAGTAATTTATGAAAAATTTTTATACATTAAAGTTGTTACCGATTATTGTTTAAAAAAATTCTTCTTATCAACAATAAAGATAGATATGGAGTATGAATTAGCTTTTCTAGAATGCTTATTTTGTAAGTTTTGTTATTAAATTATGTTTATTTTGTTTTACGTATAATAGAAAAAAGAGGTTTAGACAATCAAGTTGAATAGTCAGCTTTGATAAAACATCGTTTTATATCTCCTGATAAGGGATGCTCATAAAAGAGCTCACTGAAGATCAACTGACATGTGCTTTTTCTACGGGTGAATATTACCAAAACCATGAAACATACGGTGACAGCTATCAAGTTTTTTTGTTTTGAACTGTTCAAACCCTGAAGCAGTGAATAAGTGCTTTTCTTTGCCCAATGTACCACTGATGCCGTGTTCGTGACCCTCTTGTGAATTGTGCCATGAATGACTACAAAGATAAATTTATTCTGTTCCTCCTGTTCTCCCGACTGACCCTGGGATGTTATAAATTTCCTTCAGATGTGCGTGACCCCTGCTTGGACAAGGAGTGCCATTTCGGATCCAAGTGCAGACCTTCTCTGGACGGACGGACGGCTGAGTGTTCTTGTGTGGAGAAGTGTGCAACCTATGGGGATAGCCGGGGGTCTCGGCCCGTCTGCGGAAGTGACGGAAGGGATTACCCGAATGTGTGTGAACTGGAGAGAACGGCTTGCAAGGAGATGAGGGAGATTACAATCAAGTACCAGGGACACTGCGGTAAGTGAATAAATTCTTAAACACTATCCTGTATGTCAGCGGTTCTCAATATTTCAGTTTTTCTGATCCAATTAATCGCCTCGTTAAGTAATTAAAATATACAAAAATGTAACAATTTAATGACAATGTATTTTAATTATATGATTGCTAAATCCACGTCGTAAAATATAAACTTTAACACTAGATTGCCCGAGATTTCTTGTATACCTATATTGCCCCAAAACAGTCAAAAGGACTGCATTGTGAAAAAATAACAAATATGTAAAGAAATTTGTTTAAAATTAATTTTTAATATTATATAATAAAGGAGGGCGGAAGTAACTACAATTATTCATAAACCCATTTATATGTTATAGAAAAAGTCACCAAATTCTAAGAAATTGTGTCATTATATTTCATAATTGTTTTTCTAATTGAAATTAAAAAACAGTCAAAATGACTGCCTTGGGCAATCTAGTGTTAAAAAGTACTAAATATATATAAAATTAATGATAATAGACTATTTATAGTGGCTAAATCGAAGACAAAATATAGATGTTATTTAAAAAAATAAAAATATATATTAATGTTAAATTTCTAATGTATTATTATTAATATTGTTGCTGTAGAAATTGGTCCCTTATAATTTTTAAACACATTCCTAATTTATTTAATATATTATAAATATCTGAAATAAATCCTATTTTTATGAGTGTTATATCAGTTATATCAGAAGTATTATGTCAATTTTATCATAGTAGAATGTTTTATTTGTACTTTTCCCCGGTTAAATTTTAATAAATTATTATTAAAGATATACTTTTTTGATTTACCCCTGCATCCATTTAGTGTTATCACATCTTCCTAAGAATCCAATAAAGTTTGAGATTCATTGCTAAATTCCTATTACTTTTGATTAATAACAATTCATAATCTTCGTGCAATATTACATTTTTTGATAGAGATAACGCTTAATGTAATTAAAGGTATGGTGTTACTGTACGATGTATTATGTCTGATTTATGTTCTCACAGTCATAATAGAAATAAATCTATACATATTCCAGTTTCTTTCTTGTCTTAAAAATGACAAAAATATAATATATAAATATATATTTTTTCGATATAGGAATTTCTTTAGATATATAAATTCTATAGTCGAGTGTTGACAGATGTAGAAGTTACCGCAATGTAAAAAATAATTGAATAAAATGTTATCTTCTATATTTCATTGAAGTTATAGCAGATTATGTATATTAAAAATCTTTCTCTACAATGTAGATAGATTAGGAGTAAGAACTATCTTTTAGCTTCAGTGGTAAATGTCAATCACTTGGTCTTCGAGCGTAACACGTAAAGGCACGTTAAATGATAATTGAGTAATATTAGTTTTTAGAAATTTGTAGTGGTAAAAACATAACCAAATATAACAAATTATAAATTTAAATAGGAATAATAAAACATACTAATGCCCCATAATGCAAATGAAAAACTGAATTTTTTACTATGCAGTATTCTGATACATAACTTCTAATACATAAAATAACGAAAGGGATATAATTTTAGTAGAAATCACAAGGTACAGAAAAACATTGTTCTATTAGCGCTAAGTAGCTTCATTTTACGGTCAAAGTTTCTGATATACAAATGAACAGAATTTTGTTTTCACTGCAATTTCATAATATCATTAAAAACAAGAATATATATGAAACGTTTTGGCATAAATCATTAGAATTATCTTTTTGAAAAAATATATATGTATATTTTTGTTTAATACCAAAACATGAGTCACGTGGTTTTGTGAAAGCTAAAGATCAGAAGAATAATTTCAAAATAAACCACTGTTATCATTTCCTAGAATTTTCTTGTTGAAATCTAAACCTGTTTATGTCTGTTTTAATATAAAGTTCAGCTACATGGTTTTGGTGTAAATGTAATATCAATTTAGAACAAAATATAAAGTAAAATCTAAATAGTTTATTACACTGCAATATGCAGGAGTGCCCATAATAAAACGTGTCGGTAAATTATTGATTTATAGCTATGAAACATCTTACAAATCAATTGAAGCATAACCTATTTAAGAGCATTGATATTTTCTTAAAATAAAGTTTTAATTATTTAATATCATTTATATGAAATTCTTAGTTTACTTTAAAAATGTTTCTTGAAACTTAATTTTTTTTTTTACATTCTTGGAAATATTCAAGGAACGATCGTAATATGATTTAAGTTAAATATCTATACTAAAAATAAAGTAATAAGGTTTAAGGTTAGAATAAAGTAATAAGGTTAATAAGGTTTAAAGTAAATATCTATATTAAGAGCATTGATATTTTCTTAAAATAAAGTTTTAATTATTTAATATCCTTTATATGAAATTCTTAGTTTACTTTAAAAATGCTTCTTGAAACTTATTTGTTTTACATTCCTGGAAATATTTAAGGAACTATTGTAATATGGTTTAAAGTAAATATCTATACTTTATTATTACTTCATTTCGGTTTTTACTTCTTAATATTTAGCGTCCTTTTTTAGAGATAGCTAAATTTTTCTTAAAATATTATGTTTGCTGGAAATGAATTTTCCTTTTCCTCCTAGATTGATAGTAATTTAATAGGCAATCTACCACGTTGTCATTCGGCAGACTGACTATTGGTAAGATTCTGCAATAACAGAAACCGCGTGTTCAAACCCGCTTCTGTCAAGGATGTTCGAAGTCATTCGGCTTCGATCAGAGATCTTGAATTCATTAGTTATAATATATCTAGCGAAATAGATCCTAGCGTTCGAAATCAAACCACGTATTTAAGGTATATGCTGTTATTAAAAATTTCTTACTTTGATAGATTTTTTTATAATATTCCGAATCTTTCACGTAAACTTACTCTTCCGATACATACATATAATAAAATTGGGCCAAATATCTAAAACTTTAAATTTGCAGTGTGTACTTATGATACCACATAATTTTCGAATCTCTATAACGAAGGGCAACCTATAATATTTAAAATAACAGCTGAACTTTATATCTGAACGATTAAAATATTATATTAATTTTTACTTTCATATATGCTTTCCTTATATCAATTCATAATAATTCAGATTATAGATTTCAATGCATATTGGGCAGACATGAATAGGGCATTAATGAGTTAAATCTTTATTGAAATATAGGAAATTTCAAAATTTCTCAGAAAAATATATATTTCATATCAGATATATATTTCCTAAACAATACAGCTTAACCTATTGATGAGAATAGACAATAAATTGTTGAAAAGAGAAATTTAAGTACAAAATAAAATAAGTTAAAAGCCAAAGAACCTTCTGAAAATTAGAAGACCTTTTTCTTAAATTAAAAATAAATATTTAAGTATTACAATTAAATATTAAGGTATTTCAGGTTTTATACATCAATTAATTTTATGAATTTTTATTGGATAATGCGAGGAAATGATTTTTGATGTTTCTCCTATACTTACCTTTTCTTTTTACTGAAGCAACAATAAATCGTTATAATATCATATTTCGATTAATTTTACATAAGTGAAAAATAAAAATCTAATTACTTCAGAGCTCCGCATTTCAAATTTAAAGAATTCGTTGTACAAAAGTGAAAACAAAACATTTCTATTTAAATTTTACTATTATTATTTCTTGCAAAAGTATAAAAACTAAAATTCCAGTTTTACATTATCCTTTAAAGTTTACCAAATATATTTTTACTAATAACTCTTTTATAGTCCATATCAGCTTCCGTTAAAAATATTTTTCTAACATTCTGGTACAAATTTTAAATACATATTTTTTTTACAAAAGTATATATGCACGGAGATACCTAAGTATATGTATCTTACATGTAAATTGTATATATAAAACTATTAATATATATTTTAAAGCCTTACTAAACTGCCGGATTATGTAGCAAATATGTGATTAATGTCCCTCCACCATCTCTTTTATTGAATATTTTCATAGTAAAAATAAATTTATTTACTTATTTTTAATAGTAATATTTAAATATCATTATACTTTAACACCTTACATTAGTACAATTTAAGATGTAAACACTAGAAAATTTAAAAAATAAAAAATAATTGATTATATTATACTAATTCTTTCAATTTCGAAGATTAAATTCTATTTGAATTTTCTTTAAAAAAATAACTATTGGAGGATTGAATTCTGAAAAAAATGTCTATCGACATAACCGAAAATATATTTATATTGTAATTTTACTCCTATGTAAATAAAAAAAAATCTATTATTTTTAATCTAGTTATTTTTCATGTGACGAATATTGACGGAAAATTCAATATTTCAGTATGTAATAGTATTGCGAAATATAACTACGAATGTGAACTATTAAGGAATTTTTCATATTCATCATGGTATATTTTTTGTAATGAACGCTGCATAAAATATTATTATTGTTAATAATCGTTTTCAAAAGAACTGTGCTCAAAAGGAAAGTTCTCCTGTTTTATAAATATTTAAAAAACACCAAATTCATTGGGAACTATCGGATTTTTTGATAGTCTGTCTGTTATTAACCACGCAGTGCAGGATATAACTGTCTTTTAAAAATGCATAAGTTTTGAAAGACACATTGTCATTTCTGTAAAAATGTGATATTTTGTAACTAAAATAGCTTTCAAGAGTAAGTACCAAAAACAAGGTTTAATTACTGCTCTATTGAGTAAAATTCAATTAAGAGTCTTTAATGGCCTGGGGGAGTCTGTGAATTAAATAACACTGACATTTCATTTAGAGGATACATTTTATACTGATTGTTACATTTTCCACTTCCATAGGTTCCACACTATAGGTATATTATTCTACAGGGACCTCTTAGAACTAATTAAAGGAAATTTAAGCCACGAGTACGCGTGCCGGGCATCTGAGGCCCAGCCTATCTTTATTCAGCTGAATATCAACAAAATTGCTTTTCATGATGAACAGAAAATTTATATTACCAAAGACTCTTTCTTAAAAGTTTAAAATATGTTTCCGATTATTTCAAATATTGATTTTGAAAACTAGTTTGAACTGTAGAATTTTTCAGTTGGCATTATAAAAGCAGAAACATAAGAAAAGCACATGTTAAAACATTAAATCGCATATTTGTATTTCACCTTTATATTTAATCAATTTATTAAAATAATGGTGCATTTTTCACAATATAATTCTACAGGTACCTCTTAGAAGTATGTAAAGAAAAATTAATTCAAGAGTACGCGTCGGGCATCTGAGGCCCGGCGTAACTTTATTCAGCTGAATATTAACAAAATTGCTTTTCATGATGAATAGAAAATTTATATTACCAAACACTCTTTCTTAAAAGTTTAAAATATATTTCGGATTATTTAAAATATTGATTTTGAAAGCTATTTTGAACTGTAGACTTTTTAATTGGCCTTCTAAAGGCACAACCATAAGAAAAGCACATGTTAAAACATTAAATCGCATCTTTGTATTTCATCTTTATATTTAATCAATTTATTAAAATAATGGTGCATTTTTCACAATATAATTCTACAGGTACCTCTTAGAAGTATGTAAAGAAAAATTAATTCAAGAGTACGCGTCGGGCATCTGAGGCCCGGCGTTACTTTATTCAGCTGAATATTAACAAAATTGCTTTTCATGATGAATAGAAAATTTATATTACCAAACACTCTTTCTTAAAAGTTTAAAATATATTTCGGATTATTTAAAATATTGATTTTGAAAGCTATTTTGAACTGTAGACTTTTTAATTGAACTTCAACTAAATTTAACCACTAGTTCTGAGAAACTACAGACATAAATATGAAGATAACTTAAAAGCTAAATTAACAGCATCCAAAACTAGCTTAATATAAAAAAAGTGAATTTATTATAATATACATACATCTATGTACATACAAAACTGATGCTAATTTTCATAAAATAAGCTTTGTCAACATGTTCTAAATTAGTTCTAACAATTTTTTAATACTTAAGTAATTTTGTAAATAGAGAGAGGACCTAATCTCAATTTCAAAATGTATGTAAACACTTTTAGGAGTGAAAATGGTGTACCCGGAACACTGCTGGTTGATGGGTATCTATGGATCTTTCTGGTCGGTCTGGTCAGGGGCTTCCTCATTAGGGTTTGGGGTGCGGCCGTGCTATTTGATGCAAGAACCCTTCCTGTCGGACTTTCCTGGACTCTCGAATTCGTTCCGTCGGACTTCTCTCCTAATCTAGACTATCGAACACCTTCTGTCTTACTCTCCTCTAGTCACGACTCTCGAACACCTTCTTTGAGACTTCCGAACACCTTCTCAATTTTTAAATTTTTTTTGTTTTATTAATTTCAACCTTGTCCCATCTTCCTTCTTATCGTCCAATCGGGATAGTTGTAAGAATCTCATTGGTCTGCTTAAACCCCGCCTTGAAACCACCAACGTGAAAAACCTTATCCCTTCTAATTGGGCACTGTCCCTTAGGGACTCATAAATACTCCACAATGGTACTTATTTAATGTCATGTACGGAGACAGGATTGTAATCTGGGACTGGGATCAGAACCCCGTCCGAGACCACCGTACAAGACAACAATATCTTTTAAATATAAATTTATGGTCCTCTGTCTTTTTAAAAAGATGGTATGAGGTCAGATTTAGATCCCGAGCGTTTTACTTCTTGTATGAATGAATCAATTATATTACTGATCTAAATCGCCTCATCACATATGTTTCATTTGATAGAGATTGGATAAAAATGCGTTTTTTAAACAATTAATAATTGATAAGTTTTAAAGAAATGCTATATTTAACTACAGTGTGATATTCTCTTTTGCACAGAAATTTATGAACAATATTATGATTTTAAAACTAACTGTAATCGTATTATAATTTTATGTCAATGTCTTAAGTTGCTTAATAATATTTTTGATGTATTTATATTTCATTATAACTATAACAGTACCTTAAATATGTATTTAAAGTTTAATTTGAAATTGTATAAATGTTCAAGGGTAGAAGAATTTTAATGCATCGTAAATTACGGATGACGGCATAATGGTTTATGCGTTATTTTACTGTAATGCTTATATCATTAATAACATTATGAATAATTTTATGTCACATATCTGACATTTCATCGTTATTGTTAAAAACAGCATTTTGAAATTGTTATTGTCGTTCTAATTAATAGGTGTTTAACGGTAATATAACTATACTCTCCAGCTTGCTATAAACACAGTTAAATAACAATTGCTGATTTCATTCATTAAATACGTATATAAAAGGATACCCTAAAATAATATTTCCGTCGTATTATACATTTTACAGTATTCATTCTAAAATTTCTAGATGTTAATTTGCTCTTGCAAATTACGGTAAGTTGATGATGTATTTTAGAATGGAAACATAAAGTTTGTTGTTAGTATTATTAAATCATCTCAGTGTTCTTAAACAGCATTTATTCAACAAATAAGTGATTATCCTCTCTCTTCCATCTCTTTCATACTCTTTTATTGAATATTTTATTAATAACAGTCATTTTTATTTACTTATTTTTAATAGTAATATTTAATTATCACCATACTTTAGCACCTTACTTTAGTACAATTTATGGTATAAACACTGGATTTAAAAAATAATGATTGTTATTTAATTTTGACGATTACTAAATTCTATTTGAAATTTCATTAAAAAATAGCTTTTGGAGGATTTCAAGTAAAGATGTATTAATTTGTCTTTATTTAGATCTGCCTAGAAACTTATGTAAATTTCAAAAAATATTAAAACATGCTGAACGAGAATTATTCAATAAAGAAACTATTGACTAGAAAATACAATTTAAAATAATTTGAAAAGAATTCCTACCTCTTATATATAATAGAAAAAATAATGCTTAAAATTGTTATTGTAATTGAGAGGTTATATTCAAACATTATATTCAAAGAATTTTTAAAAATGGAAAGAAAATTATCAGACTGCAATAATGAACAATATTTTCCATTGCACTAACTATAATAGACAACTACCTTAACATCAGAAAGAGTTCAACTGCTCCCGGATGCAAAGATATTAATGATTCAAGTTCAACCAGAAAAAAGAATAACTTCAGAAATGAAAAGGGCACGTTTTATGGTGCTTCCTCATACCGGGTCCTAACAATGTAGAAAGAGGAAACGAGCAAATGAATCTCAAGTTTGACCTACCCCAAAGGTATCATTTGAATTTGGATGGTATTTGGAACCAACATTATGACACAAACCTTTAAACCTCACTTCGGTCCGTCAACAGCGCCACTGGCAGCTCCCACACAACAGCCGCTGTTGATGACTTTAAACCCACCGTCTGGTCTGACAAACCTCGTTTCAAATTGTATCGAGTGGATAGATGTGTATGGGTATGAAAAGAACCGTCGTGAATCCATGTAGACTGCATGACAACCCGGGACAACCCGGGACTGTTGGAGCTGGTGGAAGCTCTGAGATGGTATGGGGCGAGTGCAATTGGAGTAATATGGGACCAATGGTACAGCAACATACGACTCTGGTAGATGACACGTACATCTGCATTCTTACCCATTGCATATTCTGATGGACTAGGGTAAATTCCAGCAGTACAATGCGACTCTGACTTTACCAAAATCCTCAGGCATGAACATTATTGAGCATATCTGGAATGCCTTGAAACGTTCTTTTCATAAGAATACTGTTAGCGATTTACAGGCAGCCATGAATGATTCATAGAGTCAGTTACCAAGCACTACTTCAGTTATTAGTCGACTCCATACCATGTCGTGTTGCGGCACTCTTGCTAGCTCGGGGAAGTCTTACATGATATTAA
>CM063505.1:86253716-86273716 GCA_032207245.1 Pardosa pseudoannulata | reverse complement strand
TCACAAGTAGGAAGGAAAGTGAATGACTTTTGTCGAACGCCCCTCACGCAACATAATCCAGTAACTGTAGAGGTGTGATTGTCAGGTCACGCATTGACACCTTGTTTCTCTACTAACAAGCCATAGTAATATATCCCCCAGGATACTTTGCGTGAACCAAATTTTTGGAACGTGCTCTTTATATTAGATGATGTTGGTAATAAGGATAAATAAATGATACTTACCTAAAAACCTCACCTATTCATTTAAAGTTCGCTCAACTTTTTGCAAATTATTACTTTGCAATGGTGAAATTTTATACAGATATAAATTGCTGTAGAGTAAAGGAAATTCTAATTTTTACAACTAAAAACTCTCATAACTTTAAAAGAATAAATTTTTAAAAATATTTAATAAATTTTTCAAAATATTAATTTAATAATTTTTTTTAAATATTTAATAAATTTCTTGACAACAATATTCTGTTATTTATCATTACAAGGAAATAAGGATAAATAAATGATGTATTAAAAATCTGATTTATCCTTTTATTTAACGTTCGCTTAATTTTTGCACATAATTAAGTTAGAATGATGAAATTTTGTACAGATATAAATTTCTGTAGATTAAAGTCAGTCCTATTTTTAAATAATCAAGTATATCATAATTTTTAAATAATTAAATTTAAAAAATACTTAATAAATTTTTACTATTTCTTGCACAACATGTTTCTGTTTTTATTTATCATTATAAGGTAATAAGGGTATATAAACGATGTCTTAAAAAATTTTATTTACCCCTTTTTTAAAGTTCACTGAAATTTTTGCAAATTATTACCTTAGAATGATGAAAAATTTGTACAGATATAAATTTCTGTAGATTAAAGTCAGTCCTATTTTTAAATAATCAAGTATATCATAATTTTTAAATAATTAAATTTTAAAAATACTTAATAAATTTTTACTATTTCTTGCACAACATGTTTCTGTTTTTATTTATCATTATAAGGTAATAAGTATACATAAATGATGCATTAAAAACCTTATTTAACTCTTCATTTAATGTTCGCATCACTTTTTGCGAATTATTACCTTAGAATGGAAAAATTTTGTACATATATAAATAGCAGCAGAATAAAGTCAATCCTATTTTTAAGAAATCAAAAATATCATACTTTTAAAACAATTAATTAAAAAAATATTTAATAATTTTTTTACCATTACTTATACAAAAATATTCTGTTCTTATTTATCGTTATAAACTAATAAGGATAAATAAATGATGCTCTAAAAATCTTACTTACCCCTTTAACTTTCGCTCAACTTTTTGCAAATTATTACCTTAGAACGATGACATTTTGTACAGATATAAATTTTTGTAGACTAATGTCAGTCCTATTTTTAAAAAATCAAAAATATTATAATTTTAAAACAATTAATTTTTAAAGATATTTAATATTTGTATACTATTTCTTGCACAACAATTTTCTTTTTTATTTATCATAATAAGGTAATAAGGATAAATAAATGATGTCTTAAAAACTTTACTTACCTCTTTATTCAAAGTTCGCACACATTTTTGTAAGTTATTACCTTATAATGGTGAAATGTTGTACAGATATAAATTGCTGTAGAATAAAGTCAATCCCATTTTTACAAATTAAAAAATATCATAGCTTTTAAAACAAATAATTTAAAAAATATTTAATAAATTTTTACTTTTTCTTGCATAACAATTTTCTGCTTCATTTATCATTATAAATTGTTAAAAGATTTCTAACACTTATTTGGTTATTATTTTTCGTGGATTGATTAGTTAATTGAAACGAAATATTTTTAAATGTCTACGTTTAACTTATGGGCGTTTATGCATTTAAATTGTATCTGATGATCTAAACGATATGGAATGTTAAAATGAATGTTCATAGTTTTTAAACTGTATTTTTGGAGTATTGAGTAAATATTTTTTAGATATATAAAAAATTTGAAAAGGTTAAAATATTTTTAATATTTAAAAAAATCATAAAACATGAATTTTCAAAAACATGTTATGCCAATATATATGTGCTCAATCTTCTTAATTGTAACCTAATATTTTATGAAATTATGATGTAACGGCATCGACAGTGATCTATCTGGGCAAAAGCTGTTTAAAAATCCAAGATATGTGATTATCTCATTGCATTATGAATACAACTTAGAATATGCAAAATGAAGACTTTTAAAAAATCCTGTATTAGTCTATTATACTAAAAATGCTGTATAAGTCAATTTAACCTTTTAATACAGTAACCTGAATTATAAAATCACTAGCCATACAATGGAAAAGAATTTGGACTTAGGTTTTTGTACTTCTCAGTCACTATATGTGGTTTCCACCAAATATATGTAAAATAAAGAGCTTTTTTTTTATAATTACCTACAAGACACTTTAAACTGAAAGAAAATTCATAAGTATTTAGAACTTTAATAAATAATAATTAAATGAATATAAATAAGGTAATGAATATCAAATAATAATACAATAGTAAGGTGTCTGTGTTTTTAACACTTCCATGAACATTTTGAACCTTATTTTGTCATGTGCCAAAAATTTGCTAAATTCTCTCGTCTGTGTGCGCAGTTATCTAACCAACTTTAATTGATCTGGCAAGATGTCTTAGAATTCCTTCCAGCAATGATTTTTTGCATAACTTCCATAGATCTTAGCAATTTTTAGTCATTTCATAACTTTTGCACGAAGAAAACAAATGATATAGCGTATTAAACAGTCAGTAAATTTTCGAAACAGCATAAGTAATAAACTTAGCACTTGCAATGATACAGATTCAGATAAGCTTCAAATCAATTTCAAATTGATCTTTATATTTTAAAATATATGCATAATATATAACAATCCATAAGATAAAATACATTAATACCATACCGTCAATATGTAATCTAAAATAATAAGAATTAAAAATTATAGAACAAAAAAAATTGATAATTAAATCAAATGAATCCTATTGTATAACTAACTAAAACAATTTTTGAAACTTTAACAATTCCATAAACATTTTTAACCTTATTTTGTCATGTGCCAAAAATTTGCTAAATTCTCTCGTCTGTGTGCGCAGTTATCTAACCAACTTTAATTGATCTGGCAAGATGTCTTAGAATTCCTTCCAGCAATGATTTTTTGCATAACTTCCATAGATCTTAGCAATTTTTAGTCATTTCATAACTTTTGCATGAAGAAAACAAATGATATAGCGTATTAAACAGTCAGTAAATTTTCGAAACAGCATAAGTAATAAACTTAGCACTTGCAATGATACAGATTCAGATAAGCTTCAAATCAATTTCAAATTGATCTTTATATTTTAAAATATATGCATAATATATAACAATCCATAAGATAAAATACATTAATACCATACCGTCAATATGTAATCTAAAATAATAAGAATTAAAAATTATAGAACAAAAAAAAATTGATAATTAAATCAAATGAATCCTATTGTATAACTAACTAAAACAATTTTTGAAACTTTAACAATTCCATAAACATTTTTAACCTTATTTTGTCATGTGCCAAAAATTTGCTAAATTCTCTCGTCTTTGTGCGCATTTAAATAACCAACTTTAAATGATCTGGCAAGCTGTCTTAGAGTTCCTTCTAGCAATGATTTTTGCAAAAGTTCCATAGATCGTCTTAACAATTTTTAGTCATTTCATACCTTTTACATGAAGAAAATGAATGATATAGCTTATTTAACAGTCAGTAAATTTTCGAAACAGTATAAGTAACAAACTTAGCAGTTGCAATGATACAGATTCAGATGAGATTAAGATCAATTTCAAATTGATCTTTTTTTAAAAAAAAATGCCTAATTTATAACAATCCATAAGATAAAATACATTAATACGGTGAATATGGAATCTAAAATAATAGGAATTAAGAATTATAGAACCGAAAAAAATTTGATAATTAAATCAAATGAATCATTTTGTATAACTAACTAAAATATCTAAAAAAATTTATAAAAAATGTTAAAGAAATATTAAACTTGACTGATTTAGTTATATCAAATTGCTTCATAAACAAATTTCATTATAACATCACATAAAAGTGAATTAATAATTTCGGGAAGTATGTTTTAATATCCACTCTCTTAAAGTTTTTTTTATAAATATGTTATAAATTATACCAATGTAAACATTCAAGTGAGATACTTTTTGTATGGAATTTCTAAAAAAAAGTAACCCGTGACAAAGTGGAGACTTTTGTCGAACATCTATCACGCAACACTATACAACATGCAAGAAGGGTCGATTGCCACGTCAAGCATTAATACCATATTTACTCGTCAATAACGAGCCATTATTTTTCAAAAATTTAGGACGAAAGCTACAAGTGTACATTACGCACGAAATACTTGTTACCAATTTATCTATTCACTTGATTTACGTATTAATAAAGATGAGTATTTAAAGAAAACATAAATTAAAAAAAAGAAATATGTTATTAATAAATGACATTTCTGGACTAAAATACAACGTTAATGTAATCGTCTTGCTTATTGACTTACATTACAGTGCAAACATATTCATTGATTTCTGTTTTGAACTAAATATAGATAATCAAATAAGTACATACTATAAACAGAAATATTAATGTTAGAGGCGCTTAGGTATGTTTAAAGATTACTTTTAAATTCATACATTATGCTTAAATACCAGTACGAAATACATTTACTATCAAACCCAGTACAATATAAATGCATTTACTCAAAATTTTTATACTAATATGTGTAGTGTAAACTTATATAAAATGAGTTGAACTTAACCCCTTCCGGTGTGATTTAATAAAGAAAACTGTGCATGAAATAACCATTTAATTTTTATTTAAAAACCTTGTTTCATTTTACAATTCTTACATATTCTTAATTAAAATCCATTTTTTACATAGTGTTAAATAATATCAGAAACAGTAAAATGAAGCTTGAATAGTCTTCAAGCTAGTGGTACTTTTCAAAACAAAGTGCAAAGGAATTCTTAATTGTTTACACCGCCAAGTAGTCTCACTTTTAATTTGATTCTTGTAACACACACGGCATTTCTTAGTAGGTTTTCTTTTATTCTGACTCATTAAATTGGCAATGACTTGTACCAAGAAATTCTAAGTAAACAATATGCAATAGTGACTTGTGATTTTCACAAGTGATAAAAGTGTTGCCAAATTCAGTACACTAGAAATTTTAAACTAAATTAATTATCATATTTAACAGTAACTTTAATCGCATGACGAGTGCAGCTCGTCATTGTGCGGTATGGAATGAAAAACTAATGACGAGCTAGACTCGTCATTTTAAAGGAAGGGGTTAAAACAAATTCAATAAAAACATTTAATATTCATTTAATAAAAGTATTATTATTTATAAAATAATTAAATTTTATTCATTAATTGAATTGACATCATATATATATTCAGAGAAAATACCCCTGCTTTCAGAAACAAGGTTTTTTCTCAAGCTTACCATATTACTGGAAATAACATATTCCTGTAAATTTATAGTTTCTTGTGAATGAAAACAGTTATTAACATGCTATAATCATGAGTCCTAAATAAAATAAAATAACTATATATGTAAAAAAATTGAAAAATCTTACTATATTTTAAATAAATTTTTAGAGCATGAAGTTATTTTCCATTTTCCTTCATAGAATTCTTTAAACATTTATATTAAAGTACAGTTGTTTTTATTTCATCCAAAAATACTACAGACAGTATTTATTAACATTGAAGGCAACACTTCAAACTTGAAGTATGATTTTTATTAACTTTCATATAGTAAAAACATTGAAACTTAAGATGTCATACTAGGTGCAAGTACCATATATCGAAAAACAGAAAGTTTTAATAGGTTAAGGATTCTTCTTTGGTTATATGAATATTTTAGAAAATACAGAAATAAAAAAAAACATGTAAAGTTTAGGAAAAATATATCATAAGTGAAAGAAGCAGGTAATTGTTTATGTATTCGTTTTCACAGGGACATAAATAATAGTAAACAAAAAATAATTTTTTTGTCATTGTGAGAACATTTGAAAAACCCATAAAAATAATCAAATTATATAAGATCTTCATGTAAAGTCATAAAATACATGCACAGTAGACGTAATAATTAAACTATTTTAAAATAACATATTATTTTAAAAAGTTGTAAATTTAAAAAAATGTCTTTTACAATCAAAATTTCTTATGATGCAGAATATTACGAAAATTATTTACTTTCATATTCGTATCATAAAACAATTTTTTTTGTAGTTTTAACATTATTATTGGATAAAAGAATTCAAACCACATTACCTGAGAAAATGAACTTAAAACATTTATTGTAAGAACTTTTTTTTTAAAAAATCAATTACAACCAGTTAAAATTCCTAGCTCTGTATATAAAAATTAAGCTGAAATTACATTCAAATGTATATTATAATTAGACTGATAGTAGTCTAAAAATGATTAGACTGTATATTATAAATAGACTGAACTTACATATAAAAGTATATATATTTACACACACACACGCACATACACACACACACACATATATATATATAATATATTATATATATATAATATATTATATATATATATATATAATATATTATATATATATATTATATATATATATGTATATATACGTATTTTTATATGTATTTTTACTTCTACACAGCGGATTTCCCTAACTCAGAAATACCGTTAGCTATCTCTTATTTAGTCTATCAAAAATCATCATTAAACGACAATCTACTAAAGGTAATCACTTACAAAACAATAAAATGAAAAAGTTTCGTCGAATGCCTATCACGCGATAGTATTTCATATTCGAGGAGGTGTGTTTCTTGCGTCACGCATTAATACCTTCTTTCTTTCCATTAACGAGCTACGACTTAACGCGATTTCTCGCGTGATCCTGCAGTTCGGTACAGTCGGGAAACCTAGCAATACGTTTTAAATTGGGTTAAATATTAGAGGAATCAATATTTTATCTTGTATACTAATACTGGCGACACACGTTTTGTCAAATAGTTTAAAAGGTTTGTTCAATTTTTACAAAAACCTTCGAAAAATTAACTATTATATTATTTTTAATGATGGTTATCCCGATAATTCATCACTATTGTTTTTACTTATCGGAATACCCAAAAATTAAATCACTTAATAAAAAGACATACATGAAACCTATTTAAAGTATTATAATTTCATATATCAATCACTCTATCTTTATATATCTTTACATATAAAATACTTCTGATATTGTGTTTGTAAATAGAACTCCTCCTAAATGGCTGAACTTATTTTAATGAAATTTTGTGTATGTAATTAATCTGATTCCAGAAGGGTTTGGATTAATTTAATCCAATAGGATATGCTTTTTTTATACAGAAAGATATAATAAGTAAATACAGAATACAGAATAAATATAGAAGAGCGTGCTTATTTAGATTCTTATAATGCCGCGTGAAACCCTTCACTGACAACGTATCTGTGGCACAGTGGTCGGCACAACGGGATTCAATACGAGGAATCCCAGAACCAAATACCTATGCAGGTGATATGGGAATTTTAATTTAATCTAATTTCATTTCTGTTGGCTGTATAAATGGTCGTATGTGGTTGTTTCCTTTTACTGTTGAACTTCTAACTAAATCTTTCTTCTCTGTAGCAGGACTAAAATACATCTTCTCTGCTTTGTGATACTCAAGTACAACTATTTTAAAATTACTCTTCCGTCCTTTAAAAGATTTAAGTTAAGGTTTCCTATGACTTCAAATAAACCACACTTCAATAAACCTGTAGTCTAGCATTATAACACTCTTTTATCTAGTAGACTCAATTTTATTTATACTCGCCTCTTATTTCGTATAAGTGGTTCAATCACCATCGGTATCTTTTTTCACGATTCAAAAATCATTTGGAAGTAATGTAAGATTATCATGTCCTTAAAACGCATTCTAATAGATTGTCTGAGTTTAAAAAAATATCATTTACATCATTTTATTGATCATTAACACTAAACATACGAACACTTAATACATACCTATTTCTACCATAGCCGGTCAAATAACTGGACTTTATTTTTTCTGATTATAAATGTATGGAATATGAAAATTGGAAAGAAATAGCCAAATAAACTTTATTATCATTAAACAAAATTGTATATTGTCAATTTTTATGTAGTGCAAACACAAAGAATAAAAATTTTTAATTCATTTAACATTGCATTTTTTACATAAACCTTATGGGTCATTTGACCCTTTATATGGTATGTTTAGTGTTAAACTAGTATTTAGGATAACATAAATAATTTTTCTCATCTCAACCGTAACCATTTAAAAATTTTCAGAAATATTGGATTTTGCTATAGATTTTTACCATATATTGCCTGTTTGTTTCTTAATTTTTGCTAGTGCTAGGATTAAAAAATAATTTCTAAGATTCTTCCTCCTCAAGTGCTCGTTTTGATTGATATGATAAATTTAAAGAAGCTTTTAGGAATCTAGAAATCTTGGAATTTGTTTATTTAAGTATTAAAGCCAAGGAAGCTTATGAACACAAATCAATTTCTTGGATTTATTATATCAACTGACACAAATATTTGAGTTAGAGGGCTCTTAAAAGGTTTGTTTTATATCCTAATACTTCTGAGTTTAATACTTCTTAAGCATTAATTTTGCCGAAATAAAAAATACAAATGAATAATTGAATAATTCATACATTGAATTAAAACTTATTTCAAACATAAATATTCATAATCAACACAAAAGTTAGGTCTGTACATTAACAAAAATCCCTTTACAAGCATATTTCCTATGCTATGGCATAGTTATTAGAAAAGTTAAGTTTTTATTTGTAAATAAAGAAGTTTGTTATTAATCCCCACAAATAAAACTTCAAGCAATACAAAATACTGTACTTTAATAAATTTCACTATTTTTCCACGCTTAATCCTTAGTTCCTCTTTAAAGCATTTAGATTTTGATCATTAGGTTTTATTTTTTATATCATGAGTTTGAAAAATAATTATGCTTAAGACCAGTTTTGATGTGTTACATAAAAAACGATACCTAAATACCTAAAAATATTTATGCTAAAAATATATACAACTGCAAAATAAATGAAATACAGCTAGAATCTTATTTAACACATATAGAACACATATAACATGTAAAATAAAACGTTATAAGAGCCCTCCCACTCAAGCCCTCGTTATGATTGATATGAGAAATTTAGGAAAGTGTTTAGGAATCTAGAAAACTAGGAATTTGTTTGTTTAAGTTTTAGTGCCACGGAAGCTTATGAACATAAATCACTTTCCTAGATTTATTATATGAATCGAAACAAACATTGGAAGAGGAGGGATCTTAAAAGGTATGGTTTATATCCTAGTACTTCTGAGTTTATCCCTCTTCAAGCAGGAATGTTACTGAAATAAAAAATACAAATGAATAATCGAATAATTCATACATTGAATTAAAACTTTTGCAAACATATGTATCATAATCAATACAAAAGTTAGAACTGTACATTATTAAATTTCCCTTCACAAACATATTTCCTTTGCTATGGCATAGTTATTAGAATAGTTAAGTTTTCATTTGTAAATAAAGAAATTTGTTATTAATCCCCACAAATAAAATTTTAAGCAGTACAAAATACTTCACTTCAATTAATTTCACTGTTTTTCCACTCTTAATCCTTTGTGTCTAGTTTCTCTTTAAAACATTTAGATTTTCATCATTAGGTTTTATTTTTTTCTACCATGATATTTAAAAATAATTATACTTAAGACCAGTTTTAATATGTTACATAAAACAACACAATACCTAAATACCTAAAAATATTTATGCTAAAAATATATACAACTACAAAATAAATTAAATACAGCTAGAGGCTTACTTAACACATATAGAACAAATATAAGATATAAAATAAAACGTTATAAGAGCCATCTCACTCATGTGCTCGTTTTGATTGATACGATAAATTTAAGAAAGTTTTTAGTAATCTAGGAATTTGTTTAAGTTTTAGTACCAAGGAAGATTATGAACACAGATCACTTTCCTAGATTTGTTATATGAATCGAAACAAACATTTGAGGAGAAGGGCTCTTAAAAGGTATGGTTTTTATCGTACTACTTCTGAGTTTAATATTTCTCAAGCAGTAGATTTGCTAAAATAAAAAATACAAATGAATAATCGAATAATTCATATATTGAATTAAATCTTTTGGCAAACATAAGTATTCATAATCAATACAAAAGTTAGAATTGTACTTTAACAAAAGTCCCTACACAAACATATTTACTGTGCTATGGCATATTTATTGTAAAAGTTATGTTTTATTTCTAAATAGAGAAGTTTATAATTAATCCCCCCATATAAAATTTTAAGCAATATAAAAAATACTTCACTTCAATATATTTCACTATATTTCTTTTCTTATTTCTTTGTGTTTAATTCTTATTTAAAACATTTAGATTTTGATCATTAGGTTTTATTTATTCTACTATGAGCTTGAAAAATAATTATACTTAAGACCAGTTTTAATATGTTACATAAAACAATACCATACCAAAATACCTAAAAATATTTATACTAAAAATATATACAACTGCAAAATAAATGAAATACAGCTAAAGACTTATTTAACACATATAGGATATAAAATGAAACGTTGTAAGAGCCCTCCCACTCAAGCGCTCGTTTTGATTGATATGAGAAATTTAATTAAACTGTTTAGGGATCTAGAAAACTAGGAATTTTTTTATTTAAGTTTTAGTGCCATGAAAGCTTATGTGCATACATCACTTTCCTACATTTATTATATAAACCGAAACAAATATTTGAAGAGCAGGGCTTTTAAAAGGTATCGTTTACATCCTAGTACATCTGAGTTTAACAGTCTTTAAGCAGTAATGTTACTGAAATAATAAATACAAATGAATAATCGAATAATTCATACATTGAATTAAAACTTTTTGCAAACATTAGTATTCATAATCAATACAAACGTTTAGGACTGTACTTTAACAAAAGTCCCTTTACAAACATATTTCCTATGCTAAAGCATAGTTATTGGAAAATTTATGTTTTTATTTCTAAATGTAGACGTTTATAATTAATCCCCACAAATAAAATTTCAAGCAATACAAAATACTTCACTTTAATAAATTCACTTTTTACCACTCTTAATCATTTGTGTTTAATTCCTATTTAAAACATTTAGATTTTGATCATTAGGTTTTATTTATTCTACTATGAGCTTGAAAAATAATTATACTTAAGACCAGTTTTAATATGTTACATAAAACAATACCATACCAAAATACCTAAAAATATTTATTCTAAAAATATATACAACTGCAAAATAAATGAAATACAGCTAAAGACTTATTTAACACATATAGGATATAAAATGAAACATTATAAGAGCCTCACTCAAGTGCTCGTTTTGACTGATATGATAAATTTAAGAAAGTTTTTAGTAGTATAGAAATCTAGGATTTTGTTTAAGTATTAGTGCCAAGGAAGATTATGAACTCAAATCTATTTCCTAGATGTATTATATGAATCGAAACAAACATTTGAAGAGGAGGGCTCATGAAAGGTATGGTTTTTATCCTAGTACTTCTGAGTTTAACACTCCCCAAGCAGTAATGTTACTGAAAAAACAAATACAAATGAATAATCGAATAATTCATACATTGAATTAAAACTTTTGCAAACATAAGTATCATAATCAATACAAAAGTTAGAACTGTACATTATTAAAAGTCCCTTCACAAACATATTTCCTATGCTGTGGCATAGTTATTATAAAAATTTTCATTTATAAATAAAGAAGTTTGTTATTAATCCCTACAAATAAAATTTCAAGCAATACAAAATACATCACTTCAATAAATTTCACTTTTTTTCCAATTTTATTCTTTGTGTTTAGTTCCTCTTTAAAGCATTTAGCTTTTGATCATTAAATTTCATTTTTCCACATTTAGCTTGAAAAATAATTATACTTAAGACCAGTTTTAATGTGTTACATAAACCAATACCATACCTAAATACCTCAAATATTTATGCTAAAAATATATACAACTGCAAAATAAATGAGATACAGCTAGAGGCTTATTTAGCACATATAGAACACATATAGGATATAAAATAAAACTTTATAAGAGTCATCTCACTGAAGTGCTCGTTTTGATTGATATGATAAATTTAAGAAAGTTTTTAGTAATCTAGGAATTTTTTTGTTTAATTATTAGTGCCAAGGAAGATTATGAACACATATCACTTTCCTAGATTTGTTATATGATTTGAAAAAAAAACATTTGAGGAGAAGAGCTCTTAAAAGGTTTTTTGTTTTTATCGTACTACTTCTGAGTTTAACATTTCTCAAGCAGTAGATTTGCTAAAATAAAAAATGCAAATGAATAATCGAATGATTCATACATTGAATTAAAACTTTTTGCAAACATAAGTATTCATAATCAATACAAAAGTTAGAACTGTACTTTAACAAAAGTAACTACACAAACATATTTACTGTGCTATGGCATATTTATTGAAAAAGTTATGTTTTATTTTTAAATAGAGAAGTTTATAATTAATCTCCCCATATAAAATTTTAAGCAATATAAAAAATACTTCACTTCAATATATTTCACTATATTTCTTTTCTTATTTCTTTGTTTTTAATTCCTCTTTAAAACACTTAGATTTTGATCATTAGGTTTTATTTATTCTACTATGAGCTTGAAAAATAATTCTACTTAAGACCAGTTTTAATATGTTACATAAAACAATACCATACCAAAATACCTAAAAATATTTATTCTAAAAATATATACAACTGCAAAATAAATGAAATACAGCTAAAGACTTATTTAACACATATAGGATATAAAATGAAAAGTTATAAGAGCTTCACTCAAGTTCTCGTTTTGACTGATATGTTAAATTTAAGAAAGGTTTTAGTAATATAGAAATCTAGGATTTTGTTTGTTTAAGTATTGGTGCCAAGGAAGGTTATGAACACAAATCACTTTCCTAGATTTATTATATAAATCGAAACAAATATTTGAAGAGGAGGGCTCTTAAAAGGTACGGTTTATATCCTAGTACTTCTGATTTTAACACTCTTTAAGCAGTAATGTTACTGAAATAACAAATACAAATGAATAATCTAATAATTCATAAACTTTAGCAAACATAAGTATCATAACCAATACAAAAGTTAGAACTGTACATTAACAAAAGTCCATTCACAAATATATTTCCTATGCTATGGCATAGTTATTAGAAAAGTTAAGTTTTCATTTGTAAATAAAAAAAGTTTGTTATTAATCCCCACAAAGAAATTTTCACGCAATACAAAATACATCACTTCAATAAATTTCACTATTTTTTCCACTCTTAATCCTTTGTCTTTAGTTCCTCTTTATAAAATTTAGATTTTGATCATTAGGTTTCATTTTTTCTACCAAGATCCTTGAAAATAATTATGCTTAAGACCAGTTCTAATATGTTACATAAAACAATACCATACCTAAATACTTAAAAATATTTATGCTAAAAATATATACAACTGCAGAATAAATGAAATACAGTCTTATAGAAGTAATTTGGTGTATCTATATAAAATTCTTTTTTTAATTATGCTCCGTGCGTGCTTTATTCTGCATATAAAATGGGATTTTAATCAAAAACTTAAGAAAATAATTCTCCGTAATTACGTTACGCATAATTCTGAGAGAATCGAAAACTAAGTATATTCTCACGAGAACGGAAATGTGGTGTTATTTTACGTCTAAAGAAATATAACGTGGTTAAAAACATACTATGTTGGAACAATTTCATGCTATTTTAAAGTTTAATTTTTCCATCTCAAGAAAATATTTTAAACAAATGAATGTAATGTTTAATAAAAAGAACTAATTTTCTTTTTTTATTTACTTCAACTATTTACTTGTTTGCGAATAGCGAGTTCTAAATGTTTCTTTCTTATTCATTGTAACACACATTTTAAAGAAAAAAATCTTGGAAATATAAAAATTCCAACAAAGATTAAACATTTCAAAGGTAATTAAGTTGGATTTACCAGAGTTTTATACCAAGTTTATGTTTTCAATTTTGCTTAAGATTTTACACCATGAAAATTTATGTTTAATAATCGTTCTTTTAAAACAAAGCCATGTAATTAAACAGACAAACTAATGAATTATAAACACTAATAGTTGAAATATAGTTATTTTGCATCAAATACAGAAACAATGTTTATTTAGCCTCTTAATTTATAAAAACCGAAATAAAATATTAAAAAATGATAAATTTTGCGGCCAATTAAAATCGGAGTTGTCGAATTTTTCCTTTTTTTGTAATCTTTGTATTAAAGATAATTAACATGCATGACTGTCGAAAATTTAACTTTAAATCGCAAGTTGGAGCCATTAGTGTAAAAATGTATAAGGAATAATTGCTAAAAATACTCACAAAAAATATATTTGCATATTTAATTTAAATGAAATATACATTCATCATATGTATGTATTGATTATTCTTTAGGACAATTTTTATTTAAAATAATTTTAATTTGACAAGGAAAAGACAAATAGTAATTTTTAATAATACTTACAAACATAATTAGAAACATAAAAAAATATTTTTATTATTTAAAATGCTTACCTTCTAAAATCTAAAAAATAAAGATTTTAACTACATTAATTTTGCTTAATTGCAGTTATGACAGTAAGAAAAAAGCTTATTGAAAATATAAGGTAATATATGAAATTATCTGTTTTGTAAAATATAATTAATGCATTAATTCGTATATGATGGAAGAATTAAATTTAAATTTCTGGCATTTATCTACAAATATCATTTCCAAAGTATTATGATCTTGACTGGAAATATGCAAGTGTGCTTCAGTGAAAGTAACATTTGTTGCTATGGTATTTCTATGGTATATTTCAACTTCAATATTCATTGTATATACTTACTAATTCCTGAAACACATACGTAAATAGATTACTATGTCATATATAGAATTTCACTTATTTAGAGCTACATATTTTATTTGTTTCTTATGAAACAAAGAATAACGACTAATGAATATGATAATGTCACGCAGATTCGAATGAACACACCGTTTAACTTAACAGAAGAATTTATGGAAGCTAAGTAGCAACTCGTAACTTCACAAGATCGAGAAGTTTCCTACAACTAGTGGGTATCAGCTTTTATACCGGAACAGAATATTCGAGAAACAACTAATTTACATATTAAAGAAAGATCTAGAATGTTCAAGAACATAATGAAACAATAAATAACATTTTAAAACTAAAAATCCGTACTTTGGATCAACCATCATGTCAAGCATCGACCCACAATCTTCGGGCCTGAATCGCGCGCTTTGACCATTTGGCCACTGAGCTCGTTGGCTAATCTTCTTTATGCGGCAATAATGTAAATTTATTAAATCATTAAAATTTCATAAAAAAACAAGAAATATATAAAATACATGTTATATTAGTAAGTATATCAGTGATTTATTTAGCAAAAAAGCAAGACAGTAGAGTATTGTTAGATTTTTAATATTCAGCTATATTTAGTACACTGCAGGTGTTATCAATAGGAAAAATTTTTTTTTTATGATGAATATTTATATTTTTCTTTAATTCTTATATAATAAAGGGAAAAAAGTACAACTTTTCTGTTTTAGAAAACAAATGAACAGAAAACGTGCATCTGTCTTATCTTTAAAAAAAGCCTGATTCAACAAAATCTTAGGAACCAGTACAGTAAAATACTTAATTGTTGATCTGCTACAATAAAATGTTTTAAGTAACCTAAAGCTAAACTTAATATTTATTATTTACCATTAAGTATAATCAATATTTTTGAAACATCATAAACCTAAATACACGCAAGAATTATTAAATACACGAATAAAGATAATTATTTTCTATATTGTCGGTATTTAATATAAAAATATGAAGCTTTACTTTTAAAAATGATATACCTTCAGTGATTTGTGAACATGAATGAAAATATAAATGTATTAAAGCAAGCAGAAATTAAAATTAAAATAATTTCGGCTTTAATAGACAATAATTCCAACTACCTTGGACGTTTTCTCTTCACTTCTCATTAAATTGAAATAGACAAAAGTCGTAATTACGCTGCAGGGAACTGTAAATTAAACAAAGTGAAAGTGCCATGAACGCAAAATTCCAGTCAACTTAATAGGATATTTGCAAATGAATATATCGCAGACGTATAATTTGAAATAAGCTTTGTAGACACGTTCTGTCTAATTAAGGTCGCATGTCACTAGCAATTTGTGAACTCATTATAAAATTAGGATCATATTCTACAAAAAGGAAAATTTCCGAAATTTCTGATATCGATATCATATTATTATTTCTAGAGGTATCGATACATTAATCCATATTCCTTGTTACTATCAATGAGATAATCTTGTTTTTTATATCTGTTTTTTCTATAATTCTAAAATTCGTACGGGATGACAATCTTTCTTTTAAATGAAAGTTCAATAAACTCTTGCAGGTAGTAAATATTAAAAACTTTTATTGAAAAACAGCTTTATATTAAACTTTGTCCATGTTATTACAGATCAAAATAGCTATGCGGAAATTTTAGAAATTATTCGAATTTTTATTCCAGTATATTAAATTTTACGTGATGTTCCCATTTTTGAAGCACTGAAGGAAATGCATGTTTCTAAATCGTTAGCGTAGTATGTATCGATTTCTATACATTTTCCTGGTAAAAATCTTAATTAAAGTATATATGTGGGTACATTTACAAGTAAATTAAAAATAATATACATTCTTAGGCTCAGAGGCGGGAATCCTGTCAGGATGTTCAAGGCTAGAGAAGGTGCCGTGCCGTCCGGAAGGCTCTAGCAATTCTGAGTAGGAAGGGCGTTGTATTGACGCTAGGAGGTTTATTTCTGACTCGTTAAGAGATAGACCCCATATTGCCGCTGCGTAAGTTAGGGAGGGTTCCGTTACTATCCTATACCAGACACGGAAGTGTTCTCCCGTGGTGTCCCAGCACTTACCAGCTACTTTAAGTAAATTAACGTGATGTTATTGTACCTTAGTCTTAAGGTTTCTAATGTACGAGGTCCAACGTAGGTCTGTCCAAAGTAGGTAGGAGTTTTATATTAAAGCCAATGAAGTTGTCATTAGAAAGGAAACCTTACCACACACTTCATAAATAAAAATTTTTATATGTCTTCTTCATTTTCAAGGCCTACATAAAAGTCTCATATAAATATGTAAAAACCTTTGGGCTACTGGCAATACAGGGCTCAATACATTTCATTGGATGATTACTCTAAAAATTATGAAAACACATTCTTTAATGATATTAAAAAAACCAATAAAATGACAAAAATGCTTGCAAGAAAATATAGTTATATCTGCCAGAGTTCAAAACAGTGTAAATGTTGGATGCGGTATGTTAAATGTGGGGAAAAATGCATGCAGTAAAATATATAGGTGAAAGAATTGTAATGTTTTAATTTAATACTTCATAACCCCAATATAAGTTCTCTATAAATGCGATTTGAGTTAACTTTTGAGTTTTAAGTTTGTTCTTTCGGAATGCTCAAAATAATTTTAACAAATAATATTTCGAATAATCTGGAATATATTTTAAACTTTTAGTAATATATTTTTGGCAATACAAACTTTTTGTTCATCGTCAAAATAATTTTTTTGGTATTTGGCTAAAAAATGGTGCACCGGAATTCCGAGATCCAACGCGCGTTCTCATTCAACACAGGTAACACGCGTCCAAGCAGATTAATAATAATAAGGAATAGTGATTTGTTTACTAAAAACAAAATTTGCACTAAATGAGAGTGTCTTAAGAAATATATTTATATAAACTTTTATATTAAGCTAAGGAGATACTTATTAATCGGTAGTTATTAAATTAAATCATTATTTTTATATTCTTATAAATGACAGCAAGATATATAATAACATGGATTCACATTTTTACATGCATTCAAAGACAGTATCTATACACAATAGAAATTCCGGCTCAAAATTCTTTTCACATAGACAACAATCTTCACTTTGTCCAAGCATGCATTTTGAATAGTCTGTATATTGATTAAGTTTACCCCGGAAATGTTGTACAATGGTTGTTTAAATATTCATAACTCCGTATTTTCCCACATATTTCCTCACAGTTTATCTCGGAGTTCACAAAAATGTCTCCAAAGCCACTGAAATGTTCAGTTTGATATCCGATGAGCTCGGAATGTATAGCAAGAATTGTGTGGAATATATATTATACATATTCCTAAATATAATATTATCAGCATTCTTTACTGATAAGCGTAGGAAGTTGTTGATTATTTCAGATCATAATAATGTACTCAGAGATAACACTGTAGTTAGAGTTTGAAACTCCCATTAAATGAATTATCCGGATTTTGAATAAATACTGAATATATTAAAGTTCATCAGTTCCAACTTACTGTGTCTCACGAGCTATTATAAGTTTGCAATTTAGGTTTTTTTTTATCTACTCATCCATAACTATTTCTCCCAGTTTTATTATACCTATCATTCCTATATTGTGTATTTTGAGCTGAAAAAAGAGTCATTTATGGCTATTACCTTGCATATAAAGAAGTTTTTTAATACAATCTATAACAATCTTGTACAATAAAGTGTCTCATAGTCATTAATTGCTTTTATCTGATAATAAAAGCACCTTCAAGATTTTATGTATTTAAAAGATGCAGTACATTCTAAAAAAAGTATTAACTACCTATCTCACATTGAAATTTTCTATAATAAGAACTCA
The DNA here is from genome assembly GCA_032207245.1 of Pardosa pseudoannulata. Taxonomy (NCBI): domain Eukaryota; kingdom Metazoa; phylum Arthropoda; class Arachnida; order Araneae; family Lycosidae; genus Pardosa; species Pardosa pseudoannulata. The sequence continues at coordinate 86,254,840 of CM063505.1, read as the reverse complement.
TGTATGAAGTATTTGTTTACTTTGAGATATCGAAACAGCAGAATCAAAAAATAATATGTACTAAATTTCGTTGAAACACTTAAAGCATATTTCTTTACCGAGAGCCCTTAGAACCTAATGAATAATTTTAAACATACACACAAACACAAATATTATATATATATATATATATATATATATATATATATATATATATATATATATATAATGTGTGTGTGTGCCGCCGTGGTCCAGAGTTAAGGGGAATGGAAAACAGTTTTCTTGAAAATAATAATTTTATTAAATCATCGTTTCTTCTAAAAGCAAATCCTGCGCCATTTTCATTGTTCATGGCAGAGCCACGCATTGAGTATTCACAGCTCCATGTTCACTCTCTTATTGAAACTTTTCTGTTTGCAAGCTCATCAAAAGGCTCAAAAATTCTTTCGCCTGACCTGATGATCCCAAAATCTTACAAGAGCGTGGGTCTTTTTCATTTATTTTATTATTATAAAATAGTTCTCTTTTTAAAATCTCTTTTAACTCAATTTCCAACTACCCCTTTTTTAGACCTGATATATATATATATATATATATATATATATATATATATATATATATATATATATATATATATATATATATATATATATATATATATATATATATGTCTGGTTAAGGCAAATGGATACTTTATTTCTAGAACTATTTATTGACTCCCATATCACCCTTATTCAAACATAGTGGCAATACTTTTAGCCTCAGGCAGTGATTGCATAATTGGTACTTTTAGCCTTCGGCTTGCCAGCTCTGTAATTCCCACGACCACAGGTCTTTTATTATCTGTCTCATCACACACACACACACCCGCCTTAGTAAATAGTTCCCCTTTAACATCCCAAAATAACTTTCTAAGAATCTCATTAAATGTAAAATCTTTGCACACACACATATTTATTACAAATGAATCGTAAAACAACGACTAAGTCAATATGTTACACGTTAAACCAACTTTATTGTACAGTGTGCATGGCTGCAAATGTGTGATATTGTTGTTTACGTTAGCCCATCCACCATGGCGAGATCATATCACATCGGATTGGGAAAATCGGTTTCTAATAGTCCTGAGGCCAAAAAGCACCCAT
>CM063505.1:86231216-86246216 GCA_032207245.1 Pardosa pseudoannulata | reverse complement strand
TATAAATATATATATATATATTTATTATATAATATTTATATAAGATTATTATATATAAAATATTATATATATATAATATATAAATATATATATAAAAAAACGTAATATATGTATGTTATATATATGTATGAAAATTATATATGTATGTAAAAATATATGTATAAGTATATATGTATGTATATATATTATGTATACATATATGTATGCTATATATAAATGTGTATAAATATATATTTGTAATATATTGTATGTAAATATACGTATGTATATTAAAACTATAATGTATATAAATATGTATGTATAAAATAATATGGTATATATATGTATGTATATAAAATGTATGTATATATATATGAAAGATATATATTGGTATATATATGTATTATAAATATTATAAAATATAAAATTATAAAATATATATATTATATAATATATAAATATATATATATATAATATAAAAATAAAATTTTATATAATATATATGTATATATATTATATATGTTATATATATATAATATATATAATATAAAACAAAATATAATAAAAATAATAAATCACATAACAATTATAAGCCATAATATAAAATAAATATAACATAAATAATAACTAAAATATAAATGAAGAAATAAAATATATATATATAAAAACATGTAAAAAAAAATATAAAATATATAATAAAATATACTTAATAAAAAAAATGAAAAAATAAATCTAACATATAATATACACTATAGACATAATAAATATATAATATAATAAATATATATAATAAAAAAACATAATAAATATTACAAATAATATAAAAATAAAATAAAAATAAAAACAAAAATTAAAAAAAAAAAAATTAAAAAATAAAAAATATAAAAAAAAATAAATAAAAATTAAAAAAAAAAAAATATAAATTTTCATTAAAATTTAAAAAAATAACAAAACAAAAAACTTAATAAGAAATAAAAATATAAATAAAACAGAAATCAATATTAAACATCATTAAAACAGTTTAAAAAATTTTCAAACGAGCGACCAAACTTTCGCTGACAAAAGTGGCTTATTCGACGTCATTGTGGAAGCTCTAATAATGAATATCTTTGATCTGTTGACGAAAAATTGCCAGATATATGTATTTTAACAAATGGGGTTCAAAGACCGAAATTAACTAAAAATTTTAGAAAACATAAATTGTTACACGGAATCTTGAGTTACTTCATATTAGTTAGGCTTATAGTTTTTACCGTTAACTTTGCTTTTATTATATATATATGAAGGGGACACTAACCTATGAAAACTGGAGCTTAGAATTAGAGCATAGAGCTATAAATATTCACCCAGAGTGAATATTTAAAGACTCCAACTATCACGTCAGTATACAAGTACTTGAGTTTTTTAGAGCAAACAAAATAATGCGGATTTATTCTAATATTCTGAAAATGCTTAAGAATTAAATAATTAGAGAAAATGATCATATTTTGATGCGTTATTAAATGATAACAGGCAGAACAATGTAAAACCACTCTGTTTACTGAAATATATCCAATCATCTCCTATGTAAGAACAGCTTAAGTTATCTGTCCGTCGGTCCTCTAATTTATGATGCTGTTGGAACTGGGATGGATAGAGGCACTCATATTGGATTCTTGATGGGTTAGGATTAGCAAAGTTCAAAGCATCGTCTTTAAAACTTTCGAAGTGTTCACCTTCCTCCGTTTTTGAGCGCTTAATGCCATTATATCAAGCCCCATTTTAAGAGCAGACGATTAAATTTATCAATTTATCACATAATAAATAGGTAATTTTTTTTCTAGCATTATGACGTCATTCCTTTAACCATCTCATTTAATCATTTCTTATTTTAAATTATTAAATAGCGTCTTCATTATTTTCATACGTTTTATCACTGAACTGAGATATTACGTAAATAATTTTATTTTATATTTGGCTTAAATAATAGGTTAGGTACATATGTGATAATTTTATATTTAATCATCGATTATTTCTTGTTGCAATGTAAATTTTATCCTCCGTAATAACAACAAATTATTTTTTGTAAAAGTCTAGGAGACTATTTTCATGGACTAATTAATATCTAGTGTTTCGGTTATATATCTTTAAAAATTAAGAAGTTTGTGTTTTTGATTTTTATACATACCCAGACGGCTTTCAGTCGATTCGCCAAATTTTGGACATTATTGATATATACCGCCAAATAATCACTGTGAATATTAAAACCTATGCTGTCCATCCTATCATGTAATATGACAAGATAAATTAAAGTCGAAAACTAATATACAGCCAGTAAAGTTTTTTACTGATCGCGTCATATGACGGGCTCTATGCTAGTTTTTTCAATATCTGGTACAGTTTTTAATATCATTAACTTGGTAATATTAATTATACATATAAGAACTAATAACTACATTATATATTTTCTTTTTATTTTAGTTTTTTAATATTTTATATTGAATTTCTTTAATTTTTTCATTAAAAATTTAAATTTTCTTTTTAATAATACTAAGGTTTTAAAATATGTAAATGTTCATGTTTTTTAAGATTTTCTGTCATAATTTTTGTCTGTAACATGAGTACAAATTTTCATAAGTACATATAAAATATATTTTAGGATATGTGAATAAATTGTGCAAACTAAATTTTAATAATATACATTTCAAATTGTCCTCAATAGTGGGATGATACTCAATCGAATATAGTTTAGTATGTATTATAATTTGAGTTTAATACATAAAGTGTATGCATATTTTTTATTGCTTCTTGTCTAAGGTATAGAAGAAATTAGCTAACACTTGTATTATATTTTATAAATTAAATTTACTGAAGTTTTAAAGTTTTAGTATACTTTTAATTATTTGCAAATGACACAGTTAATGTTAAATTTAAATTTACAGTCTATATTCTCTCTATATAAAAGTAATTGTTCATTTTTTTGTCTTATGTGATGATCTACGTAGTTTTTCGCACAATCAGTAAATATTGGACAAGCATTTGTTGTTAACCTGAGATAATTAACGTCCCCATTAACATAATTCCAAATTTTCGTTTTTATTATTTTATTTCGTTTAATTCTAAACTGTAATAAAAAATGATATATTATATGTTTTATAAGTGTGTATGTTCAACAAAGTACATTATACAAACCATTAGGATAATTGCTGTTTTACTAATTCATGTAAGAAAAAACATTTCTCCTTCACCGTGGAGTTTTTATAATGCTAGTTAAATTCTTAATATATTTTACATTGTGTTTCAATTAGAGTTGGCAACTAACATACGGCTAATAAAGTTGTTTTACTGATCACGTCTTATGACGGGCTGTATGCTAGTTTATATGCTAGTTGGTAATATTATCTATACGACATATAAAAACTAATAATTATAGTATACAGTTTCTTTTATTTTATTTTTTTAATATTTTATTTTGAATTTCTTTTTCCATTAAAGATTGAAATTTTCTTTTATAAACACTAAGGTTTTAAAATATGGAAATAGTCAAGTTTTTATAAGATTTTCTATCATGATTTTTGTCAATAACATGCCTGCAAAATTTCAAAAGTACACATAAAATTTATTTTAGGATATGTGAATAAATTGTGCAAACTAAATTTTAATAATATACATTTCAAAGTGCCATCAAAGGCGATTATCAGTCAAATATAGTTTAGTATGTATTATAACTTGAGTTTAATACATAAAAACTGTATGAATATTTTTATTGCTTCTGGTCTAAGGTAGCAAAGAAATTAGCTAACATATATATCATATTCTATAAACTAGAATTACTGAAGTTTTAATGCTTTAGTATTCTCTTAAATATTTGTAGATAAAAGAGTTAATGTTAAATTTAAATTTACAGTCTATATTCTCTCTATATAAAAGTGAGTGTCCATTTTATAACACCATATTTATTCTAAGAAAAAAAACTTAATATAAAACAAACGGGGTGTTTAACATTTATGGTCTTCAAAATCTTAACACCTTATTTATTAAAAAAGCAGAACCGTATAATATGATCTTTACCTATTTAATGCCTTACACTCTTTAAAAACATCTGACTATACTATCACACTCTGAGCATGTAAACCATTTATGTAAGTATCCCCAAGTCAAACAGCTTTTATAGGCATGTTGCCTTAATATACAGGTGGAAAAATTTATTTCCTTAAATTATTCGTTTCCACTATGAGTCTATTTATCCTTAAAATGCTATTTCTTCCGAGATAATATATATCTACCGACAATGAAACGGACTAGTATCTACCAAAGAACAGGATACCAATCTATAACACCTTAAGGCTCGTCAGATATTATTTACAACAAGGGATTCCAAAACATATGAACTGAAATGAATAATGGTTATTGTTTTGGCAATACCAAAATGGGTTATTTAAAGTGAAGTTTGTGTGCGTCTCTAAAGATTTTATTTTAATATGTAGACTATAAAATGCCTAAAAAACATGAGTATGGCAAAATATATTAATTCAAGTGCATAAAGATTTTATAACTGTTTAACATATTCGGGCAATATATGCATATATATGTTACGTAAGCTAATGTTTGGAATTATATCAGATTAACACGACTTCATAATAGGAATGTTTTTGTTAACTTAAAATTTTAAATAAATAAATAAGTATATATATATATAAATGAATGTATGTATATATATATATATATATATATATATATATATATATATATATATGTATATATATGTATATATATATATATATATATATATATATGTGTGTGTGTGTGTGTATATATGTATATGTATGTATATATATATATATATATATATATATATGTGTGTGTGTGTATATATGTATATGTATGTATATATATATATATATATATGTGTGTGTGTGTGTGTGTCTGTATGTATATGTATGTGTATATGTTTATGTATATGTATGTATATATGTTTATGTATATGTGTATATGTATATATATATATATATATATATATATATATATATATATATATATATATATATATATATATATATATATATTTCTACTTTCCGCGTGATTGTAATAGAACAGCTGAACTGATTTTGATGAAATTTTGAATATGTAATTATGCTCATTCGACAATAGTTTTAGTGTTCAGCGCAAATGGCTTCAGTAAGAAATGTTCCATGATTGAATACCCATAGAAAAGATGTAGGAATTTTATATTAGTCTGATGACTAGGGGTGGTGTCAGGTATTTTCAGGGCGGTTTGTCAGGGCGGGTGGGTGTGCGTGTGTGCGTGTTCTTGAGTAACAACGTTAGTCAATGATTTCTCTTGGCTCATGGATAATGGTTGTACTGGATTTTATATACCAACTTTCAAACACATTACGACTAACTGTCAGAAATATTAATGATACTTATTTGGAAGACTGTAAGGAAATGTGTTTTGTCTAGAGTTAAAAATGTTACAATTCACTGTTTTGTAGCTAAAAAAAACTGGCATTTTATACATGTAAGTGTTAAAGGGGAAATTTATTCTTAACGACATCAGTTTTCCACAAGTAAACGCAAAAATCTATTATTTTGCTAAGAGAAAGATCATTTATTTTCTAAATTTTTATTATTGATGTGACACAAATATGACATACATTTGATATTAATTACTTTTTTCTTTCATCAGAAGATTTATTTCCAGCATTATTTGTGATTGTAATGCAATAGTTCTGGTTTAATTTCATATATATATTTATATACAATAATACACACACACAGTTATACATGTATGTATGTATTTATAATAATAAGTAATAGAATATATATAATTTTTTATTAAAATTCAAAAATAATTTTATAGTTATTTTTATAATAAATAAAATATTCTGTATAATTGAAAAATCATATAAACCGAAAGAAATTATCTCTATTTAAAGTAAAGGCATTTATCCTTCTAAAAAATAATTATTAAAATAATTATTCATTTTTAGCATAAAACTAGATATTTAAAACAGAAAATATAGTTTATTTATTACATATTAATACAATTTCGAGCCTTTTAGTTTTTCTTCATATTAACATGAAACTAGTATCAGAAATACACTAAAAAATAAATATTCAAAAAAGCTATTTTGAAGCTTATGGTACCACTAGCTCTATGTGAAGGATTTTATGCATTGCATAAATATGTATAGCACACAACCGAGGCCTAGTGTGTTTTTACGCAAAAACATTTCTCTCCTGCATCTCTAAGAGAAAATTACGATTCAAAGCAAACATGCGATATCGAGATTTTTGTGGTCGAAAATAACTTGTTGCGGACCGTTGTAATGTAAAATTTCCGAAGTACAATGATAGAAATATTGTGTCTCTCATCTATTGCAGACACCGTGTGATATATGTTTTAGAAGAAGGTAAGGAAAACACGGGTTTTGCTTATTTTCTAGTAACATAGATTAAAGAACTTTCATTTTCATATTTTCTTTTGTAAAATAAGAAACGTATAGTAGGAAACATGTAATAAGTTCGCATTTTATGTTTCCTTCTGAGTAAAATATTATAGTGCTGAGTTTGTATGAAAAATGTGAAATGTAGTTTTGACTCTTTGAAGTATAGTGAGGATGGTTTAGATATTAGCACTCCCACATTCAAGCACCGAACATATGGCCATAAGCCCCTTCAGGTTTTCCCGGTGATGGTGGACAGATCACATGTACTGAGCCACTTTGCAGCTGAAGCTGTGCACGCCTAAGAATACTGTGCACGCCCGTCAGGCTGCAGGCTTAGACTTAGATGACCCACACCCACATCCAACTGAAGAAGTTTATGGATGCAAAAGCCTAAGTGGGTGGGGTGAACCTTTCGACATTATTCATTTTAATGTTATACACTGAATTATTGACTTAAAAACAACTTTGTATCACTATCACTATTTTTGCCAGGTATTTTCCCTCATTTTAAAAATTTAAAAAATTTATTTTGTATATAAGAGTAGTTTGAATTTAATATATTATAAATTTCCTTTAAATTTTTAATATGATTACGATTATTACCTATTTTTTTTAAATATTCGATCTGTGTTTCGTTTTCGTATTTTTTAATAAACATTGGAACGAGATTACATCTTACTTCCATGTAATGCTGAGGTTTGCCTATCATTCCACATTTACAGTTTGTTGAATCTAGTTTTCCAATTCAAGTAGGTTGGGAAACTTCCATGACCGGTTATGAAATAATTTAATATGTCCTTTTAGAATTTTAACTTTTCTTCTGCTTTAGACATTGTAGTATATTTTGCTCTTCCTTTTTCACTATTGTCCCAATAATCTTGGCTGCAGGCTCAATCCAAGAGCGAACTAAGAAGGTTGGTTGGTTGGTTGGCTGGTTTGGGTATACTGGGGCAAGATCCCAGTTAGAATATGCTGCGCGACAAAAACGAAACAGCACATATTAAAACAAAGATAAATAATTCATAATAAGTAGGAGAAATTAGTCCTAAAAATTTTTTAAAAATTTTAAAAAATACAGCAAAAACGAGGTAAAGTCACACATTAAAACAATTAAAAAGTTTAAATGAGATTTAAAACAATGCGAAAGAGAAATCCAAACAGTTTGGGATGAGGAGTTTTACCCAAAAGTTAGTTCAAACTAGGATGCAAAGTTTTAAAATATATATAATAAAAACATTTTAAAGGAGTACATGGTGTTAAAATATGATGAATAGTGAGATAAGTATGACAAATGGAACATTGAGGAGTAGACTGAGCACATAGTAAATGTTAGTGAGTGAGTCGGCTATGGCCAATTCGAAGACGTGTTAAAATGACGTCTAGTTTTCGATATCTCAGAGGTGGCCAAATCGAGATACATGACCTAATGGAATAAAATTTATTTCCTATTTCTCTGTTCCATTTCGCATTCCAGCGAACATTTGTGATTCGAGAGATTGCTTTTTTAATACCATTATAAGGCAGAGGACGAGTGAAAAATGTTTTAAAAGTTGCCTTTTTCGCTAACGAATCAACTATTTCATTGCTGAATATACCAACGTGACTTGGAACCAAACAAAAAAGTATGTGAAATCCAAGACGAGAAAGAGTTTTGTGCAATTGTATAACCAGATAAACATAACTGTGAGTATTGGAGTCAGTTTTGACTCCAATACTTGCAGAAAACTAAGAAGATGGATACTAGAGAGGAGAGTTTTGAAGACAACTAGACGTTTAGCGGACCTCTAGACGTTGGAATTGGGGAGGGTGAGTGCAAACCTCGCGAGCAGAAGGAGAATAAACAAAGGGATATTAGATTTAGCTAGTTTTTCCGAAGGACGGGAGACGGAGGATACAAACAAGAATAGGAAATTTAGAGAGATGAGTAAAAGGTTCGATCCCCTGGAATGGACAGGTTTGACTCAGCCTTTAATTGCTTCAGTGGAAAGACAAACTGAGGACCAACCATGCTTGAGAACTGAATACTGGGGGTTCCGAGTAAAGTTGACCAATTAATCGGAACATATGTTTCGCACCCCAGATCCCTTGGTCTTACAGAGGAAGACTGGAACCGTATGCTCTGATCTCCGAGGAGTTTATTTTTTATCAATAGCTTTTTTACAAAAAACATAACAATTTATGTAGCAATGTATTAATTTGGTAAGACGTAGAACATTAATCTTACAAGATTTGTATTATTGGTTTAAAATGAAAATGGAAACTATTTCATCAAAATTAATTTTTGCTAATGCATCATAAGATTCATATAATATTTTATGTAATTGTAAGTAAATAGTTCAGATTTAAATTGAAATACATATGAGTGTGTGTTTGAGTGTCAATATAATGTGCAGTCAAATAATCGATATAATTATTAAATAAAAAAATATATTGATAACTCTATAAATATTAAATAAAATTATGGTAGTTATATAATTATTAATCAATATAATAAGTAAATGAATATATACATTTGTAAAATAATAATATAGAATGTATTGTCAACTGATATAACTTTTTTATTTAAAATAAATTTGTTTATGAAAACATTTCTTTTAATTGAAATATGAAATTGATTATTAATATATATCATAAAAGAAGAATATTTTAACAGAAAGTATATTAATAGCATTTCAAGCCTCTTTTTATTAAAAAGAAACTATTATCAAAAATAAACTAAAATATATATTTATAGAAACTACTTGAAGCTTCTATAAATATATATTTACCACTCTATATTGATGGGTACCACTATCTCTATCTGATGGATTTTATGCATTGCATAAATGTGAATAACACCAAGGCCTGGTCTGTTTCTGCATGAAAATATTTCCCTATCTTGCATTTATAGAAGAAAATTACGATTTAAACTAAACATACGGTGCCGAGAATTTTGTGGTCGAAAATAACTTATTCCGAACGTTGTAATGCAGAATTTCCGAAGCACAGTGATAGGAATATTGTGTACCTTATCTATCGAAGATGCAGTGTGATATACATTTTAGAGGACTGAACAGAAAACATGAACATTGCCTATCTTCTAGTAATATAGTTTAAAGGACTCTCATTTTTATATTATATTTTGTGAGAGAAGAAACATATAGTAGTCTCCATCTGGTAAGTTTATAGTATATGCTTTATTTTGAAGAATATATTCTAGTTGAGCTTTATAAAAACAGGAAGTGTATTATTCACTGTTTTGCACAGAATGTATTTATAATCATAACACACTTCGATAAAGTATGTTATTTTCCTGAAAAAAGAGGGTCCCGAACACATAAATCTAGAAAGAAATCTCATTTTTATGTTATTATTACAAAATACTATAGACCTTAATGGAAAATAAAACAAATCAAATACTTATCCGATAGTTTCCTGAACTTACACTTCATTTTATTTTGTAATGTTTGCATACACCTGTTCTCCTTCAGGGAGTATAAAATGTAAATACCCATGTAAAATGTTCTCATAAATTATTTTCTGTACTGCGTAACTAAATTTGAAAAATATACTTTTCAGGAGCCGTAACTTTATTTTAAAAGCATTTTACATTGTTACCATGAAATTAATCTACATATGAACTTTGAATAGTGTAAAATATAACAAATAGATGGTTCGGTAAATAACTTATGCTAGAATCTTCAAGTCCAATTAATTCAAAATGAAACATATAAAGATTAAATTGATAAATCGGAAATTTTATTTTTACTATTTTATTTTATATTTCAGGGGAAAAATCATTATCAAGTGTTTATAATTCATAAAAATATAATTGTGTATACCATACGACTTTATTTTTATATCAGAACTTAAATGCATCTACAAACCTGTTCAAATGGGACATATAATTGTTAAAGTGTATAACTTCTTTTCAGTGGAAATAAAAAAATGTTGATAAGAGATCTAATATCGTGTTTATAATTTTAATAATTTGTAAATTATTCTTAACATTGCATAAATTTATTTGATACTGCATCGATATGAAGTTTCCCAAAAGAAAGATTAAACAATAACAATATTGTTCCTAGAAAAGTACTTGGAAATATCTTCCGAAGGTAACGACCTCTCAAAATAGTCTTAATATAGAAACATTTAATGGCAGTACTTGATATTAGACCATAAATATCTATGAATTTATGCTTAAGTACTCTGAAATATTAAAACATTTAAAATTCAGAATATGTTCAAAGTCGTAACTTCTTACGAAAATGAAATTTCTCCAAAATATACAGCAATATACAACGAAAATATTTTATTCCATTGGAAAAAGAAATAAACAAAATAATTCAAATGAAGTTAGTGATGTTTATTTTATATTTATTTATTTTTTAAATAAAAAAATATAACAAGATGATATCCCCTAAAAAATTTTTCAGAAGAAAAAAAAATCACACCAGAAGAACGTCGAACTAAATAGAAAAATGACTTGGAGGGACATTTAAGATCTTCGTAACCGTAAATAAAAAATAATAATTTCTGGAACATATTATTGATTTTACTTTTTGGAACTCTAGTGTAGAGAAGTAGAAAAAAAAATATAAACATTCGTTGTTCGTTGAAAGTTAGGAGACAAGTTTCATCTCCTCCTGAAATTTTGATTATTCAGAGACCAAGAATTCTAATTTTCACTTCCTCCCAGAAAACATATTTTATTGTTTTTCTTTTCTTTTAAATGTGCCCGAAAGGAAACTTTTGTTGACTCAAGAATGTGAGGAAATCAAAAATTGTGTAAAGATTTGGAAGAGTTATTTTTAAACTGTGAAAAATTTAAACAGTGGATTGATGTTAATTACCTACATCTTGGGGCCTTTTAATCGTAACACATATTTTTATTTCCATCTTAAAAGTGTTTCCTGTTAACGGAATGGAAAAATGACAGGTATTTTTCATTAGATTATAAATATTAATAGCATGTTAGCATAACTTATCTCCTATACATACGAAATTATTTCTGTCTAGTGTGACTTTACATTTTTAACTGGGTTTAGTTTAATTATCGGCTTTCTTTTCTGTGTAGCATTGATTTTCTTTTCATGTGGATATAGATATTTTTTCTGTATAGTTTTCTTTTATTTTCTTCATTTATTTTAGTCTATATACTACATCAATTTATAGTTAGATGTCTTATTAAACTTATATGTTACGAGGGAAGATAGAACTAAGTTTTTAAAGTTATACTTACAAAATTTTAGGTGTGTTCAAAGTAGTCTCCTCTAGCATCAATCCAATTTTGTAGACGAATTTTTCACAGATTAAACTCCATTTTTTTGGAATAGATGAAAATATTCATTTATAGCCATATCAATCTCTTTTTTAGATTAAAGAATAACCATTCGTCACACATATATCGATCAGGTGAATACTGCTGATGTTTTATCACTTTAATTTGTTTTTGTTTAAGAAACAAACTGTTAATCCGGCTGTATGTGAAGATGTATTGTCATGGTGTAACAGTAGTTCCCTAACATTCATTTCTTGTAGAATTTGTGGAAGACATTTAGTGATATACCAGTTTCCTATTATTGTCTTCTGTCCTGCCGACTTGATGACTTTGACAAATCTTGAACTTCTGAAGAAAACGGCATACATCACTTTTTTCCGGGTGTCTTGTCTTTTAACCATTGTCGAAGTGGAATGATCTTCAAAGACCCATACTTTGCATTCTTGACTTGTTGGAAATTCTCAAACACGGTATATGCGTTTCATCATCAGTTACAATTTTAGAAATGATGCGGTGGCCACCATCATTTAGCAATTTAAGAGTATATTTACTGATTCTGACACGCTCCTCTTTTTGGTACTCAGATTATGGGGAACCCAACGGATAACTACTTTTTCCATATGTAGATCTTCATTAATAATTTTGTGTATGGATAACCATCCACTCCTCCACTAAATTCTTAAAGAATTTAGTGGAGGTCGCAATTTTCTTCATCTGAATATACTATGCTTCATCTGAATACAGTAGCACGAACTGGAGATTCATCACCAAATGCAACCGTTGAAAGCATTGTTCTTTATTTAATCCTGCTTTAAAATCGTAGAAAATCGTAGCTCGAAAATGTTCTCGCGTCATCTACATTTTCTCTTCTGTTTAAAATTTATTCTAATCTAAACAAGTTGAAGTAAGTCAGTAAAAAATTGTCTGCTGTGTTAAAATACTTTCTGCTTCAAAATTAAACCATTATTTTTATTTTGTAAATTCTAGTATGAGCGTATCTCAAAAATTTCAGAGTAACTCTCGCATTATTTAGATTATTATGCTGTACTTAAGCTAACTTTTATCTTACTATTGCTTCTCTTTTTAATTCACTTTCCATTGTGTTGTTGCTCCTGAAATCACAATTTTATAATATCAAGGTATATTTTTTTTATTTTATCTCTGACTTTTATTAATTTAATTTTTCCCCAAAACCTTCCAATGTAGATTTTATATTTATGCTTACCCCTATTAGTTGTATTAAAAACTTTACAATGATTTTTTTTCTTCATGATGTTATGTTAATATATATGTTTTCGGACTTTGCTTATGTATCTTTCTTTTTTTTAACTCACTGTATAATTATTTTATTAATAACGAACGTAACTTTTTTTCCTAAAACTCAGTGTGTTCATATGCCAGTCTACTTACTGGTATTAAATGAGAGCTGTATATTTTGAAGTTTTTGCTTCACGAGTAATAATTAAATTCCTATGACTGTAATGATTCTACAACACATAACAGATTGTGTGCGGGTACATTTCACAGTGGAATTGTATGGGAGCGGGAGTTTTGCAAGTAAATTTAGTTACCCAGTTAAATATCAATAGATTGAAAATTATTTAATTTATTAACCAACTTTTCGTATTTTATATTGAACTATATAAACAAATATATAAATAGAAATATATAATCAACAACTTTAAGATTTTTTAAACAAAATATATATTTTTAGTAGATAAATTTATAATAGTTTCGTTAATATAAAAAATCAAATAGAAATAGTAGTATATAGTTCTAATTTTATAAACATTTTTACATTCCAGAATCTATGTAGTAGACAAGAACATTCGGTTTCATTTTATTGTATATATCGCTATTTTGGTACCCACAAACAAACCATGTTGAACACTAACCCGTACTAGTACGTGACCCGCGCTCAAGTATAAATCGTCAGAAAACGTACTAGTACGTGTCCAGCATACAATGTGTTAAGGTATATCTATTATTATTACAAATACAAAATGGGGTTGGATAAAATTAAAATGTGAAAAAAATACCGTACGAAAATGGCTTTTTATACAAATTTTCTTTTATAAGCACCACTGTGTAATAAACTGTTAGATATACTGAGCAGCGTATTTTTTTATCGCATAAGCTCTTGATTCTACATCATTGACCTCCATACACCACACATGTATGAAATTGGATTCGTAAATAATTACGAAAATATAAAGTAGTAACGAAGTTTTAAAAAATACAATAAGAAACTAGAACATTAAAACACGAACAATAAAATATTAAAAAAATCAAAAATAATTGAAAATAAATCTCTAGATGTCGATTACATGATCAATCTTGCCTTCCAATATCAATTGTAGAGGTTTTCCTCTTTCAAAGGTTGACACTTTGCTAGATGGTTTTTGTTCATTTCAAAATTGTGTTCGTACAATGTGCAAAATTAATATAGATGTTTAGCGGCAGAGATGTTTGCCAAGGCAATTGTGATCTGTCTTTCGATGAAATGCTGCAACTGTGTTATATCTGGGAAATACTTTCTAGTTCAACCTTCTTTATTGATGAATTCCCCTCAGAATCCCAATACAAAACACATAAAGCTTCAAAGGCTGTATACATACTTAACAGGATATTGCTACACAAGATTAATTTGTTATCTCTGATTCTGTACTCAAATAAATTGACGCATTATGCACGTAATTTTCTGCCCAGCCCAAGTCTTCAAACAGCTGTGCATGTGTTATAAAGATGATTTAGATCCACGCAAAAAATCTTCTAAGTAAATGTTTATAGCAATTGTACTTGTAATAAAAGTTTCGGATCGAAAATTAACCTCATAACAAGTGCACACTCATTTGAAGATATAATCAACTGTGGAGAAAATTACATGTTTAAATCTGAGAAGGCTAGAATTGTCTAGTTGATTTGTTTTAATTTAACAGTATGAGTTTCTAACTTGAATTATTTCCTTAATATTTTAAAGCAGTTTTAATTATTTAATTTTAGAAGTTGTTTTTGTTTAGATTAATTAAATCATATGTTTGCACATATTTTACTTAGGTATCATGTCAATGTGTTTACTTGTATTTATGACTATTATTTATAATAAACAAAGATGTATATTAGTAACGTTTCGTTACTAACGTTTCGTGCAAAACGTTTCGTTATATAAAAAAGCATTAATCTTTCTTATAAGTGACACACTACATAAAGCCACAGGATGACGTCGAAAGCATATTCAGAGCCATGCTAGGGGATTTTATTGGACAATTACCTAGCAGAAAGAGTCGATTCTCTTGGAAATATCCAGACCGTTAAGAAGCAAAGAAACAC
>CM063505.1:86111216-86226216 GCA_032207245.1 Pardosa pseudoannulata | reverse complement strand
GTCTGTCTCTCCTCAAATTGACGATCTATTAGAGTGTCTTTATACTTCAATTCACATATGTTTTATCTAGTAATTGCATATTTTTTCTTTGAATAATTGTCTTCTGTGACTCGTACCCTCACATTGCTATTTTATGAGAGTGTATTGATATTCCAATTGATAAATATTTAATCCAGTATTAGAAATTCGTATGATAAAAGTTTAAGCGATTACAGAATAAAAAGCTTTCTTGAAATGTTTGCTTCTTTATATACGAAATGTGAAGGAGGTCTATAAGGATAAAATATAAGAGTTAAATATTAAATATTTACCCTCAGTAGGGCTACTTAAAGGATTATAAATAGTGAATTTCAGAAACCCGTACAGAAACAAATGGAATCCTTAAGATAAATTATTTAAGATTAAAAACGAAGATTGCATTTCTATGGAAATGTAGATTAAAATTTCAAGGTAGAATAAAAAAATATGTATAAATAAAGACATAAAAAGAAATATTTTATAAAGTGTGAGATAAATAAATAAAAATAAAGAAATGGCTTTCAGAATTTTCTGAATTTCCTTTTAGATGCAATTATCCCTGTTTAAGATTTCAAAGAATAACTTAGAAATTCTTCTTTAGAGGTATATTTTTACATACAAAATTCTAGACGAGATAAAAAATATGCACTCATAAGTTGAAAAGCAAATTCAGTACTGAACGTATCATATTATCTTTTCAATATTTTGATCAAATTATTTTAACCAAATATAAGAAAACACTTTTCATTAAACTATAAATAGAGATTTTTTTAAACTAATGATTATTTTGCTTAATCGTATTTTACAAATAATGCGAAAAATACTTTTAAAATCATATTTTATTTCAAGAGTAGTTTACAGTTTAGCCGTTTAAAGGTCATCTACATAAACTCTTTGGAATTTAATGAAATTAGTTAATAAATACTATCTCATAAATGTAAAATATATTAAATTTTTCTTTACAATCCTTAAAGGGGTTTCTATTAGAGGGTAACGTATGAAGGAGTGAGTGGTGTTCCCTTGTAGAGCGTGAACATAATACTTTTTAAATTTTAATTATATTGGAAGAACAATAAATAGGTGTTCTTAAAAGTTTAATAAATAAATAGGTTACCATTTTATTAGTGTTGTCTGAATTGATATTTTTGTTTGGGCTCATAAGGGAAAATAATCGAATTACTAACTTTCCAGGTACAGCAAGTTTAAATACATATCATTCAAAAGAAAAAATACATTAAATGTAGTACTATCATTTATTGTAAGTTTTAAATGACAAAAACATAAAAAACGGAAAACACCATTCATATTTCTCAAAATAGTAGAGAAAAAATATTTAACAGGAGGTTTTGCTGCATGTTAAAAAATGGTTTGTTGCTAATATACAACAAAAGTCTTTAAATGAAAAATTAATTTTTCTTGTTAAAAATTTATAATATCAAACATTCATGAATTTTAATAACTATAATAAGAAAGTACCGCAGAATATTTTTAAATGTAATTAATTTTTATTACAAACACAAATTGTATTGCCAAACATTGGAAAAATAAAAGTGAAATAGAAAACAATTTTTTTAAATTTGAAACTTGATAGTATAAGTACAAATTGTCCGCAAAATCTTTGACATTCCCATTTAGGATGTCATGAGTGTAAATACATTTAAAAAATAAACTACAATTATAAACTACTACAAAACTAAGGTAATTCTATAGAATACAGAAGAAAATAGAACAACACTGCTTTTCTTCTCTAAACTTAGCGAAAAGTCATTCGTAACATTCAAAACGTATTGTTGACAGTTGGCACCAAACAGAAATATCAGGTTATAACAAATATTTTACAGTTAAATTTAAAAGGACTGTTGTAAAAATTTGGTACATACGTTACCATTTTATGTAATAAATTTTACTTTATCACTGCAGAACAAAATATCGCATTTTGAAGCTTTTGAGATAATCAAAAAGCTCTTAAAAAAACAAATGAACGAATAAATCTATCTATATTCTTAATAACAGTAGAAGTGCCATCTATATTTGAAAATTTGTTTAATAATATATTCAGTATACATTTTATTTGCAACGTTAGGTATTAGAATAAAATTATTCTATTATTATTTTAGACTAAATTGAGTATGTTGCCAAAAGTTATTACATGGCATTTAAGTGTTAAATCAGATATGTTGTATAAAAATAAATTCGTTTCGATAAAAATTATATTTGTCCTTAGAAAGAATTCATTTTATTATTTCAACTAGCAGTTTTGAGATTATCAAAGTATGTTCAGACTTATTAACTGCAATTTTATATCATGAGTTAAGATTTTTTTGAATATTTATTTATCGATAATTTTAGATCAAATCCATAAATTCTCATATAATACTCTATTAAGTGTAATTTATTTTTTCATATAAATTTTATGTAAATACTTATCTTATCCTTGTAGTAGGAATGTTACATAATATATATTTCAATCATTATTTTATATTATTAGAAATCAGATTTCACAGATGTGATGATTTTCAGTTTTGTTTTCTTGTTGTAACTGAATTATTTTGCTTCGAATTCTTACAAAGATTTTATATTTTCTGTAAAAAATTATTTTTACAGTTAATTGTACCATAAGTTAGAAATTTTAATGATGATGATATATTATTCTTGAAAACCAGGTTGTTTGATTATTTTTACAGCACAGTATTATTATTATTATTTATTTATTTACACTTCAATTTAAAGAATTAAAATATGTAATTTTCCACAGGGAATAAATTTTACGATTATCACAAATGTACAAAAGGTTTGCTAATTTATACAGTATGTGTATTTAGAGTACTTTGTTTTTATTGAGATTGTAAAACTTATCTTTAAATTTAACTACTTATTATAAATCATGTACAATTATAAACCATGTACATATTTTTAATAACTTCATGTAATTTGACAGCTTTTACTACAGTATTTCATAATTAAAATACTTATAGATCCAAGTAATTAATCCATATATTATTAACATATATTACTTATTAAAATTCTTTCAGAATGTTTTAATTAACGACAATCCATCTCTTAAATCAAGCGTATAGTTTATGGACCTATGTAATTGTTTATGACAAATATTGATTAAATATGATCAATTAACTTATAAAATTTATTGGACTTTTATTTCCGTTCCATATTAATTTACAAGATAGAAACTTGAGGCTTATAATAGATTATATCAGGTTCTTTACTTACGACTGCTTTGTGTATGTTGCCGAAGGCATTAACAAGGAACCTTAAATCGACCAAAAGTTTAAAAGTTTTCCCTTTGCATATTTTATGAAGCTGAAAACGAAATTTATTCAAGCAGTTTGGGTAATTAAGAAATGTTTTGAAGTGACTTCGACATTTATCTTATTTATTTTCTTCTAAACCACTTAAGTGCAATAAGTATTTACAACATTTGTTACAATATATATCCTGAAATCCTTTAAAGGATATATGATAGGTTTCCTAAAACAGAAATCCATAATTTAGAATTTTAATTAAAAGTTAAACCTAAAACACTAAATAATAGGTGTTATAAAACTATACGTACTAATTAAATTCGTTTGTTAATACTGAAGCAAAATAATTTGCTAAAACTCTGAATGTAAATTAAATATAAAATACTATGCATCACTTAAACACATAGTTTGCTTTATTTCCTTTTATATATTAAAAATATAATACTTAGCATATCTATAATTATATTGTCTTTTCCTACTTCTGTAATTTTATTATATTTTAATTATTAGTTACAAACTTATAATTTATAATTTGTTAAGTTTGTAACAATTCTCAAAGTTATGTGAATGTACTGTTACATTAGAAATTTAGTTTGTGTTAGCTAACCCTAAACAAACATTATATTCTTTAGAGTTTGGTGTATTTTAATTTTTTTTAAATCGAAGACCGAATCTTACGTTCAAAAAACAAACTGTTAGAACCATAGCTGCTCTATCTATCGAAATATTTTAAAGAATTACTTTTAACACTAATTTCTGTTTTAAATCCATTACTAGAACGTGTTTGTTTCAAATCTTTTGTTAAATTAGTTTATTTATATATTTTTTATGAATCATTAAGTTCTTACTAAATATTGATAGTATTAATTATTTTACATGTTCGTTTAAATTTCATTATAATTTTTTTTATCATTTATGAGGTTTTAGCCGGTAGATTACATGTAACATCTTGACATAAAATTATGTTTCTTCCTTAAATATTTATATAGTGTGCTGTTTTCTCTGTGTAGCTTTTTTTACATTGTTATTTAAAATTAATCATCCAATTTCTAAGTTACATGCATTCATAAATTAAGTACATAAAATAAGAAGTTACACCTGATAAATTTTTTACAATGATTGATACAGCTTTCTGCAATCCTCGTATAATGTCAACATGATATGTAACCTCTTACGAAACACGTTATAAATTTTTACTTTTATGTAAATGTACCATATAGCAGGAATGCTGATTTTATAAATTTTTCTACAAAAACTACGCCCGTCAAGCTTGAAGAAAACGAATTTCTATTAATTTTCTCGTAGCTAAGTTTTACTTGAAATAGGCATCGCCCTTTTATTTTTTATTTTAAATTTTTAAATTTTTTTTATTTCTTATTTATTTATTTTTATTTTATTTTTTTAGATTTTTATTTTATTTTTTATTTATTTTTTATTTTTTATTTATTTTTATTTTATTTTTATTTATTTTTTATTTTATTTATTTATTTTATTTATTTTTTATTTTTATTTATTTTATTTATTTATTTATTTTTATTTATTTATTTATTTATTTGTGTGCGTGTGTGTGTGCGCGTGCGTGCGTGCGAAAGAGAGAGAGAGAGAGAGAGAGAGAGAGTGAGTGAGAGCACACACACAAACACTTTATCTATATATATATATATATATATATATATATATATATATATATATATATATATATATATATATAAACACTTCGTAGTATATTCACAAAAATGATTAACTACGATCTATTACTGTTACATAAATGTTTTCATAACCTTTGGATAAAATACAGCATGGACGCTTCCTTTCTTCAGAAGGTAATTTTGGATATTTGGCCCTACTTGAGAGTACATCGACTTTAGATGATGCCGTAATCTCTGTAATAAAGTACAGTTTAAAATTCGAGTAACATAATTTTATTTATGGTTACTTCCTTATGCATTATATAAATGAGAAATTTCCTATGATACCAATGCATTTATCTACCTGATCAACATTTAGTATATACAAAAAATACTAAGCAAGCTTAGTTAATGCAGAGACAGATACGGAAGTACAGATTTCGTTGATTTTTCTGCGAGAGAGAAATTTCCTGCATGCTTGAGTACTCATTTACTTGTGAAATGAGACTTAGGGAGGAGACAGTGACTACTAAAGCCAATTACAATTCTTGTGTACACGAGCTCTGAAAGTAACAGATAGAGTTGTACACATTGTATGCGGGACACGTACTAGTACGTTTTCCCACTACTGATACTTGAGTGCGGGTCACATACTTGTACGGGTTAGTATAACAACATGGTTTATTTGTGGGTACAAAAATAACAGTATATATATAGGAAAACGATGTGGAATGTTCTTTCCTTCCATTTTGTATAATGTAAAAATATTTATATATAACATAATTCAAAAAAATTAATAGTATATATTATTATATTTGATTATCATACCTACGATACATTTATCCACTTTTACATTTATCCACTAAAAAATTATTTTTGTTTAAGAAAATCATATGGTTGTTGTTAATATATTTGTTTATATATATATATATATATATCAATATAAAATAAGAAAAGTTGATTAAAAACTTAAATAATTTTCTATCCATTGAGATTTAACTGAATTACAAAATTTAAGCCCAAAAACGCCTGCTCCCGGTACAATTCCGCCGGGAAATTTGATGTATTAATACATTCCTGATAAGAGGCTACTTCTAGTGAAGAATAAGATGCAAAAAGAAAATTAAATAATTTTATATCTATTGAGATTTAACAGAATAATTAAATTTATGTGCAAAATGGCCGTACCCGGTACAATTCCGCCGGGAAATGTAATGTGTTAACACATTCTTGATAAGAGGACTACTTCTAGTGAAGAATAAGATGCAAAAAGAAGAACGAGAGGGAAAGAAAGACAAAGATAGTGAGCGTGCGTGTTATATCGCAAAGTTTTAACTTTCTCGTATATTAGGGGTATACTAGCCGTACACAGATATCTTTCACGAGTTTCATATTTATTTTCGAGTTATGTATGGAAACCACAATCTCAAACATAAAATAATACAGAAAGTTATTCAATGCATCATCACGTAAACCAAATGATGAAATTTAAAATTATAAATTCTTTAAGGTACTTCGGAAAAATGTCAAAAATTCTGACTTCATAAACTCTAAATAAACAAATACTTTTATCAATATTTAAATTTCACTTCATTTCAACATAACTTTTGCGTATATTTATTACATTTTTCCAATACTTTTTGACAGTTTATGTATACTAAATACAAAATTTATTCAATTTGGTAATAATGGCATATATTTTATACAAATTATATTTTCAAAATGTATGCAATTATTTTAGCTTTGAAATTAAAACATTTTCGTTTGAATTATTAAATAATTTATTATGATAGTTCATCTATGACTAAAACATCTATTTTGTTATACTTTAAGTTCGAAGAAAAAATGCTTTGTTAGTGCCATCTTCAATTTTGTATATAATACAAAATATTTTCTCTTACAAAAATATCTTTATTTAAGATAAACCCTATGAATTAGTAAATAATCACATATATTATAATTTGATTAAAGAATATATATATATATATATATATATATATATATATATATATATATATATATATATATATCGCTGAAATTTTCTCTATTTTTGAACATGCTAAGAATATCATTAATAATAAAACCTCTGAAGGGAAATGCAAGAGAAAATTTTTTGAATAAAAATTTTTGAGACAAAAACTGTACTTTTTTTCAAAAAGAAAGTCATATAATCTAATCCGTAAGATTTAGAGAAGTAAACGTTTGTTTAAAGGTTTTAAAAGTTAACTATATCTTATAATATTGACTAAGTGATTAACTTTTGCTTGTTGAGGATTACAGATTTGAATAATCAGTTTGCGTTAGTAGCAAATTAATGTTTTATGAATTTATTTTAAGTTACCTTATTCAATTCTAAAAATACTGAAATTAACTGGTTCCAATAAATTGTGAAAACAAATTTATAAGGCTTATACTCCTCAAAAATAAGCCTATCTGTTGCGTAACTAATTCTATAAAAGCAGTACTTTCATTGTTGTTAAACTGAACGAGCTATGTATTCAATCGGAACTAAAATTATTCTGACTTTGGATATTCTGACTAACTCTGATAGTTTCTAGGGTATGTATAATATATAGAAAAACAATATAATTCATTAATACAATTTCTCTCAATATTGTTAAAAGTTCACATAAATATAACTAAAACATAAAATAACACCATCTATATTAATATGGTGATACATTTATCCTTAGCTAGGCAATGAAACAGCATATACATTTTTAGTTGTTATTTAATAATTATAATTTGTAAAACTAAAGTAAAGAAACGTTAAGTAGTTAGTGTAAAGATGATTAAATAATAACATTGAAATATTATTCCAGGTACATGATAAATATTCACAGAACAACAAATAAAATATTATGTTATTTGGCTAAATCATGCCTTTCACAGATTATATATACGCTACCTGTGATAATGTATGATATTGTATCGTTGCAATTACTTAAAGGCTGGGTTGTTTCGAACACATTCTGCTCCTGTTATTCAAGCTTCTACAAATGAGTTACTTTTTGTCGGTGATGTCTGGATATTTAGACCTATGATAAAAACCCAAGACTTATAAATGAAGATCATTTATAAAAGTCGCATTTATTAACAGTTTTTTTTCTTTACTTTAATGACGATTTGATTATACTGTTGTGCAAACTTGAACAAATATATGGTGAACATTATTATGGTGTAATTAAGCATATAAAACCAAAATTTTGAAAAAATATTTTAATTTAAGTAATTAGCTGTCCTATATATAGGACAACTGTCCAATACACTACTAAAATTTAACAAATATCACTTTCATTTCATTAGGCTGATTCATAGGTGAAATTTGTAGAAATAGTAAATGCAAAGTCCCACATTACATTTTAAGTACACAGTTCTTGGTTTTTTTCTTGGAGTTTCTGAAACTGTGATATTTGATAAGGAATACTAAAAATAGAATATTCATTGTACGATGCTAACATTCATAATTTATATCCAAATTTTATAGGTTTATTTTTCATGAATATCTTGCAAATGTGTTTTCTGACTTCTTAAATATTTTACCATTCTTTCATCGATGCTCAGATTTTCAGAAAATATACCGAATTGCTTCAAGATTATGTTGATTTTGTCATAAAGAGGTCGAAATTTATAATAACGATCGTGTGGATCAATTGAAGAATTATAGTGTATCTTGTGGTAGTTGAATTTTTGGCCCATCATGCATTACTGGCTTTTCACATTTTGTGGCTGAATCATCTATCTCTTCTTTATCAAATAACAGAGTCTGGATAAGTAGGAACAATACCAATTTCAGGATCACAAATTCCTCATCACTTAAAGAATTCATATATTCGTGAGCGTCTTGGGCTGTTAAAAATCTGCGTAGCATTTTTACAGAAGCAAAATACAGAGTAAAGTATCCAAGTTCTTAGCAAAAAAAGTAGAGCTGCATGCAGCACTAAACTCTAAACAAATTTCAACCAAGCGTGAGAGTAAGAGAGTAAGTTTATCTTTCAATCTCCAGTTTTCCTGAATAGAATGGACATATATTTCCCCTTGTGTCTAGGTGTGCGAACAGGTGTTTGAACTGGTTTTCCTTGAAAGATAAGAAAGGAATGTGCGCTATGAATGCAATAGGGAATTCGTGGAAATATAATCGGGATTGGACCGTCGTCCTAATTTTAGGACACCCTTTTTATACTTACAAAATACACGTGTAAAAAATATTTTTGAACAAAAATATTCAGCTACATTATTAGTTCTGTTTATAAACTACAAGTAACAT
Organism: Pardosa pseudoannulata; assembly: GCA_032207245.1. NCBI lineage: Eukaryota > Metazoa > Arthropoda > Arachnida > Araneae > Lycosidae > Pardosa > Pardosa pseudoannulata. Next base: position 86,217,043 of record CM063505.1, on the reverse strand, counting down.
CCACAATGTTTGAAAAAATTAATAATAATAAATATAAAATTAAAGATTAAAAAATGACAATTTTTAAGGGGCTGCTGAAAATAGATTTTACAATACAATATAATTTGATTTTGCAGTTTTTTTTTGTTATTATGCTAAATTGTGTCTATTTTAACGGTGTTAAAATAAAATCCACTGAGGAAATGTTTATAACTTTATTATTAAATGGAATTTTATTTCCTATCCTGTTTATAGGACAGCGGCCCAATATGCGTTAAGAAAATTTTAACAAACCCTAGACAATTTTAATAAGTGTAACAAAAATACCTAAAACAGATATTCGATATAAAGAATTTAATAGTAGAGATTTACCTATATAGAATGCAATAAATCCGGAAATAGCATGCACCTATATGTGTCATATAGGATCATCAATACAAAAAAGAAAATTGTGCAAAATTTTAAAATCTACATGTATTTTTGAAACACCACTCAGTTTATAAAAATGTTAAAAAGTTAAGTGGAGGGGGATTATTGAGAAAATTATGAGCTTAAATGATGAGCTTGAAAACATAATTGTTTGATAAATAAGGTTTCAGGTACAAACATCCACTATTAAATATTTTAGATTGTAAATCCTACTTTTAATTTTCTTTATTTCTTTGTTCAAAAAATTGGATATTTTGTTTTGTAATTTTCTAGAATAATTTAATAAGATATATATTTTAAAAAGATTTAAGAGAAACGTTAGATTTTCATGTACAATATAACATATATCTATCAATTATATTTTCGACTTTTATAATAATGTTCTGTACGAAATATTATAACCCACATTAAGGTAACATAATATTTCATTCATGAAATTCAATAAAACTCTTACAGTAAATAAATATCAAATATCATTTTATTTTTGTTTGCAAAACAAAGACATTTGATACTAACTTTGCTTTGTTTCCTTTTCTTTTCTTATTCAAACGAAACTCGCCTCATAAGTATAAATCTTACAATTCATAGAAGAAATATTTATGCAATATTTTTAAAAAAATTTATCTGTTAATTTATTTTTTGAATTAAACGTTTTTGAATGTTATTTTTACTTGTTGTTGTTTATTGTGAAGATGACTAGTCTTACAAAATATGTCTTGATACAGTCTAGACTTTTTTTGTCAAAATTTTTATATATTTAAAAAAGACATTTAAAAGTAAAAAATATTATTTAAATTTTATAACAAGGTTATAAATTACAGTACATAAAAGTATGAATGAGACATTTCACAAAGAATAATTATACATTTTTTATTTAGTTTACTTGGAAAATAATTTCTAATAAACAATAAAATATATTATTTAACGTAGTTTATATGCAATTATTACGTAGTTATTACGTAATTTAACATATTAGCATGATTTTGAGAAATAATCATTGCAGCTGAATTATTTCATCTCTTGTTAGGATTTTAAAATAGCGTGTGTTACAATTTAATTTATGTGTATATATATATATACATGTAACACAATGTTTTTTTGTTCCCTCACTGAAATTAAATTTATAAAGTAAGTTTGAAAATACAAATATGATACACAGAACTTTTGACACAAATTTATCCTAATGGGGACCTGGGTTTAGTTTCGTTCGAGCATTTAGAATTAGTACAGTATGCACTAAAATTAGGTTAGTATGCAAAACAAACAATGCAGGAACTGTGCTTCAGATTAGAAATGTGGGTCTCAAATTAATTTTTGGCATTGATGACAGCATTGCATAGAAACTTGTTATAGAAGCAAACTAAAATTGCAGCGATTCTTGTAATGAAAGAAATTTTTTTATTTTCTGCCATGTAAATATTATATGTATATATATATATATATATATATATATATATATATGTGTGTGTGTGTGTGTGTGTGTAATAATATCAATATCTAAGCTCTAAAGTTTATCCAAAATTATCCCTTTTCCCCATTCATTATTCGAAATCTTAATTTCTCCTCTTTATATTAACCGTATTTCCCAGCCAGGATGTTTTTATTCCTTCAACATAACTCCGAAATTCTTTTTTCTGATTCTCAAAGAAAAATAAGATATGGCTGGCATTTTAATTAGGAAGTTATAACTCTCCCAGGAAAAAATGTATTATAATCATCATTAATAGTCATCTGGAACGCCCCACTTTGGCAGATGTCTCTAAACAAATGTTATTCTCTCTTAGCAATTAACTGTTGCCTCAGCTTTTTCCCACGACACTAAACCACACATGGTATTTAGTCGTCTCTCGATAAAGGTTGCCGTTGCCACATTTAGTTATTAGAGAGAGATCGTTCTGACACCGTCTGGTCCAGATGCCTTTGGATTTTGTTCTATTTTGAGAAGATGAAATCAAGATTATGTTAGGCCAATTCGACTGATGAGTTTCTTTCGAACAGACGTTTAACAGGACACTTCGTAGCCCAGCATGCCCGGGTTGAAGAAAATAATAGGGGAAATTTTAAAAGAAGTTTTCAAGTGTAAATTTGTTGCCAGTTTGTTTCTCGTCTAACACACACACACACACACACACACATATATATATATATATTATATATATATTATATATATATATATATATATATCAATGATTAACTAGAGTATTAAAATATTATTTCGTAATTAACACACTTCTTATGTTTATGCCCTAATTTCCTTAACAAAGACACCATGCTTTATAAAAGTACTATATATCTGGGCTATTTGTAAAATCCTGAAAAAATAATTTAAAATATTCCATTAGCATGGTACAAAGTTAATGTAAATTATTTCGTATATTACTTATGTTAGCCTAAATAACATGGAAAGCTTGATAACAGCTATATGCTTCTTTCTTCTATTTTTTAATTATACACATTGATTTCTATTATTTATTATTCTACAGAAATAATTATTTAGTTTCGTATTCAATTTTCATTTACTTAATATTAAGAAAAATTTTATTGTCTTATTCGAATTAATATTTTTTAATAATATTCATTTTTTTGTTTTTAATAGCTTTCTAGGATAACATACTTGATTTCAAACTTGCTAGATTAAAACAAATATTACTGTAAGAATATACTTAATTTTTACATAATAAGCAACTGAATCATTGGGAAACATTAGGGGGTACTTTTTTAACAATCTCCAAACAATGTCAAAATCAGAACACAACTATTTATTCTAATCTTTGTGTATGAACTATAAACTAATATTTTACAGTAAATTCACATTACAAATTCTTTCCCTACCGTATCATTATTTTATATAAAATTTCATACAGAGATCGACGTATACATGAATATAGAAATTATTAAAAATCGTCTGATTTGAATGACGTATAAGCATTATATATTATTATAATATCGATGTCCAAACACTGTCAAAATCAGGACACAATTATTTATTCTATACTTTATGATTGAACTATAAACCAATATTTTATAGTAAATTCACATTACAAATTATTTCCCTACCGTATCATTATTTTATACAAAGTTTCATACAGAGATCAACGTATACATGAATATAGAAATTATTAAAAATCGTCTGATTTGAATGACGTATAAGCATTATATATTATCCTAATATCGATGTACAAATCTTGCCAGTTACAATATTTTCTAAATAAATTATTCCTACAATATAAACTGAAAAAGTTAGAGTGCATCCTCATGAAAAGGTATAAATAATAAATTATGAAAAGGGAAAATAACGGCTACCATTCATCACGCAGCTAATGATATCTCCGAATATCATCGCAGATATCTCCTATTGGGTTCTCGCTTTCATTAATTCTTTTCTCAATGAGGCAGCCACTTTACCTCCCTTTTTATTTAAAGAGCCCATCACCTTAATCTGTGGTTGCCGGCGACCTCTTTATCTATTCTGTTTCTGACCTTTTTTTTCGTGTTTTCCTCTTATGAATGGTCTTCCCCGCGTTGGCGCCCAACGTAATAGATGTGTCCTTGCACGGTGTGTGTGGGTGACTGATTCGGCTGATCGATACCTCGAGATTTTTGGCTGCCACGATTGAATAAGTGCGTAGCTCTGTTGTTGTTCTGTAACATAAGATCTCTCTTTCTTGACAATAATTCCTGAGAGAAGGTGTTATAAAATGAAATCCAAGATATATAAAAAGTCTTTTTCTATGCTGTTTTCAAAATATATAGTATAAAACTTACATACATAGTTAAAATGCTTCAGAATTTTTATAAACATTAAACGAGTAAATAATTTTATGTGTGTGTTTGTGTTTGTGTGTGAGTATGTAATATTAAAATCCCTTATTTACATATTTTAATATTGATTTAATAACTTCTGTTCATAAATTACTCGGATTGCACGGTAATTTTGATTTTTTTCCTCCAGACACGCTATAGACTTAATTCAACTTCTTTGACCAATAGTAAATGCGTTCGTTTTAAACATGGGTATTTTTATCACGTGATCAAATGTGCTTAGGGTTTATTCGTATTCTTTTTACCTAGGAAGTTCGTACTTAGAAAGTGTGTGTGCACGATTTTCTTGTCTGTTTTATTGATGGATGAATCGTCACCAGAAATAAAATGTAAGTTTTTTTTTTTGATGAATATATATATATATATATATATACATATATATATATATATATATATATATATATATATATATATATATATATATATATATATATATATATATATATATGTGTGTGTGTGTGTGTGTGTGTGTTTTGTTTTGTTTTTTGTTTTGTTTTGTTTTGTATTGGGGGGAGATAGATAGATAAAAAATTAGCCAAATAATATTTTTTAGAAATTTACAAGCTTATTGTTTTAAAAAAATTCAAGCCCGTACATAACTTTCGGGTATTTCTGCAGTAACAGTCCACAAATTCACAATATTACAATTTTCGTTCTACCTAAACTGTCACTTAGTTATATTTAAAAAAAGATAAATCTAGAACTAGGACTACAGGGAATCAACCCCCATTGAGGTATAGTACCAAGCAGCCGAATAATACTTTATGGAGTTCAAACAAATGATATTATGATGTCCATCTGTACAAAGCGAGCGAGAATAGTGGGTATGTCAGCATTTCTGAAACAATAGAAATCGCTAGCTTGTTGAAAAACAGGGCACGGATATCATGATTTTTCTTAAAATTCACATGAGATCGCTATGATATAAAAATAAAAAGCTAATCAGGATACTTTCGAAACATAAAGTTAAGTTATTGAGCCCTCTATACCCCTGACATGGTTTGTATTATGCAATGTGTTTCTGCTTCCAGTTTTGTATTTTCTTGTTTCTTGAATTTCAGCGTAATAATTATTTCCCATCTTTTTTACTTCATCAACCTAATCTGTGGTTTATTGCAACCTATCTCTATACTTTTAAAATTTGTCTTCTTAAGTTTTTTTACTTCAGACTTATGACTTCTTTTTGACTAAATTCTTTTGTCTTATGCCTATGATCTCTTGTCTTTTGAATACTATCACGTGGATGCAAGTACTGGTGGCACACAATGAAGAGTCAAGTTTAAGAAATAACACCGTTTATTAAATGCCAAGCTACCTAGCTCGTACTCAAACAGCAACTGCCTCTCGCAGTTTTAACAGAGCCTTTTATATAGTAATAAAACCTTCTAGATGTATTTTAATGGAACATAAAATTTGCATAATTTAGAAGTTTTCTTGACTATTTAGCAAATCGAACATAAAATTGCTGAAATAAATTTGTCCTGACTCAGGATCGAACCGGAGACCTTTCGGTTCGTAGATAACGACTTTAACCATTATGCCATGGAGCTCGGTAGATTTCGTTTGAAAAGTGGCATTATACTTCTCCCTTAGATGACATCGTCCAGCTGTCGTTCGACCGCTTCGGCCCTAATTCTAGACCGAATCACAGGGATATTTGTTCTTTCGGTTATTTTCGAGGGTTTTCTTTCTGGTATGCATTTTGGACGAGATGTATCCTTCCATGGTATCTGTGAGATCAATATCGATTCAACAAGTTGTTTAGATTCTTGTAGTATTATCTAATTCTGCTACAGCTTACTATATTACGATGTTTCTTTTCTAAAACTAATCCATGTTTGAATGAGTAAAAAAAATGTGATTTAAAAAATGGAATTGTATTTTTTAATATACATCTGTAAAATACTTTTTAGAATATAACTGACTCATACAGTAGAAAGGAATCAGACTGAAATCTAACTAATAATGGATGAAATGAACTGATACAAATTCTATTGCAGTGCTAATGAAATACTAAAGGTTTTACATAGAATATTTCTCTTTTTAAGCTCTCACCTTCATTTATTATCTTCGCAATGAGGAACACCTTAATCTCTCCTTTTATTGCAAGAAATTATATATATCATAAATTCTCCATAATCGGTGATCCGTGGCTAATTTGTTTTACCTCTTTTGATCCTTTTTTCTAGGAACGGTTATTCTCTACACTTCGTCAACAGAAATAGAGGTGTGTTTGAACGTTACACATGGATAACTTATTCTATTGATTGATACCGAGAATGAATAAACAACGTGTACTGTTTTGTTTTACTATGGTTACATAACATATATCTTATAAATTAATAACTATTTTTATGAATCGTTAAAAAATAAATCTAAAAAACAGAAATGTATGGAATATTTATCTATTATGAAAGTAGTTTTAAGTAGAAGTTTAAACCTATCACTTTTAAGAATTTCTCTTATACACCCTCATAATATATAGTGTAAGGAATAAAATATAACTAATATAATGTCATAGAGTTAAAAACAATATATTTCAGAATACTTAATTTTCTTTTGAAAATCACAAAACCATTGCAACAGTTTGATCAGATTATTGCAAAGCATTCATGAAAATTTTTGTACTGTTCTATTATTTGTGTAAGAAAGACGCACAAGTCTAGATTCTTCCACCTAGATAAATTAGTTTTACAAATTATCGGGTAACACATGGACAGATAAGTGCTTATTTATCCAAATATTAGAAATTTTAAAACATCTTTTTTTATTCTAATATCTGAATACAATATTTTGTCTGAATAAAATATTTTTTATTTACATTTCAAATAAGACAGGATTGAAACGTATATATACATTAATATTCAAAATTATATCAAAATATAGCTAAGGAAAAAAATAGATGTCGGCATGCAGTTAATCAATTACTCATAGCTGTATTTCGGAATCTTTTCTCGTTGTGTATTTGGATTCATTCATTATGTTCGAAACGAAACGAGTCTCATTCTCCCAATTTATTTCAACGAATCCATCGCCTTAATCTGTGGTCCGTTGCAACCCTTTTACCTTTTCCGCTCTTGACATTTTTTTTTGCTGTATTTTTTTTTCTTTTATGAATGGTCATTCCCCGCTATTTCCACCAAAGTAATAGATGTGTACTTGCCCGATGCGTGTGGGTGACCGATTCTTCTGATCGATATCGAGAGATTTTTCGCTGGTAGGTGAGAATAATTGGTCTGTTGAGACGTATCTTCATTATATGATATCTCTATTTGATCGTATTAATTCTAATTATAGGTACATATAAACTAAATGTGAGCATTTCCAATTATTGCATTTAAAATTTAATAATCAGCAATTCATTCAGTTTAAAGAAGGTTTTTGGAGTAGTTTAACTATTATTGTAAAATAGTCACTTAAAAAACTAATAAAATGTTTTGTCTTTTGACTTTTAAAATTCGACTCTTTGTTTTGCTAGGGCAGGGCTTATGAAATTAAACCACACACTTTAGTACTAATTTCGAATGCTACGAACAGCTCTTCCAGGAGTGGAATTTGAATCCACGATCTTAGCCATCGAATAGTATCTCTGACTAATTCGGTCTCCGTTTCTGCACTAATAAAACAAATGATTTAGAAATGTCATTGAAAAACATACTTTTAAATATTATAAAAATATTTTACTATCTGAAACATTTGAACACATTCTAGTTCTAAATTAGTCAGATTTCTATTATTGGTTGTTGTGTTCATTATTCTGTAATACCTTTTTCAAGAACTCCTTTTTGCTTTATTAGATACATTGTGTATCATTTATTCATCCAGATCAGGGATATAAAAATCCTGGGTCTCTACGGACTTTTAAAAACATAGTACAATTGCAGTTATTTATTTTGCAACAAATGGTTTTTTAATACCGCTAACCAAAAATCGTCTAAAAATGTGCGAACCGCCTGTGTATGTAATTCACAAACCCTATTAAAATACCAATTTTTAAAGTGTGAGTGCGCATTAAATATTTGATTTATTAATGTTTAAAAAATGAGTTTGTAGATAGACTATTTCTGAATATTTTATTTTAATTTCGTCCGAATCTACCGAATTTGATAACATTTTCGCGAAGTGCAAAAATATTTTACTTCACAGGAAACTACATATGAGTATAAGGTTAAACCTTAAACACTCTAAAACCCTAGTAAATGAACCTACAGCTAGCAGCTTCCTTTAATTTTCAATACAGCGTTTGAAATGTAGGTTTGTATGTAACCACATTGTCGTAACTTAAACTTAATCCTCAGAACACAGGTAAAAGCAAAGTAATAAAAACAAAAATTCGATCTCCTATTCACTGTGAACATTAAACATTTCAGTTTTAATCTATAAAGGACTAATGTAAGTTTAATTTACAAATAAATTCATTTGATAACAGCAGAATTGATTTTCCTTTTATTGTACAAATTTAGTTATTATTTACGACGAAATAAAATAATATGTTAGCATTTTCCTCGTTATTAGTACTGACTATTGTTAGATTTCTAGCATTTAGAAATATATTAATTAGTTTGAATTTGAGATCGGCATGTTATCTTAATGTCATAGTAGGGTTCAAAATGTTTGAAGGGCACTAATCAAGATTATTCCACTTTTCAATTAATTGCTCTACTGACTTACACATACACACCGAGAAACATACAAGTTTGTTTTAACAATTTAAAACACTTTGTACAAAGTACGTGTGAATATGCTATCATTGACATTTTTATATTCCGACACATATTCTCATCTCGTCAAGTTTTAAATTATGTACTTCTCATTGGAACCACTTTCGGTTCAGTTAACTAGCTCATCCAATTCATATGTTGTGCGGTGACGTTTATGTATGCTTTTATTTTGATATTAATATTATTTTATTAATATGACTAGTCTTTGGCTGTTTTAGAGCTGAAATTTTTTGATGTGTTCCTGGGAATTTTCTGTGGGTGACTTTTACCGCTTACCTATAAGGAGAGATTTTGTTTCCTTTGTGAATTAATTTGTAACATTCACCATTCCATTAGGAAGATAAGATTCGATGCATTAATATATATAAAAATAACATTTTCTTTAAGGATAAATAACACACTCTTCATTGGACAGCTAATAATTTTTCTATTCAGACACAGCATTACCTTCTCGTCAAGTATTAACTAATTACCTTCTCACTGGGCGAGCTACTCTCTCTGCTCTTTCTTTAACGAGATCATCCTATTAACCCGTGGCGGATTCTTTTTGCTCTTTATGCTTTGGTTTTCATTTTTATTAATATTTCCCCTTTATGAATGACCTTTCTCCACGTTGTCGCCCCAAGTAATAAGTGTGTTATTACGTGGTTCACTTGGGTTATTTGTTTCTCCTCTGATCAACTCTGAGAGGTTTTTACTTGCCAGGAGTTAATGAATTTGTAATGTCCAGTTTTTCCATAACTCAGAGAACATACAAACCTTAAGTATGTAACAAGAAAATTAAAAGAATATGGGAAAAACTTACTGTACGAACACTAATGAAATCATCATATGTTGAAAATGAATTGCTCTCATCCAATTTCCATTTACTACCTCCTCATTGCGCAGGCCACTTTCTTTCTTTTTCCTTTAACGAGCTCATCCCATTAATCAGTGGTTCTCAGTTTTACCACTTATGGTCCTTCCCGTATTTTTATGGATATTTATTCTGCATAAATAGTAGTCTCTGTGTTGGGACTTAGAGTAATGTATATGACCTTACCTTTATCTTTTTATTCAGCTAAAATTTGTATATTTAATATAGATTGCATTAACTACTTATATGTATACAATTTTATTTTGCACTCAGCTAGGTAATTTAAATATTAACTATCCTATTATTTTATAACACAAAATCATAAGTTTATATATTTGCTTGACTGAACAAACAAAATTAACAATAATAAAATCCTCCCCTAAGGAACGGCATTTGACTTCATGAATCTTGAGTTATCGTAGGCTATCTCACACTAGTGTATTATAAAGATTTTTTTATTCAGAATGTGTATACTATCAAGTGCCTCTATTAGAAACGGGCATTGTTCTTCGACTGGGCTCTCACGTCTTCTACGCCCTCCAGATTATTTCTGGTGGTAGATGTCAAAAGCATGGGATGTCAGACATTCTTTTATTTACCTCGGCAAGCAAACGTCTCATTGCATTAAATGCTTGCTAGAGACTGTTGTAGTTTATAAATTTACAATGTGTATACTAAAAAGTGCTTCTATTAGAAATATACACTGTTCTTCAACTGGGATCACACGGCTTCTAAGACCTGCAGGTTATTCCAGGTGATAGGTGTCAAAAGCATGGAAAGTCAGACATTATTTTATTTACCTCGGCCAGCAAACGCCTTATTGCATTAAAGGCTTTCGAACACAGTTGTAGTTTATGGTCCGGATTTTAATACACGACCGCAATTTACGGTATGGTTAGCAAGGGACGTGACCTCATGGTCCTGATAACACAATAATAAACAGATAAGGATTTGTAAAGACTGCTCCTTCTTTATTTCCCTTTGAGATTACCACCCGTGGTATAATAATTGGAAGAGGAGAATTTTGGAAAGACAAACGGAAGCGTGAACCATAATTCTATCACTTATTGAAAGCAGTTAACCAATGTAGATAACAACCTGGGAATCAGCCTGCTGAAAAACGTGAAAATTAGTACATTCCTTGGGACTGTTAATTTTAATAACCCCCACTTTTATGATAACGTTATGTCTCGCTGAGCCTTTCTGGAGTTATGTGTTTTGTTTATTGTTTCACGGCTTTATGTCTTGTATTTTATAATTTAATTTTTCTGACTATATAAAGTCAAAAATGGTACAGTTGATACTTATATCTTTTGAACGTCAGTTTTTATTTATGACCTTTTCAAGTTGATTAAATAAATATAATATATAAGGCACTAAAAGTTGAATTCCATTGCAAAAATATTTCAATTTTGATCGATAGATATATGAATTAGATTTCATCCCATTATCTAGCTTAATGGGGACAGAAGGTGACGGTCTCGTATGTCACAATCTAGAAGAAAGTGATATGTTACGAAATAAAATTACTGTTTTTCCCTCAAAAAATGTGATGTTCTTTAGAGTGTACCATGTTTAAGATTTAATAGCTAGTCAAACTTATGTATTATAATATATAACGTTATTTTTTATAAATTGTACCTTTTATATTTACATTTTTGTGTTTTAAAAGCAATGAGATCTGATGCGGTACTATATGATATGATTCTGCTTTTATCTTTTCTCCTTCGCTGATACGAAATTTTACTTGTGCATGATTGGAATTGGGTAATTTGAAATGCTGTTTCAAATAAAATTGGTAGACTTTTATAGCTCTATCTATTAAAATCCATTTAATTTCTTTAATACCATATAGATAAAAATGACAGGGATTGTTTAGTTAATCATATATCCTCTCGACTATAATCAAATATCCTCTCGATTTAATTCTCAGTAGTTTTTTCCGAATCACCCAATTTTAAAATTTGACCCTCAGATACATACATTCAAAATTGTAAACTGGTTACTAAGAATTTGTTATTACAGAAGTAATTATTGTTGCAGACACAGTTCAAACATATAACAGTTATTTTACTTCTATTGACTCTTGATACCACATGGTGTAAATCATACCAGTATTTTCCTAAATTTTGAATAATAACCAACTTATTCCTAACGGGTTATTTAAGTTCTAACGGATTTGGTTATCCCTAGCATAATCCTGTTGTTTCGAAATGCAAATGATTGAGATATAGATAAGCTGCACTACCCTAAGATTAGTAAAACGTGTGTATAAAAAACTTAAAAGCTGATTTTTGACATGAATGACACAATTTAGGTGGTTCCGAAAAGGTAAAGCCGAAAAAATTTGTAAAATATCGTGATATTCATTCACTGTTTTCAAACAAAAATTATTAAAATGCTGAGTTAGTAATTTTAAGTAGAATTTTCATATATTTACGGCTTTATAACGAGGTGAAATGGCTGTTTTGGAGTGTCTACTACTTTTTGCCATAAGGTGGCTAAAGGGAACGGGACCTAATAATTGCACCCGATTCAAAACTGCAACGAATATCCAAACCAGTAGTGGGATTCAATCACAGTGTAGCGCCTTAACCATTTGATCCTAATGCTGCTTATAACGGTTTAAAATCAATTTTTAAATGTTTTAACTATAGCTTAGATTTACAGACCTATTATCAAATCATTTTACTCAAGTGTACTAAATTCACTGTAACCTTAAGATGTTGGTCACTAATTCTCAATAAAAAAAACTTCGGATAAATGAACCTTTCTTTTCCAGATGCTTTCTACAAATTACAAGCAGTTTTAAACGGTAGATATGCTATTCTTTGTCGAAAAATTCCTTTTAGTATATAAATGTCTACAGGTTCAGACAATCAATCTGAAAAAAATATTTCAGATAATTTCAATGTATTTATTCACTTGTATGTGGGACAAAAGTTTGAAATCATCTAGGAATGCTATGTTCATGAGATTTTTTTAATGTAGCTTATAAAGTACCAACTACTAATTTAATGAATTTGGGGTATTTCTTTACGGGACACAATAATGTAGCATGTAAAACATTGAAGTGTCATAAACAAACATTTCGTGTAAGACGTTAGCTAAATCTATATTGTCACGTAGAGACTTAATGTAGAGAGCAATAACATACGCAGGAAATATAGCTAATCTAATTTCTTAATTCCACCCAAAGAGCGAAGTACAATTGCAAGCTATGCGCAACCCTAAACTTAGAACTATCTTTGACTGAGATATCTTTTGCTTTTATAGCAGCAAGGAAAGTTCCAGAAATCTATCTGGGTTTGGTTTGGTTTGGATTGGATTGGAGAGCTACGGTCTACTTTTTGCAACAAGAGGGCTAATGAGACCGCGACCTACTGCTTAAAGCCGATTCCGAACGGCTACGAACATCCATGCCACTGTGGGATGGATCGAACTCCGGTTCCAAAGGCCAGCACCTTAACCATTCGGTCACCGTTAAAATCTGTCTGGGAATGTGATGAAAGTTTTACTCGCAACGCAGAAAAAATGGCGAATGTTTCAGAATACTTTTCTGGCAAACTAAATAAAGGTCCAGAATATCATGGAAGACGAAATAAAGTAGAACATAAATAAAACTATTAAATAAATATTTACGCGGAATTTTAATCCTGTCGTCGATGACGGGATTCGAACTTGCGACATGTTGATTATAAGACTAGTGTTGCTACGGAGGTTCTAATGATTCTTTTCAATGCGGCGTTGCTCCCTCCTTAGAAGAACAGCGTTTAGATGTTATAACTTTAAATTTGGGGCTATATTTAAAATATAATTAAGGAAAACAAGCTACATCCCTTATTCGATTTTATAAATCAATAGGTAAAGTTAGAATGATATTTTTGGTTTGGTCTGGAGAGCTACGGTCTACTTTTTGCAACACGAGGGCTAATGAGACCGGTACCTACAGCTTAAAGCCGATTCCGAACGGCTATGAACATCCATGCCACAGTGGGATTCGAACGCTCGAACTCCGGTACCGAAGGCCAGCGCCCTAAACAATCGGCCATCGTTCGGCATTAGAATGTCAGAATCTGTCTCTCAGTAATAAACTTTGATATTAGTAAACGCTGTTAAACAATAGATTCTTGTTCACATTGCCGTATTAGGTTATAAAATAACAATAAGTTCACTGACTCACACCATTAAGCAATTCGCCGAACGATGGCCGATTGGTTAGAGTTCTGGCCTTCGATACCGGAGTTCGTGGGTTCGAATCCCACTTGGGCATGGATGTTCGTAGCCGTTCGGATTCAGCTTTAAGCAGTAGGTCCTGGTCTCATTAGCACTCGTGTTGCAAAAGAGTAGACCGTAGCACTCCAAACCAAACCAAACCAAACTAAGCAATTGAAAAACCTTTCAACTTATTTCTTCAGACGTATTTTAGCCTAATACATAAAATTTTCGGAGATATTTTTAGAACTAACACATAAAGTAGAAAGTTCCAAGTATTTTAATTCCACACCTTTCTTTTTGGAATGCGTACAAAACATGAATATGTCATAAAGAAGGATTTAGAGTAAGACGTTCGCGAAATCTATATTTAGAGTATAAATACGAAATGTAATCTAAATCCCTTAATCGATTTTATAAAACCAATTGGAAACATGTCGTGAACTATTAATGAAGTTATCTAAAATCTAGGGGGAATTTATCTCATTTGCTTCTGAACGTGCATTTTCAGTTAGCATTAAAACTACTTACATACAGTTAATGAGTAGTCAGGAATTTCAATTAAATCTTAAAATAGATTGAAAGTTCAGTTAAAGAGAAATGGTGTTAACTGCAACGGATGTATATTATTTCATTCCGTTTTACGTCAACGTCTAACGTTTCCCCCGCGACAGGAGATATTCGTAAGACTTAATTTAGCTTTCAATAGGGCTAAAATAAAAAAAAAAATACCGGGAAAAACGTTTAAAATAGTTTATATTAGTTTTATCTCTTTTTGTGTGCCGTGGTTTTGCATTTTATTATCAATTAAACAATATAATTTAATGAAATGTATTTTGAATATCGGAATTTTACATATAGATCTAAATTTTAGGCATGGTAAGTATAATTCCCTGGGAACCATTTATCATTGTATGGAAAATTCAATTTAATGGCAATTATTTGCCATGCAAAGATGGGAAACCTATTGCAATCCTATTCTGTACATAATTAATAGGTCCTGATAAATTCAGTCTGTGTGCTACATTCCTTCTTCGTATAAAGTTGGAAATCCACTTTTGCATGTTTTTTATACTAGCTGAGTGCACAACAAACGGAACCGCACACATGTTTGCTTAGAGATTAGCAGGATATCGTTTATTATCTTTTGAGGCATATTCATCTATTAACTGGTGACTTTGTGCTATACGGAATGTTAGCGAGTATATTATTGGTTTCGCGCTTGACGTATTTGCATTATGTAGGATCATTAAAGTGGGACATAATATTTCCAAGAACCCACGAAACGTTTAAAAGACTACTATTGGGATATTTCTTTATACGAAAAACTGTCCACTTCATGCACAGATTTTAGGTTATCACCCTAATGAAGTGTAGGTTACATTTATTTAAATATTTAAATTAGTTTTTATATTATATTATATGTCAAGTTATTGACCTCATTATTTACTACGATATTCTGGATACAAGTACGTTTTCTAATAAGTTCAATCTGAGTGCTAATTTCCTTCATCCTGTACAGTTGGAAGTCTACTTTCGTGTGATTTCCTATACTAGGTGGGTGCACACCATCAGCAACACCACACTTTGCTGAGAAATCAGCGGGATGGGCGCTATAATTTCTTGAGGAATATAGTTCTATTAACTGGCGATTTAATGCTATACGGAATGTTTATAGGTATATTTCAGCTTTTGCATTTGCCGTATTTGTATTACGTAATATCATTAAGGTGGACAAAATCTTTTCAAGACCCACGAAAGGTTTGTATTTCTAGAATTAAGGTATTTCATTATACCAAAAAAAAGATATATGCCCAGTGTTTTGTCTGGTTTATCAACATTACGAAATGTAGGTTATATTTATTACAAAATATATTATATTTAGATTATATTATATGCCAACATTACTGACCGTATTATTGACCAACATTAGTATTTCATTTCTGATATTGCATAGCTGTTCTGAAGCGTCTAGGTGTGCCTTACTCCATCTAGAAATTTGTTCATTAGTATTGAGTCACGCAGTGTAGATTACGGCAAGGATTCATATTGAACTTTGTAAAAAGTGTCATATATTATATAGTTTGCAGCATATGCTAAAAAAATTGCAGAATCTAAACGTAGTATTCATTTATCATAATATACGTTGATATTACTACGACATAAGTTTGTAATGCAATTTAAGAAGCATATTCCTGTTTATTTAACTTATGTATTTTAAAATAATTCACTAGATTAAAATTTCTAATATTTCCAATTTGGTTTGACTAGGAGAGTACTAAAGTCTATTGTTTTGTTCACTAGAGATAATGAGATCGGGATCTACTGCTTAAAGCTGATTCCAAACGGTTACGAACATCCATTTTAACAGAGAAATTCGAATCAATGCACTAGGGCACCGAAGAGAGGGCCATAATGTGTCTGAAACAGTGTGCTTACAGCATTGCTCTGCCCTTGCTATCATCGTTCACTAATTTATTTAATAGTGACATCCATATTTTGAAAATCTAGGAGGAACCACACCTGAATTCAAGTGTGTATAAATAAAAATTTTAAGATGTGTAACACACTTGGGATCTTCTCCTCTTTCCCCTCTTCTTTTGATAATAACTCATTGTCATTAAATCTTTCAAGCATACAAATAAATAGTTCATTTTTTAAAATATTTCCCCTCTATTTTGATTTTTAATCTTGCATCTAATAATGACTACAATTAATCTAAAATTAAGTCTTACATATGTGTAACATTTAATTTTAATTACTTATAGAACGGTGTTCAGCTATACTTAAATATTTTAAATATCAAAAGTGAAATTTTACTATTATTATTTTTATTTTTGTCTATTATTGTTTTTATTTTTCTTTTATTTTTCCTTACTTCGTCTCAATGTAGCTTAATATAGATAATTGTGGGTTAAATTCTATGGCTTAAGAATAAGTGCTGGTCTCATTAAAGTCGTTTAATGGCTAACCAATGATTAACCCATGGCGCCAACGAATGGTTTGATGTAATTCTCCGTTTAAAGAGAGATTAATCGCGTTTAGCCGTTATACGACTTCTGTGTCTTATAACAAATCATCTATCAATTTTAATCAACCATCGCATGACGAAGTTTTAATATTTGTTTTTATCACATGCCTATTTATTAAAAATAATCAATTATATTTAAATTTAATTCATTTATTTTTTGCTTTAATTATATTTTTATACGTCAGTATTTAATACTTTGTATGTTATATTATAATTAACATTTATAATTTCATGCAAGTATTTATACATTTTTACTTTCAAATGCAAAAGTTTTATATTAAGTGAAATAATTTACAGAAAAAAAATTCATGATAGTAAAGAAATTATACAAAATAAAAATACTTAGCTGCATTGTATTTCACTTTATTTTAAGTAATAAAGCTTTCTCAGAACATTTGTTTTATCGTTTGCTTAAGGCTGATTAATCGGTGATCTGGCAACTAGGAAATTAACGATTAACTAATGTGATTTTTTATGTATCTCATTTCACACTTACTTTAAATAGACAAAATTATAATTTCATTTTTGATAAATAGAATATTTTCAATATAACTTACGCGAATGATGAATCTTTAAACTTTCCGGAAAGTGAGTTTTTAAAAGAATGTTCTGCGAATTTTCAAGTGCAATATTTTTCCATTTCCCTTAATCAATTATTCTATGTAATTCTGCATTTGAAACCCGAATGTCATCTTAAATATTTAACACTTTCTGAGCATTACAAAGAAAAGCATTATTCACAAATACTTCTTTATCCATCCAACCCCTTTCTACTTCATGGGAACGCATAAGAAAATTGATTTTATTGTATTCATCTCGTTTGCGTATTGATTTCTCGCTTTATATCTCATGTGAGTTCCTTTTAAAATAGAATACCGAGGAAGGAAAAAGGTAATTCTGAAACTTGATTCTATTTTAAAACTGAATTCTTTTGCATACCATTCTATTCCATTTGAAATGTCTTTCTTTAAATTTGGATATCTGTATGTTATATTTTTAAGAAAACATTGATGGTATTTACATATCGCATATAGAGATGTATTAAAGATATTTAAAAAAAATTAAGTGGCAACATTGAAAGTTGTATTTTTAAAATTTAGTAATAACCGAATGTCTCGAATAAGTGAAAATGGTGCTATGTACTTTCATACTTATAATTGCTGCCTTATTTTTAAACTAATGGTTATACATAAGATATTGTACGTATAAATGAACTGTGTTTTGTGCTTAACATAGCGTTATAGTGCATATTAAGAACGCAAATGACGAATTAAAAATGTATGATTTAGTAGTTAGTGGCTTGTTAAGTATAGACAAATTTAGAAAGCAACAGTGAAAATGGTAGAGAACTGTATTTAAACAAGATACAACTTTTGTCAGTATTTGAAGCTAAAAACAACAAGTTGCACGCTTCATTTGCAAGGTAAAATTTGAATAATATTCTAGTTGATACTAGCGATCTACTCGATAACAAAATAGTTGTAAGAAATATGTCTTAAGGTTTCTGTTATATATTTTAGAATAAATATTAAGTTTTCTAACATGTAACAATGGAAAATGTAAAAATGAAAAAAAATCTGCCATGTCACTCAATTTTATAGAAAATTACCAACATTTGATTGATTTTCTAAATAAAGTTAGTTTGCAGCACTACGACATTAATGATCGATAGAAAAACAAAATATAAAATATTTATTGTATTTAAGGCTACGCGTGGTAGTCAGTACTGTTTTTTTATTGTACATTCAACAATTTTAATTCCTACATCTGCAATGGTTTTTTGTAGAATTATAGAATGCATTTTTTAGATTAAATCTCGATATGATTTCTGTCATATTGTGGCTTAGAGGTTTAATGTAAAGCACAATAACACACAAGAAATAGAGCTAAACTAGTTACTTAACTGAAAGAGCGAAGTACAATTGCAAGCTCTGCACAACTCAGAACTCTCAGTGATTGAGATATGTTTGGCTTGTGTAGCAGCTAAGAAAGTTCCAGAAATCTATCTGGGAAGGCGATGAAAGTTTTAATGCGCAACGCTGAGAAATGGTGAATATTTCAGAATGCTTTATCCCATAGTGGCATTGATGTTCGTATCCGTTCGGAATCGGCTTTAAGCTGTAGGTTCCTGTCTCATTAGTCCTCGTGTTGCAAAAAGTAGACCATAGCACTCCAAACCAAACCAAATACCGTTATTGTTGTACCCACAAACAAAACATGCTGTTATACTAACCCGTACTGGTACGTGACCCGTGCACAAGTATCAATCTTCAGAAAACGTACTAGTACGTGTCCCGCATACAATGTGTTAATTGTATTATATATATTCTAAAATTGCTGTTAAAATAATTTTTAAAAATACTTGCCTTGAAATAATACACAAAATGCTCTAAGTGTCTATTAGGTTATATTTTAGAATTTGTATATATATTTAGCAGATAACATTTCCTTTTCATATATATAAATATATAGAGAGAAATTTAGAATTAATGGATTGATATAAACTAATATATAAATCTCGAAAATCGTGCATTACCCTGATTAATTTGCTTTGCAGGATATCAATTTTCCTAAAGTGTAATATGTATTACTAGTGAATAAATATATTTTATACATAGTTTTTGTATTGATGAAGCTTATGTAATTTTAAAAATATCTTATCTTAAAATTTAGCCTTTCTTAGCCTTGTGTTAATGTTATCGTTGCATAAAGATGCAGTAAGTAGGCTCTTTCTGACGAAATTGCATTTTAAATTGACACTGTGCCTTTAGTTTGAAAAATATCAGATTTTAATAGAAGATATAATGCTTATACAATGAAATTTAGTTAAAGCGTTATTCTTTCAGTCTCTTCATCGGAACTATGGCTACTTTACGATATATGATAGGCAAAAGGTAAAATTCCTTTAAAAAATAATAGTTTTTCGTCTTTAGCTTTCAAAGATGTGAATGCGTTAAACATATCTTATCTATTTATTTAATAAACTTTTCGTAACCAAATATGTACTGTGACGCATTATGATATCTGTAAAAGTAAAAATACTAAACATTCTGGCATCTATTAACGTACTAAAATATTGTAGTACTTTGGTATTATAAGGAACTGATATAGTTTTTTTTAACTAAAATTAATTAAGAGGAAAACGTTCAGATCTTATTTATGATGAAATGTTTCCATTTTAAATTAAAGTTTGAAGGAAGATAACTAACTCTAAGATACTAGCATATAGCTCGTCATATGACGGGATCAGTAAAATTTTTAACTTTTCAGAATTGAAAAGTACTTTATGAGACAGGTAAAAACAATGGTTTGGCCTTTGTCTGAGAAATATCTTGCAACAAAAAATAATCGGTGATTAAAAGAATTATCACTTATGTACGTAATCTCTTATTTAAACATAATATAAAAGAACACTATTTATATAACATTTAAGTACAGTGATAAAACGTATGAAAATGATGCAACAGAAATTTAAATAGTTTAAAATAAGGAATGACTATGTGAGATGGTTAAAAAAATGACATCATAATGCTAGACAAAATGTTATTTTTATCTTTTTATTGTATGAAAAATTGGTAAGTTTAATAGGCCTGCTTCTAACCGGGGAAATAGGGCTTGAAACAATGGATTTAAACGCTAGAAAAGAAGGGAAGGAGGGAATTTCGAACGTTTTAACACTAAACATACCAACACTTAATACATACCTATTTCTACCATAGCCGGTCAAATGACCGGACTTTATTTTTCTGATTATAAATGTATAAAATATGAAAATTGGAAGGAAATAGACAAATAAACTTTATTATAATTAAACAAAATTGTATATTGTCAATTTTTATGTATTGCAAACACAAAGAATAAGAATTTTTAATTCATTTCCCATCAAATTTTCTACATAAACCTTATGGGTCATTTGACCCGTTATATGGTATGTTTCGTGTTAAAGGTGTCAATATTTTTCACTGTTATATTAATAATATTTATGTCAATTTATTTTAGAATCGGATTGATAGTTTAAGAGAAGATAAACTTTACTCGCTTTGAATTTTCCTAACACTAACTCATCAAGAATCTAATATGGATGCCTCTATCCATTCGAGGTGCAACCGGTTCATAAATTAGAGGACAGACTGACAGATAAATTAAGCTATTATTATATAAGGGATGACAGCTTCTTTGTGTCAAAATTGTGACTAAGTCTTTGTATATAGAAAAGTAAGAGGGAAATAATGCAATTTTAACAAGAAAAAATAGATGTTCAGCTTGGAGAAAGTTTACTAAAAAGTTAACATTACTATCTCACTGTATTATAAAGCATATCTAAGATTGAGAATAAAAATAATTTTATGTATCGTGAAAGAAGTGTAGTCCTTACAATCAAGTACACTAGTTTTGTAACTAAAACTCACTTTAAATGATTTTTAAAAATATCATTTTATAAAATTAAAGTAGAATTACTTATATTTCCATGTGGCCTAGTGATGAGCTAACGGGAAGGGAGCACTGTTTGGTAATGGAGACCGGAGGTTTGAAAACCTCTGATAAGGGAGGGCCGTTGCTATTTGGAATCACTTAAAGCATTAGCTTTCACTCTAATAGGATATTGTTTTGCTTGAGTTCAACTGCAATGCTATGTACCAAACAAAAGATTGCTGCTAGAAATTTGACTACTAGCGCATAAAAAATGTATATGTTCCTTTAGAAATACAGTTTTAAGTTCTGTCCTAAATTACTTTTAGATGACTGACATGTTAAATAAAAACAATACTGTTGTGTTACTCATTTAAACTGAACTACTTCAAAAAGCAGAAATTCGAAATACTTCAGTTTGCCTAATCAAAAAGGATAAAAAGCAGTAGTTAATATTTAACACTAAAACTAATAATATTTTTAACTAGGTAAAATGAATATTGTGTTCATTTTAACCCCAATAAGAGATCGAGAGTAAATAATTGAAATTTTTTGTCAAAGTTTAATTATAGAAAATTCAAAGAAATTATGTTAAACAATTTTAATGCGTTGCATTATTTTCAATGGTAAATTCTTATGTTACTTTATTTTCAAGTATAGTATTTGCCACAACTTGCTTTATCTTTCGGCGCTTTTTAGTGTTATCAGCTAAGTTAAGACTTCTATATATTATTTAAGTATACAGTACTAAAGATGCAAACATTTTTTGGCTTATAGCGACACATTATAAAAGATTTCTGGTATATTATTAGAGCTTTTGAGGATAGGAGTATTATCG
Organism: Pardosa pseudoannulata; assembly: GCA_032207245.1. NCBI lineage: Eukaryota > Metazoa > Arthropoda > Arachnida > Araneae > Lycosidae > Pardosa > Pardosa pseudoannulata. The sequence continues at coordinate 86,194,742 of CM063505.1, read as the reverse complement.
ATGTACCACTAGAAATCGGTGGGAATTTTTCTATTAGCAATATTCTGACAGTAATAAAAGTTACTTTCTCAATAATAAAGGCACAAGAACAAAATTTCGTCATTTTTCGAAAATGATAAAACCATTTTAATAATATTTTATTTTAAGATCAACAGTCACTTTCTATCCAAATTTCTGTCCAAATTCATCAGACCTTATATTGAATAAATTTAGAGAGTAAAAATAATGTTATTATATTGTAGCTCATTCAAATCTATAAAGATGTTTTCTGTTGACTGCATTAGTCTTTCTATGCACAATTATTATTCTTAATTCAAGTACAAAATGTTTCCAAAAGCAATGTTATGTATTGAAAACCTAAAACAATATTTAGAAACCACGAATGTGAGTGAACTGATGTACGTGTTTCCTCAAAAAATATTTAAACCTAAAAAATATTTTAAAACAGTTGGTTCTGGAAATATGTGGTCAAATTAACCGCTTCGGTCAATCTAGTGTTAAAAATAGGTATATTCTATATTCGCTTTATTGACACTCTTCAATTATCACTATATTATCTAAATATTAAGTCATTTAAATTGTATACTTTCTTAATGTAATAAAAACCGGACAACGATGATTTCTTCTCAATATTTCTGATTAGTGTTACTTAATTTAGTTTATAAGAGAGTAAACAACACCTATGCTAAAAGAAAATGAAATATTTTGCTACTGTATGACAGACTTATTTTCTTCAATATTGTAAGTTTGTGCTTGCCCCTTTATACAAAGATCAAATGTTTATCATTAAAAGCATTTCAGGTACGATTATAATGGTTTATTTTTATATTGAGCCTTTCCTGGCTGTTAAAAAGAGAAACATTTTCTTTTCACTGGACCATTAAGATAAGATACAGCAAAGGAGATTATGGCTAAGAATCTACTTAATCCATTTGAAGTAAGAAAGTTTTATTCCACTAGTTCTCTTTTTTAGAGAGGAAATAGTTTAATTCAAAGGTGTAATAATGCCACGATCGATGCTATATAACTTTTTGTTTGTTAACTTACTTGCAACCCCTATTGCAAAGAATTGGTAATGATTAAATTGGACAGAAATATCGATATAAGTGATTTTACGTATCTACAGTTCACAAACAGATATATTACCACCTCTAGAGTGATACCTACATATTAAAGTCTATTCTTAGTAAGATAGAAAAATGTATGCTACATGTGGATTTTGGAAATAGGACTACTTCGTCAGAGTAAAATTCGAAATAATTCAGTTTGCAGAATTAAAAGGAATTGTAAGCAGTAGTTAATATTTAACACTAAAACTAATAATATTTTTAACTATCGAAAAGAAACATTGTGGTCATTTTAACCCCAATAACAGATCGAATAAATAGAAAGTTTTTGTCAAAGTTTAATTATAGAAATTATGTTAAACAATTTTAATATGTTGCATTATTTTCAATGGTAATTTATTGTGTTATTGTATTTTCAAGAATAGTATTTGCAACAACTTGCGTTGTCTGTGGGTGCTTTTTAGTGTTATCAGCTATGTTAAGAATAAAAGTCCGTCATTTTTTCGAAAACCATTACACCATTTAAATAATATTTTACTTTAAAATAAATATCCAGTTAAAAGTCATATCCAAATTTATCCGACCTTGTATTAGATAAATTTACAGCGTAAAAATAGTGTTATTATACAGTAGCTCCTTCAAATCTATAAAGTTTTTGCTGCTGACTGCTTTAGTCTTTCTATGAACAATAATCTGTCTTCAAGTATAAAATGTTTCCAAAAGCAATGTTATGTGTTGAAAGCCGAAAACAATATTTAAAAACCACGAATGTGAATGAACTGACGTAAATATTTCCTTAAAAAATATTTAAATCTCAAAAATATTTGAAAAATGATGGTTCTGGAAGAATGTGGTCAAATTGACCGCTTCGGTCTATCTAGTGTTAAACACAGGTATATTCTATATTCTTAAATATTTTATCAGCTTTAATGACACTCTTCAGTTTTTATTATATTGGCTAAATATTAACTCATATAAATTATATGTTTTCTTAATGTAATAAAAATCGAACAACAATGATTTCTTTTCAATCTTTCCGATTACATTGTTACTTAATTTAGTTTATAAGGGCGTAAACAAAATGGATGCTCAAAAAAATTTGAATATTATGCTACTATATGTCAGAGTTATTTCCGTTAATATTGTAAGTTTGTTCTTGCCCCTTTATACAAAGACCAAATGTGTATCATTAAAAGCATTTCAGGTTCGATTATAATGGTTTATCTTTATATTGAGTCTTTCCTGAAGGTTAAAAAGAGAAACATTTTTTTTTTCACTGGACCATTAAGATAAGATATAGCAAAGGTGATTAGGGCTAAGAATCTACTTGATCCATTTGAAAAAAGAAAGTTTTATTTCACTAGTTCTCCCTTTATAAAAGAAATACTTTAATTCAAAGGTTTAAGTATGCCACAATACATGCCATATAATTTTGTTTATAAACTTACTTGCCACCCCTAATGTATATAATTGGTAAGGATTAAATTGGACTCAAATATCGATATAAATGATTTTACGTATCTACATTTTACAAACAACTTTATTGCCTACCTTTAGAGTGATACTTACATCTTAAATTCTATTCTTAGTAAGTTAAAAAATGCATGCTACAAGTGGAATTTGGAAATATGTAAAAACAAGTTTTAAACTGAGTTTACATGAAGTTTATTCCAGTATATTTTGAATGTCCATTCTAGCATAAATGCGTTGTTGACTTGTACTATCCAAGACATTCTAGTTAATAATATTCCCCTACGCTTTTCAAGATTCACGAAGGTCAACTAACAAGATATTTAATTTATGTCATTTATTATAATAGTTGACATTTGTTATTCGTGGTTTACTTTAAAAATTTCTTACATCCTGAAACTTAACACAGAATTGATATTCTTTCCTTGAAAGATTTTGCATTTCGCACTATGATTAAATGCCTTTGAAAATTAACATTTTGTAATGTTCTACTTCTGTGAGATTCAGTGTGGGGTTTGGAAGATATTCTACAGATTAAAAATTTTCCAGAGAAAATTTTGTTTTTTAAGTAAATTCTAAATATCTTTTGGAAACATTGATGAAACCCAAGGTTTCATATATTTTGAAAATATTTGTAATTGAATCTCATGATTTTCTGAATAAAAAGATTACGTTCTATATGTAACTTGCATAATTGCTTAAAAACAATTTTAAATTGAAGTTTTAACCGGAACAAATACTGAGAAACAAGATTCTTCGAAAACCCTAACTGTTGCTCAGTTTGTTATGTATTGTTAGTAATTTGAGTTGACATAGAAATATCAGAACGAAAACTTTGCAAAACTTGTAACAACAATGTTAATCTAGACATATAAATGCCATTTCAAACATGATTTAGTTGACTATAAGTCTGTGTCATAAATAAATGTTCCGTGGAAGTTTAACTCAAGTTTAAAGTAACTGTATATGGTCATTATAAATAAATATTCAATGTCATCTGAAAAATACTGAGCAAGTTACAAGGTTTTTTGAAAACCCCGATTGTTTGCTCAGTTGGTTATGAATTCTTAGTAATTTGAGTTGACATAGAAATATCAAAACAACGGAAACTTTGCAAAACTTGTAACAATGTTAATCTAGACATATAAATGGCATTTCAAAAATGATTAAGTTGACTAAAAGTCTGTGTCATAGAGAAATATTTGGAAGTCTCACTCGAGTTTAAAGTAACTGTGTACGGTCATTATAGATAATTGTCATTACACAAGTCATTATAGAAGTCCAATTTCGAACCCTATGAAAATATTTGATAAAATACTCAGTAACTTGTTTGAATGATAAAATGATTAGTATTACTGATTAAGTTGAAAATGTGGGTGAGTAGGTCTAATTGTGGGTATAATTTCTTTAAAAACTGTGAGTGTTAGCCCTCGTGTTACAAAAAGTAGACCATAGCACTCCAAACCAAACCAAACCAAAAACTATGAGTGAGTGTATGATGTGATATATATTATAATATGTGTTAATTATATTTTAGTTCTATTATCTATATATATTCTGTTGATTGATTGTTGTTTCTAAAATTTAGTAAATTAATAATTAATAGGACTTTCATGACACCAGAATAAAACAATAATTTTCATTTACTATAACTGCATAAAAAAGCGCTATATTTCCTTTTTAATTGAACTTTATCTCTCCTAAAGATGTAACTTGCTTGCGAATCATATAAGAAAGATGGAAAAGAATTTAAATTTATAAATGGAAGAAAACTCTGGTACCAGTGATAAGATAAATTCCTGTTTACAATTGAATTTAGGTCTGTCTTTTCTTACGAAAAAGATTGAGAGCTACAAGAAGTTTCCTTTTTTATAAATACTGACTTAGAAATGTGTTTTAAAATAAGAAAAAGAAATTAAACTACTTATCCGTTATTCTGCTGCGTCTGTGGAATCTCAATTTTAAGATTTATGCTTTGTTTCATAGTTCTGAGAATTTATTTTATCAAGAAAACTTTGCTTATCTTCAGAAGAGCTTTTTTGATTTATTTAGCATTTAAGATAATTTTTATATATTCTCAAAACCCGTAAGGTAGAAAGACTAATTTCAGGGGAAATTTAATTTCATATCTTGTTGTCTACAATTTTAAATAAGTTTGCAGTATTCGTTTCGTAAAACATTATCGGGGTAATTTATAAAATATTAGTTATTTCAAACAGTAGATTTGGCATTGATGTCTTTTTAATTATATCGGATAAATTTATAAGAATATTAAAATGTTATGAATGGTGATATTAAAAACCAAATCATACTCAATTTCGACATTACAAACGCACTTGATTAATTTTATATAGGACATAACTTTTAAATAGTATAAAATAAAATTAATATTTATGAAAACTAATATTTGAAGTTTTCTATAATTTATTCAAAAATAATTTCTTAATAATAGTATAATACATTTTCTAAAATTCATAGTGACATTAATTGTATTTTTATTTTCTTGTGCAACGTAAATAAAGTAACGTAAGAACGAAAAAAATCTGGTGTAAAGATTTAAACTCAAATGGTTATGAACAGGCGTGAATCAATTTTAACAAGTTTTAATGCTATGTCTGTTTGTAGGCAAGTTTGTAGGTTCTGTTAATGTTTATTTTGAAACATAAAATAATCATTTTCACTTATTCTGAGCACATGCTAGCTAGTTTTAACTTCACGCCTGAGAACCTCGGTAGCTCAGTTGAGAAAGGTAAAGATCTTGTAACTGAGAGGTTTCGGGTTCGGAACCCGAGCCGGCCTCAGATCAGCCGTTTTCGTTAAAGGTGACTGGAACACGTAAAATATGTTTGTGGTCAAAATGTCCTCCAAGCTCTCAATTAATACCTCTGGGTGTGGCAGAGCAAGTGTATGGGTCTTCTGCTTGTCTCTCCTTCAAAATTACGAGGATCCAGTTGGTTGAGCGAAATCGGTCTTTCACTTTAATAGTTCTCATTAAAACGAAAGGCGCACCAATTTGCCTTAACCTCTTCCCTGTTTGCCCGTACGCCTTACGGGCACAGCTTTTGGCCATTTACTGATTTGCCCGTACGGCGTACGGGCAATCGGATTTCTATTTCGCTTGCACTGTTTCGGCCGTTATTTTCCAATTTTAGTAACAAATTATTTGTATGGATGGCAATAGTTGTCCAGTCAATGATAGCTTGCAGTTAATTGCATTTTCTACTCTGATTGGTTCAAAAGCGCGGGTTTTTCGCATGTTTTGTATCAGATGACGAATTGTTATCTTTCAGTGTATAGCTTTCTGGTTATATTTTACTAACCGCCTGATAATTTTACTTATGTAAGAGTTGAATAATATATTTTTACTTTTAAATAATGAATAATTCAGAGCGTATGGAGCTAATTTCTTGGGATTCGAATTGTGACTCGTAATCAGAAACTGAATTATCTGTAAATGATAGTAGTGGAAGTTTACTAGATTACCTGGATAGTAGCGACTCTAAAAGTAGTACAGATGGATTCAGTCAAGCAAAACATTTTTTTAAAATTGTGATAATCCTTCTGATTCGCCTCCCAGATTTGCTTTCACTGGAATTCCAAAAATTAACTTAGATATCGATGAGACTAAAGGTAAACTTTAGTTTTATGATGCATTCATAGAAAGGAAAAGGTTGTAATAAATGCTTAAAAATATTAGAAATGTTAATTTTAATAACATATCTTTACTTGAAAATGTAAAATGTACAAAAAAATGCAATAAAAAAATGTGACATTTTTTGACCGAATTCTGGAAAAAAATTAAACTGTCAAAGGGTTAATACGAGCAGACTGCGGTTAAATCGTGCTTGGTTTGACCAAGTGGTATATGACAACAATAACAACATTAACCTCACACATGGGCTTTATTCAGGATAGCTGTGTGTTTCTTGCATATCTCAAAAACAATTGCCCTAAAAGTCTTACGGCTGTTAAATTTTTGTATTTATGGCTATTAATTGCCTTCTATAATGTATGAAACGAAACATATAAAGTTACTGTAAAACTATAAAGTATTACTTCAAAACGTTTATTAATAAAATGTAGATTTGTTGCCATTACGATTTTTATAATATCTACTTGATTAAAATTGATTGATTACAATTCATTAAGAATCAACCATTGATTACAATTTGTACTCTATCGAAAATTCTTAATCTTGTACAACTCAAAGATATCAACATAGTGAGATGATGGCAGAATAGTAGAATGCTGCTGTTCTTAGCATGTTAATTCGTATCTAGTTGCTGGGATTGTTCGTAGCAATTCTGAGTCGGCTGAAACAGCAGTTTGTAGCTTCATTAGCTATAAGAAAAAGAAGACCGTAGCACTTAAGCAAACTAAAGATATTAAAGTATTGATATAAAGATTTAAAAATTTATAAACATTGGAAGCAATTTTAATTTATACATAGATAGTATTTTTTACTGTGTATTCCTTCCTGGTAAAAACAGTTCTGTAGCACAAAACTTTTGTATAAAGCTTATATAGTTGTAAAACCGAAGTATTGTGACTACAATGGTGTATTTAAGAAATATATAATAAAAATAGAAATATGTATATAATAACAGTTTCATTATATCAAACATTAAAGCTGTCATAAATAGATGGTAATGTAAATAGATGCACAATATTTCCGGTTAATTTAACAATCTCAGCCTACTTATAATTTATAAGATAATTTGCAAATGTTCTCATGTCGCATTATACATAATAAAAACAGAAATGAAAAAGCGTGCAACAAAACCATACGATGTACATATCTGCTATTTTACTGTTTTTAATTTTTATATAAACACCCTTTCAAAAATCTAAAAATCTTAAAGAAGATCTTACTCCTTGAGAAAAAGAATCGTGTGATTGCTTGTAAAATACAAATATTTAAGATGATTTCGTTTTTAATGTAGAAACGAAATATATTTATAATTTTTTTTTCCATTTCTAAGAATTAATGTTTTTCCATAGATAAAATAAATTTCAATATCCGACAGTTGTAACTGTTTCTGGTAAAATTTTATAATATCACTTTATAATAAAATAAAATTTTATAAAATTAATTTATAAATTTATAATTTATTTGATAAAATTTATAAAATAACTTCATAAATAGGAACTAGCTATTAAAGTAAGGCAAGTATTGCTGAATTTTTAACGAACTGTTTCTCTAAATATATTATTATTGCAACAGTGTAAATTCAAATTCAATTTTATAATTTCATTTGGTATTCCAAATCATTTTCTAACTTATTATTAATATGTTTAAGTAAATATAAACTAAAAATACGTGTGGTTTAATTAAATATATTGCTTTTTATTAAAAACAGTTCCTTGGTAATTAAAAAAATTCCTTTCGAATGTTAATTACTAGCACAGAGTGTTGTAGGTGTTTGAAAATGTATTAGAAATTTGTTCTAGCCTAATTACATGTACTGACAAAAATACATGATTTGAGATTTTCTATTAACATCATAAGCGCATTTCAATAAGGTTGAAATTTTGAAAAGCTATTTCTTTCATAAATGTTTCAAACAATAAAAATATATCAATAAGTTTTTCTTCTTCTAAAAGTGTACTTTTTATGATTTACAACAAATTTGTTAACACATCGCATGGGGAACAAGTACTAATAATTTTTCTGACGATTGATACTTGACGGTGGGTCATGTACTAGTACGGGTTAGTGCAACAAAATGTCTGTGTGTGGGTACAAAAATAACGGTATATACAGGAAAATGAAGCCGAATTTTCTTGTCTACTACATAAATTCTGGAAAAAATTAGAGAAATAAAAACTAGTTTTTATATTATCAGTTTTGATTCCTCTTTTCATCTTTTTATAATGTAAAAATATTTATATATAACATAATTCGAAAAAATTAAAACTATATACTACTATTTCTGTTTGATTTTTCATATTTACTATACTATTATAAATTTATCCACTAAAAATACATTTTTTGTTTACAAAAATCTTATGGTTGTTATTCATATATTTCTATTTATATATTTGTTTATATGTTTCAATATAAAATACGAAAAGTTGGTTAAAAAATTAAATAATTTTCGATCTATTGAGATTTAACTTAAAAACTAATTTTACGCGCAAAACGCCCGCTCTCGTTACAATTCCTCTGCGAAATGTACCCGCAATGTGTTAAAAGATATTTAAAATGTAGTACCACATTTTTCGTAAAAACATAATTCTCTTTTAACACCTAATAAGAAATTTCTAAAAGTTTTGACACTGAAAATAACAAAATATTTACCTAACCTTTTGTTATTTAAAATATGTTCTTAAAGTTCAATTTTTTTTCTAAACAAGAAAAAACTATGGAATTTCATCAAATTGGAAAGTAACACAATTTGCTCGAGAAATAAAAGTTTTTAAACACGTTTATCAAGCAAACCTAGTATTGAAAAATGTCAAAACAATTCGAATGTAATAACAGAATAAAGTGCTTAAGTATTTCTTAAACTTTACTTTAAACGTACAATTTTAAAATTTAACAAGAGTTTAGAGGACATCTCTATTCTTTACTAAATTCAGGTTAAAAAATATTACAGTTAAATAACTTGTTCTGACCTTAGTGGGTGACCTGAAAACTGCAGCAGATTATTCATAATAGTATTCAAAGTCAATGAAATACTTAACATTGTTTTGTTATAATTATATCATCAGTCTCCTTTCGAATGGTACTATTTTAAAAATTGCTATGGCCAGTTGAAATGTGCGGTTTCTTGTAAGGTATAAAAAATTAATATTAAGAATTTTAACTGTTATGGATTTTCCATATACTGTTGTTTTAACACATTACATGCGGGAACGGCCGATAACACTTGACGTGCCAATCATTATCTGCGGGAGCGAGTTATCTCCCTTTTGCGCAGAGTGTGTTTTATCGGCGGGAAAGGGAGGTCACCACTATTTTTCTTGGTATTGCACATATGGTTGTAATTTGATCCCCGTCTTTTAATGCATATTCCCCGTCTTTATTGCATATTCTGTGTCTTCCCTTCACCGATCTCGTGAACCTTATCTTTGATATACCTATTCTTAATCATTGTTTGTATCCATTCCTAAATATCGTGTTGCAATTATCTGATAATTCTCAAGACCATGCGTTACAGAACTCTGACTTAGAGGGCTTCGCCCAGGAGAGTCAGTCAAGAGAGCTCCAGAGCGATGTCTTTTAATGCGGAATTTCTTTTCTACAAATTTATTTCAGTTTCGTTTGGTAAATCATTCAATACGGTTGGTTGTCCTGTTTTTGCGAAAGTAAACGCCTAAATAAAATTAATCTAAAAATGGATTTACACGATAATGACTCTGTTGAAAACGAAATATTTGCTGATTCCTTGTAGCAGTATTCGTGCAGTGATCGTGATACTGATAGCGATTTATCAGCTGATGATGATAGTGATGTGTTCAGTGTTTCAAGAGGACAGTCCACGCGTATTGTTAGTGATTCAGAGAGTAGTGAGAGTGATGAGGATGAATGCCGTGAAATAGACAAAACACCTCTGTTAGAGGTGCAAATAAAATATGCAATAATGCAAATTTCGTCCGATTACTCCGCTAAGAGCGTATTACCACATTCACCAAGCACTCATATAATGTGTTAATATTCTTCCCAATATATTGTTGTAATATAGTTACTGACATTACCAAACATTTGCAAAATATTAAAGTTAATAGAATTGAAATCTCTTCTAATTGGAATGGAGGAGTTAATTTACATATTTTTGGGAGAACTGTAAAAACACTGAAATATTGGCGCAATAGACAGATGCATTTATTAAGATATATTTACCAAATTATATTAATAATATATACTAATATAAATGTATGTTTTGAGCTGACTTTACCATGCATCTGCAAAGTATTAAATTTAATAGAATTGAAATCGCTTCTAATTGGAATGGAGGAGTTAATTTATATATTTTTGGGTGAACTGTAAAAACACTGAAATATTGGCAAAATCGATAGATGTTACTAAAATATATTTACCAAATTATATTAATACAAACATACTAATACAAATGTATGTTTTAAGATGACTTTCCCATACATACGCAAAGTATTAAATTTAATAGAATTGAAATCGCTTCTAATTGGAATGGAGGAGTTAATTTACATATTTTTGGGAGAACTGTAAAAACACTGCAATATTGCCTCAATAGATAAATGCATTTAATAAAATACATTTATCAAATTATATTAATGCAAATATATTAATACAAATGTATGTTTTAAGCTGTGTAATTTATGACGAGAAAAACATTGACTTAAAATTTTGGAGATGTGTATGCATTCCTATTTTTCACTTTATTTATACATACAATATAAAAATAGTAATACAAATATTATTCTGGCACAGCGAGAGGTGGATAGAACACAAACTGTGACTATTTGAAGTAATGGTCATGAATGATGTTGCGGAAACTTTTGTTGCCATCTGGAAGAAGGAAGGCTTTGGAAGTTCATATACATTAAATTATTCTGCAAAATCTATGGCAGAAAACAAAAGACATGTTTACCGAAAAGAAAGCTAAATTAAAAAAATCCTAAACTTATTCATATCTAGAAGAATTATAAAAAAGTATGATGACAATATCTAATTTGTCAACGTGATCATTAATCAGTATTGCTATGTATAAAAATCCTAGTTATTGGATAAGACGAATTGGTACGAGGAAGAGAAAATTATAATATTTTAAGCAATTAAATAAATGATACTAATTAAAATTTAAAAGAATGTTCTTCGCAAACTTTTGCAGTCTGATCAAGAAAAACACATTTTAAAAATTTCACTCTTAGAAAAATAATGTATCGGTATCAATCACGTTTGCATACAAGAATTTTTAGCATTGTATGTATTAGATGTAGTCACTGAAAATCCAGTGTAGTTGTCATATTGTTTTCAGTTTTTAATTGGTATAGAATATATTATTTATTGTTATTAATTTAATATTTGCTTAGAAAGCAGTTTATTAAAATTTCGATGGATCTACGAAATTGAAAATTTAAGGGATTACAGTAAAAATGTTCTACGGAATTGTGTGTCTGCACCAAAGCACACACGCATGCAAACACGCACACAATGTGTATGTGTTGCAGAGGGTGGGAGGTATGCCAAGTCTGCTGAAGCGACATGCATTATCGACAATTACTTGAACTTATTACCGACCTTCAAACTTGCTCGTTAGTCATAAAATGTTAGGTGTCAAATGCTGACCAAAACTCAATAAAATCAATATCCAGTCCTGATCAGGTATAGTTTCATTTTTAGAACTGATAGAAGGTATTCAATCACAGTTTTTTAAATAATTTATTACGTGAAAACATTTGTACATCCATCTACAAAAAGACGTTTCAGAGAACTGATTAAAATTGAAAAACAGCAGTTAGGCAGTTGTACTTTATCGGGCAAATTCGTAATGTCACTCAGACAGCAGTTCACAAAAAATTCGAAAGTCTTGCTGATTTCATAAGATCCTATGTGAACAAAGGAATGAAAAATTTCATTGATTCAATAGATGACACAACTGGATCTTTATATTGAGGACATTTTTACCTCAGTACAAAGCGATATTTAATTGGTCAAAATATTTTATGAGTTAGGTTAATTTTTAATATTGTTATACACACACACACGTCTGTATATATATAATGTGTATGTTTCTGTGTGTGAGTCGTGTAATGGAAAGAAAAGTGCTTTAAGAGAATAAACAAGAAAGTGACATGTTGGGAACATAATGTAATGACGCGAATAAAGTTAATTAACTTTCTTTCGGCTTATCGTTTTCGAAAAAAAAAATTCGAAGACATTCTCAGGAAGTATAAAAGTTTCGAGAATAAAAAAAACTTAATGTATATAGTTTTAGAGCAAAAAATTGTGTTGCGGAAGAAAAATGCATTCTGTTTTTTTCTGTAAGGAAGGAAAATTGATACAACAGTTAAAAACGTAGTTGGATAAATATGGCAAGTTTTACAGAATAAACAAATATCTAAATTAAACAACCCCATTTTATTCAAACAGTATCTTGGGGGAAATGTATGTTGGAATTCGGAAATTAGATAGTACATGTGTCTATCTATCTTACTTGCTACGTTTCAGTGTTTCTAGAATACCCTAGTTGTTAAAAAATAATTTGAATTTCTTAACTTTTGTGTATTTCTTGGGCGACAAAATTAATGATCTGAAGTCTAAAAATGTTTTACTTTTTAACTATTCTGCTTATTTTTTGTACCTTTTCCTTTTCTACTGATAAGTTTTTTTTATTCCACGGTGTCGTACAGTTCCTTAGGGATATTGGTGAACTATTTGTTTTTACCAGTAATTTCAAAGTACTTAATGATATTATACAAAATCTTCTGGCCTATTCAAGACGTGTTACTTTTGAAATTATACCCCTAAATTCAAAGAAAATATAGAACATCGAATATTGAGGAAATAATTGTTATGATACGTTTTGTATGATTTCAGATTCTAAGCGTAATTGTTTTTTCACTGCGTATATTTTTGGAGTTTATATAGAATAAATTAATTTACAAATAAAATTTTTAGTTAATTTTAATAATGATATTTTTGTTTTAATATTTTAATTCTGTTTTATTTCTATTTTTAAAAGTTCTTGATTTGTTTTATACCAAAATAATTAATACTGCTCCATTGAATAGAATAGAATAAATTCGTATTATCTCTTTCGTAGAAATTGTAGGTAAGTACATAAATTCTAATTTAACTTACGAGCTGACTGTAACATATATTTTTAAATGCAATACTAATTTTACAATTATCATTATAAGAATTCAAGATAAATTATTTTTTGAAGTTTTAAGAGTTCAAATAGATTTTTAATGATCGACAATTTCTTAGCATAATTTGATTACGATTATTTAAAGACGGATGGTCAATCGAAACAGATAATTTTAGCACACACTGATACTCTTTGATAGATATCCTATGAACCATTATATAGTATGAAATCATTCCTATGATTAAAAAGCAGTGAGACTAGCTTTACTTACTTTGTTTCACTGTAACAAAATAATTTGTTCTAACATCGTTGTTATCGGGCGACAGTCTGTTGAAATATATGATTTTGCTTTACCGTTAATTAAATTTTTATAAGTAATTGTGCTTGTGGATGCTCTCATATTTGGGACAACTTTTACAGATTTAATAGATTTCATGCCTTACAAGCTTTTAAATAGTCCCCATTTATGGGTCAAAGTAAAATTAAACATACTACTCATAATGTATGAGTAACGAAACAACTAATTACACATTAATATTTGAGAGCTTACTGTTGGAACATACAATTGTGACATACTTCAATGAAAAAATGGGCCAAAACTGATAATAAGCGTATTTGGTTCTTTGTCACACTTATAATTATGTTGGAAATTTATATAATCAATTGCTGTATGTACACCAAAATCAGCCAGAAATGTAAAATATACTCAAACAAATACATAGGTTACAAGATTCAGTTAATTTTGCAATCATTGAGTAATTTTAAACGATCACTTCTTTATTAGAGATTTGGTGTTTGCAAACTCGATGCTTTTAGATATGAAATAAAGTTAACAACATTGATATTAAATCTTATTGTATAATGTTGGAAACAATTAATAACCGTTTTATTCCCAATTTCACGGAAGTTATTTCCTTGAGCAGTTGATAATTAAGAATACAAATTAGAATATAGTAATTTATTTGTATATTCTAAAACTAACAGACCTCAGTAATTTTTTTTGTTAGTTATATTCTGCCTCAGTTCAGTTATTTCTGGATCAAGAATTTCTGAAGTTTGGGAATCCAGGCCGATACATGATATTTCAGAATTATACTAGAACTAGAATGTAGAGTTCCTTCACCTGATTTTGATCTGTAATTACTTTAATGTTGGGAATTCAGAATTAATTTTATTATGTCTTCTATTGGGATTTGAATGGATGTTTCCTTAATTTTCATCGTCGCTTGTTGTTGGATCAGGGGCTCAACGATAATCAGACCATAAACATCTTTTGAGAAACTTTTTATAGAGTGTCATCGCTACTCTGTGTTTTTATGTCGTCATTCATGTGATCTTCCTCCGTGAATTTTGTAAAAGCTGCCGGTTGTTATAATCAATTTACGATTTACAATTTTAAGTGCAATGGGAAGAATTATATATCAACTGAAAATGCTTTATAATCTCGAACTAAGTACTTTTTCAAAATTTTAAATTGATATTAAGCAGTAATATAGTGTTGTATGTAAAATTCTTCTGAAATGATTTTGAATCATAAATAAGATATTTCCTATTTCTGCTAAAAAAATCTATTAAATCTGTCTTGTATACATTATTAAAAACATTATTATATGACTCATTAACATGAGTCTACACACACTCATACACATATATTTCTGAAAATGAATACACATTCGTAAGTTTCTCTTAAAATATACTCCTATTACTCTGTGTATTTATGTGTTATAAATAAAATCTATAGACTTACATTCATATTATGCATTTAAATATTACGTAAATCGATACATATGAGTAAAATTTGTAGTATTTTAGTATCAAAGAAGTAATTAAAGATTCTACGAAATCCTTTTTCTACGCTAGAAGCTGAAAGAGATTATGGTTTTAAGTAAACGCGTACTTTTTTCCTGAGATAAACGTGTGAATAAATAATGCAATGCGAAAACTAAACTTTAAAAAAGTAGCAGATAGTAAAAAGGCAGTGGAATTCCGCATTCAAGTGTTTGTGCTAAGACGGATATTGATCGCGAGTCACGTGACTTTGAGAAGTCTCAGTTTTCAAGTGGCAACTTTGGTCGGTCTATTTTTGCAGTATTTATCCTACAAAAATTTAGAAAACAGAACTTTGTTTTTTAAAAAAGTTTTAAAGTTATGGTATTCGTTAAAAAAATCAGTTGACTTTGTGAATTAAGTTATTAAAAGCCATTTAATCTGTAAAAGAAACTTTTATTTTAATACTACTTGCGGTATTTTTTAACAAATGCAAAATTTGTTCTCAGTAAAGGAAATTGCGGTTAGAAATTTGATATTTCTATCTCCTTGAATTACTAACTTTCAATAAAAACAGATGTGACAGTTAAATTTACAATCGTGCTATTAGAAGTATGACTACTTTATCAGTATAATAGTTTCAATAAAATATTTTTGAAAACATACTTCGGAAATTTGCCGCCTTCGGATTATTTTATCATCATTCATAACAAGTTTGTAAATTTTTGTTGTATGAAAGTTTTCATATAAATCGTGTAAAATAAGTTGATCTTAAATAAGTTTGATTTTAAGTGTTAAGTTGATAATAAGTGGATAGGGTATCATGTTTTAATTTAGACTTTATATAAATGTCTTACAGAAAATAGTTAATCGGTGAGGAATGTATTATACGGTAACTAATCAATAAAAATTGATATATATATATTGCACCTGTGTAATAAGATATTTGTATTAAAATTATCGTGATTTAAATATTTTTAACATTTTTATGTGATACCAAATTTTTAATTAACTTCTATAATTACTTATAAAATTTTTAAGTAACTTTTATTATTTTAAACATAAGCTCTAAAATGTTACATAATTTTAATGAAGTAATATGTATTAGAAACTAAACATTAATTACTGCATTTTTAATCCTTTTTTATTAATAAAAAGTATCATTTATGCAACATTAAGTTTTGTTTCTTTAAAAATAATAGAAATTTTGTAGCAACATAGAACTAATTTCTTAAAATGTTTATAACATTTTAGAAGTGTTTGTTTTTATTTAATGCTTAAATTAGGAAAGGAATTATGCATCATAAATTGTTTTAACCATGCAAGAATGTATTTGATTTGTAAAAACTTAATACCACTCATAAAGTCATTTTAAGTCGATATAAATAATTTTAATGCAATTTAGTTATTATATTTTAAAGGATAAATGCTTTTGAATCGGTAAAATTTTTTATTTTATTTAAATGTATTGAAGGGATTACAAAAAGCGTTTTTATAAGGTTTAAATAATATATAACAGTTTTACGAAAATCACTTAACATTCCTTATGTTCCTAAATTGTCCAAGACATGGTTAGTTCATATAAATATTTCTCAATTTTTACAATTGATGTTTATAATGAAATTCGGATTTATTTTAAACTTTAAAAGATCATAATTATCGTAATTAAAATGCTTATAATTTTCATGCAATTTAGTTATATTTTAAAGTCTAAAGGCTTTTGAATCGGTGAGCTTTTTTATTTTATTTAAATGTATTGAAAGGACTACAAAAAGCATTTTTATAAAGTTTAAATAATATGTAACACATTTTTGAGAAAATTACTTAACATTCCTTCTGTTCCTAAACTGTCCAAGATATGGTTAGTTCATATAATAATTTATCTCCTTTTAAAATTGATGTTTATGGTAAAATTTGGATTTGTTTTATAGTTTAACTTTTAAAGATCTTATAATGAAGTCCCTACTTTATGAAGTATTTAAAAGTCCCCTTTTGATCGAGACTAAAGACATTATATTGAAGTATTTAGATTTTATTCGTTAGTTATATCATTTTAGTTTAATAAAATGTAAATGATATCTACAATTCTCAGGCAGTAGTTACATTGAAATAAATTTGGAATTCCTTTTTCTCATATTAAATGCTATAGGAAAATATTTGTATGAATTACAATTATTAAACTTTGTGCATATATAAAGTATAAACAAATTATACACCTTACATTTCAATGAAAAACAATCATTCTTACAAAATTTGTACAATTTTATTTTCCTTTTTAAAATTCTCCTTGTAGATGAATTTTTCAAAGATTTCTTTGGAATGTTTTTTAACCACAAATAATGCATGTTTAAATAAGATATATTTTTAATTTAGAAGTAATTTAGATTAATTAATCATAATTTCAATTTAGAAACATACAAATGTTTCCACATAGGTTAACTACGAATATTAATATACTTCCTGTGAATAATTGCACTCAACCTAGTAACTAAATAATTCTTAGAAATGTTCGATAGCTATTTTAAAGGAATAATCTAGCAAAAATTGGAGGTTAAAATAATGTAATGTAAAATAACAATTTAAAAAAATTAAGTATATTTTTAAACATTAAATTTCAAAATAGTAATTTGATTTTAAAAACTTTTCAAAAATGATTTATTTATACGAGAATTAGAAACCATTGTACCGGAATACAGCATTAACCTGAAAGCTAGAGTAAATTAGGATAAAATACAAGTAGTACTCAGGCAGATGTTTCGTTACATTGAAATTGTCCAGACGCCGTGCTAGACATGCTCTGATTGTTCATTGAGAATGTTTTCAAAGCGACATAAGTTAGAGATTTGTAAATACAGACGGAGTAAGAAAGTTTTCATTCAGTCTGCTTTTACAAACTACTAAGTTTTCTCCCATTGAACATGTTTGCTGGTAGCAATGATACAGCTGTTTACACAATATTTCTCTTTGTCTTGCACTTACGTTGGCTTTTAATTATATGGTTTGTTATTAATTTCTTCGATGTTTAGATGTCTACAGTGTTTCATAACTCATAGAAAGTCAGTACTTTCTAAAAAGATGCTTTGTAATGTCTCTCATCTCCTTCATAAGATTTTTGTCTAGTACCGTGTAAACCATTTTCCACCAAATAAAACATAATGTAGGGAAATTCCAAAAAAATCTTGACGGACTGAAATTTGCCTGACTAGTCAAAACTGTTTACAGCCTAATTTGATTAAATTTTTATACAAGGGCTGTTTATATAGTTTTGCATATATAAGCATCTTAACAAACGATTAATTTAAACTAAATATACTTCATTAGGGAGCACTTCTTACAAATATTTTATTAATTTCTATACATGTCACAAGCAATATTTAATTTCATTATAGTTCATTACAACTATTCACTTTTACTAACATGTAAAAAAATATGTGGCCAGCGTATCTCTTTTCTACGAGTATTAAAATTAAGGATTATTATTTTGATTGCATGATGCGTAATCGGAATTATATTTTGCACATCTGGGGATTTACTTGATAGTTAGAGGTTAGTTTTATTTCTCTATGTAAGAGTACTTTTCAGTAGAGTTAAAGAACAGATATCTGGTGGCTAATTAGAGCGCTTATATCCATTGAATTATTTTGTTATATTTAATTCACTATGCAATAAAAAGGTGCACAAGTATATATTTTCAATGTGTTCTAATTATAAAATAACAATGGTTAAATATTTTTGAGTTATGCAGGACAAGCTGGAAAAAGATAAAATTGATAGACAAAACTGTCACAATGTATATTTATAGTTTCAAACTTCGTTTAATTAATAGTCCATAGATATAACTCTGAAATTGGACAAAATTGCTTTAGGTATGATGAAAATGGATATTTGTCTTGTTGATCTATAAAAAAGAAGTTTTCTAAAAGTTTTTTAATGTGATTTTACCATTTGTAAAAAGTTTATTCTAAAAATAAACTACAAATTTTATTTTCAAATTTTAACACCTTTTAAAAATTTGTAATATTAAATTGATTCCGAATTTTTATTTAAAAATATTGCATTGTGGCATTTACTGGGCTTAAGTTTTTTTTAAATTTTATTTACAAGTATCGCACATTCTATGACTTTTAGGTAATATTACATGTATTTGAATAACTACGGTAATGTTTGTGATCAGTATTTTTAAACACAAATACCTCTTAACTACGGATGAAAATTTTCTGATTTATCACATATCATAAGATGACAGTCTTGAAAGTTCCCTTTATATCCACGATTTATGGCTTAATGGTTAGAGCTTTGATTTTCTAAACTGGAGTTCGGTGTTCGAATGCCGATATGGCACGGTAGTTCGTAGCCGTTTGAAATCCGCTTTAAGCTGTAACTTCTTCAGCAGCGCTACAGCCTGGTACAGGTGAAGGCTTTCTCTGTCAGCTTCTCCCAAACGACACGACTTTTTTCAAGGTTTCTCCATCTATTAATACCCAAGATCTACAAATCTTTCTCCACACAATCCAACTTCCTTGTTGCTGGTTTACCTCTTCTTCTTGTACACTCAATCATTGAAAAAGTTAATTTTGTAACTGGGTCCAAATCTGCTCGTCTGAAAACATGTCCCAACCATCTAATTCTGTTGGATTTAATAACTCTCAAGATGTTAGTTTGTCTGTATTTAGTATATAATTCATGGTTATATAAACCTTTCCCTGTATTATTTTCCTTTACTGCTCCAAATATTGACCGAAGGATTTTTCTTTCAAAAATGAGTAGCCTACTTTCTTCTGTTCTGTTAATTGCCCATATCTCACTTCCATATAAAATGATCGGTCTTATAAGGGTTTTGTATAGGTTTATTTTTATATTGATGCAAAGGAGTTTAGATTTTATTTTGCTCTTTAAACTAAAATAGCACCTATTTGCCATTCAAATTCGGTTTCTAATTTCAGTCTTTATCTCATTTCTACTGGTAATAAGTGTGCCCTAGTATTTAAACTGGGTGACTCCCTCAAAAATATAGTTTCCAATATTAAGCGATTGTACATCATGTATTCTATGACTCACCACCAAAAACTTAGTTTTTTCCTCGTTTACTGCTAAGCCCATATCCCTAGCAGCACTCTTTAAGCTTTAACACTCGGTCTCATTAGCCCTCTTGTTCGAAAGTAGTAGACCGTAGAGTTCCAAAAAAAAACTTTTTTATCCACTTTTTATTATAGAATACCCGACCAAACTATTTAATGATAATTTAGAAAAAAAAACGGAAATTTAATAGAAATTAAACCTTTTAATAAGTTAAGATTTATCTTCCCGTTTTTTATTAATCATTGTAAACCGAAGTAGGGGATATATAATAGTTTCCGCTGAGTTTAAGCATTACCAAAAAAGTAAAGTTAATGAAACCTTATCACGAAACACACTTATTCCCTCTCAGAATCTATTAATTCTCTAACGAAAGTTTAATTTCCGTTCATTTATTATGGTCCGAGTTCATGATATCCATCTCATAAGAGTGGATTAAAACGAAAGAGAGCGACGGAAGGAGTTTAAAATATCGTTGCCACCTGATGTTGAGGCGCTTCAAGAATCCATTAAAGCGGAGATTTTAATGCGTGTATATATATACACTGCTTTAATTTTAAGATGTGGAGTAAATAATGGAATCATTAAAAGCGGTGATATAATTAATTGCTCTCCCATCATGTATCGTAAATCTTATTAACGTTTAGCCGTTCATGCTCATTTTTCATTTTTTTATATCTACTTAATGGTCTTTTAAAATGTTTGCCGGTCTAAGATTTTAAATCTTAGCTTTTTAAATAGAGAAATGATTCTAAAATTTCATTGAAGAAATTATATTTGGCACGATTGCATGTACGTTTTATTAGATTTTAACTCAGCTGAATCTCTAAATTGCATAATTTAGATTTTGAAATTTAGTATAAAATGTTATCTATAGTTTGTAATAAATGGTATCTCTGAATATAAAGAATATTTTAACATAATATAATTTAAGTAATAGTGTATTGTACAACATTAAACGCATAGTAATTTTTATTTCTCCGTAATTCAAGACGTACAATTTATGATGCATGTAAAATAATTTCTATTTATAATTATTTGACTTTTCTCAAAATAAAAGAATTTAATTACATAGAATTAATCTTAATATAAAGTAATCGTTATAATACACAATTTAAGCATAGTTAATATGAAATATTACAATAAGGTTGGACAGTTATACTTCTAGGCATTTAAAAGTATATTTTATAAGTGGGTATTTTTTGAAAAATGTATTTACTTTATCTAATATCTAATAAATATTTCTTTCTGTTATTAAGATAATGAAAGAAAATTTGTCAATTCTTTAAGTATCTTGTGAACTGAAAATTAACACTTTATTATTTAATGATAATTTATTTTCAATGATTGTTTAAAAAATTAGCATGAATTTTGCATCTTTTAATAAGTCTTGTAATAGTGAAAACATTTAGTATAGAAAATAGTAAATATATATATATATATATATATATATATATATATATATATATATATATATATATATATATATATGCAGTGAAAACTTAAAAGCACAATTATTAGCAAATAATTAACCGATTGTAAAATTTAATAATTTTCATAAATACAAACAAAAAATTATAAATAGCATGATATTGTTTAAAAATATTAAATTTTGTATACCTAATTAGCAGTATAGATCCGTTTAGTCACCCATAGAATATCAGTAAAAAATGCCATTTCTTAAGCACGTTGCAATGTTTATTTAATGAGTGGTTGTAAAGAATCAGAAATTCTTTGCTTAAGTTCAATAAAATTTGTTGGCAAAGAAGGTGGAAACATGAGATCTTTGAGTAGTGCCCGAAGCAATAAGTCAGATTGGGGTTAACCCAGCCACAAAGTACAGAACCATATCATCAATTGCATTGGGATAATCCTATGGGATAGTTGTTCTCTCTTTCAGAATTTATAAAATTCAAAATGCTCGTAGGCAATTGCACCATCTTGTTTAAATATTAAGTTTTGGATTTCTTTCGTCAATTGATTGAAAACACTAATTTACATCCTATTGAGATAGTAATTAACATTCACTATCTTTCTGGAAAAATATAGATAATAATAATAAATATAATAAATATAGATAATAATATAAATATAGATATTAATATTATATTTATATTATCTATATTTATTATATTTATATATTATTATTATTTATTATTATTATGAGATATTAATAATAAAAATTATAGCTAAAAATAAATATAAATGTTGCACAAAGGATGGTTAATTTTGGGGAGTCTTAAAGGTCCAAGTTTAAGTGATTTTTTTAAAGTGACAGATTACAATGAGTTTTTTTTTGTAATTATAGAAAATATTAAAGTTTTTAATTGGGTTATGTTTTCCTGGTAATCATGTATATAACGATAACATTTAGTTTATAATTTTTTCACAAATGTATATTTTAATTTTTTTTTTATTCACTGCTTACATTTTCAAAAGTAATGAAAAAGGAATGAAAAAATGTTATATATATAGGTCTTCCGTGCTTTTTAAATAAAAACACTGGTTATTTATTAAAATTTTAAATATTTTATAAAGTTTGTCTTAAATATTAGTGCATTATTTAACTGTTTGAGTACTATAGGGTTTTAAAAAAACACTGTAGAATGTATTCCAAACAGAGTAACAGCGCTTTATCTACATGAGTATGAAAATACCCAAGCGGTGCTATAGCATTTGTTTTATTTTATGTCAATAAATCTCTATCGGCACGATAGTACTTCTTCTATTTGATATTCTAAACATATATTCTTCAATATTGCACTACTATCATAGTAATGTGCCTATTGTAAAATGCATTATATACGTAAAAAGAAGAGCTGCGTGATGTACTTGTGTTAGTAAAACTGGGAACCCGTGACATCGACAGTCAATGGAGCACCGTCATTGGTTTACAACAAATGGTTTTGCTGGTTTTTCGCGAAATAAAAAGTGAATAGCCCGACAGCGGTACTTCAGACTTAAACGGTTAACAGTTTAACGGACAGAGGTTTCGTAGGAAAACCACCTATTAAACATCTTTTTTTTTTAAACTTTACTTTTTGGAGTACTTTATCTTTTTGTAATTATTTACGCCACCAATCTCATACATATGTGATATATGGAAACCAATGATGTAGAATCGAGCTTTTGCAATTAAAAAAAAAAAAACTTTTTGGAGACATGGATGAGTTTTCGATTATTTATATATATATATATATATATATATATATTAAAATGCATTATATGTTTTATATATTTTACATATTTTATACTTTTTATATATACATATTATACATTTTATACATATTATATTTTTGATATTTTAAATATATAATAGATAATCCTTCTACGTTTGACTTATTGATTTTTTTCTATTGAAATACATGTATTCAATTTTTCTGTACTTGAGAAGTCAGATTCAATTTATCTTACTTATAACCTCAAATAAAAGTATCTATACAAACAACACTTTTTCGCTGTTAAGCTATTTATTTATTATACCAGTTTAAGGATTATCATTTATTGTTCTTCCAGTATAGTTAAACTTTTAAAAAGGCATAATGTTCAAGCTGTACAAGGGTAAGGGTTAGTCATCTAAACCACTTCTCAAACCCTAATTTGGTATCCTCTAAGGCAAACCCTTCTCAGGAATGTAAAGAAAATTTATATATATTTTACATGTACAAGGCTTATAACATTTATAAACAAATTACATTAAATTCCCATGAATTTATTTTGATGAACTTTAAAAGGTTAAGATCTCGTTCAATTATGAGTTTTTTAAAGGTTACTTTTTATAAATTAATTGATTTTAGGTAAATTTTAATTAATTAGTTTACAGCATGTTAGAAATTTTACCAGCTGTCGTAAAAGATTAGCAGAATTTTCTAATGTAAAAAATGAAAGATGTTTGACTTGTATTGAAATTCAATTTTAAGTATATAAATAAAGTAATCGTAGACTATGTAAGTCTTAGAATATTTAAAATATCTGTTGAATTTTAAAATATATGTATGAATTTAAAATATATGTATCGTATGAATTTTAAAATATCTGTTGTAATATATGCTTTCACATTTTTACTGAACATTTCCCGAAACATTTGTGTACTCTTTCTATTTCTATAATACGAGTTAGATATTTTTAGCCAAAATTGTTTTTTTTTAAGTATTTTTTTTTAAATAAAAATGCTTAATGTCTTACTCTAACGTATTACTAATAACTGATAACTAAAATATTTAAATGCTAATATTTCATAATTAATCGGGATTTAAAATAAGATGACAATAGTTATAATTTATTTTACCTTTTATTGCCATAACTAAAATTTTTACAGCTGTCAATATTAATATACCAGTAAAATGCGATTTAAGTATGAAAAGTAAAGAATATATTTCGTATTTATAAAATCAGTTACAATTGAGACTCAAAATAAGAAATCTTTAAAGAAGAATTTTTTTCACGGTTAATTTGAAGTACGAAAAAGACATAACAGAAAAGTGTCAAAGGGAAAAGTTTAAATGATACCAAACTGTCAGCCACTTCTCTTTGGCATAAAATAAATTAGTATGAAAAAAAAAATAAACTACGTTTGAAGAACGGATAGATTTTACGTAGTCTAGGAAATGGGGATTTTTTATTTAACTCTTTTAAAAGAGATAACTTTTATTCCATCTAAATCATGCCAGACATCTCCTTGAAAGTCAATTTTCAGATCTCACTTTCCTAAGAATTGGAAAGTGTTATTAGGAAGCTGGGATTACCCTTTATCCACTGAATGTAGGAAAGAAAGCTAAAAAGAAAGGTTTAAGGAGTCTTCTTTAAACTATGTTAAACCACCAACAAAAACTTTCGATTTTGTACATGTTAAACAATTAATTGTCCTTACATGTTGGATGATATTCATTGCAGGAAATGTTATATCACGAAGTCAATGATTAATAAGAAACATAAATTTAAAAAAAAACGTTGATCACCCTGTACGATTTGGTTGACATAGTATTTAGAATTCAAACGTATTGCTGGAAAACCCCTTTCATATTTTAGGGTTTTCTTCACAAATATGTGGTATGCGCCTTATGGTGTAGTCACCCCACACCTGTAAAGTATAAGGCTAAATTTTACAATGACTTTCTACAATGTTATTCACAAACCCCGTTTAGAAATTTAAGGCTTTATCCAGAAAGAAGGAAAATGCGGCATATGTGTAAGTCCGCCACTGATACCGCATTTTCCTTCTTTTTGGATAAAGCCTTAAATTTTTAAACGGGGTTTGTGAATAACATTGTAGAAAGTCATTGTAAAATTTAGCCTTATACCTTACAGGTGTGGCGTGACTACACCATAAGGCGCATACCACATATTTGCGAAGAAAACCCTAAAATATGAAAGGGGTTTTCCAGCAGTATGTTTATGAAACTGTTATGAATTATTCATGTAACTTATAAGAAAGTTGTCCATATATTTAAGGAGATAGAAGGGTTTCTTTTAAAAAAATATCTAAATTCTCAAATTTAAGTTTTTGATAAATCACACAATTCCACAAACTATCTTCTACATTAGAAGACATGGGAAATACAATACACACAACTCTCTGCAATAAGAACATAAAAATTATAAAATATCGGATGTATGAATATATTTAATAAACCTGTGTGAGCATGTGTTACGAATACAAATTTTAAATTAGCATTCTTTTATAACCTAACAACTTTTTGCAAATAATAAAGAGAATATTCAATTGAGCATATTCAGAGTTATTAAACTGAAAAAAAAATAGTGAATAATTTTAGTAACTTTAAGTATCCGGGAATTTCCTTAAAGTGGAATTGTATTTTCTGTATCGTAGATACAGGCTGCAATTGAAGTATTCTAGTATTAACAATATGAAACTGCTAATAAAGTGTAAAAAAGAAGGTAGAAGGATTTCTTTTAAAAATATCTAAATTTGCAAATATCAATTATTGATATATCACACAGATTCCACAAACTATATTCTATATTAAAAGACATGGAAAATACAATAGAAACAATACTCTGCAATAAGAACATAAAAATTATAAAATATCTGATGTATGAATATATTTAATAAACCTGTATGGACATATGAGAAGGATAGAAATTTAAATTTAGCATTATTTATTAACCTAACAACTTCCTGCAATTTATAAAAAAATATTCATTGTATCTTTCAAATATTAAGACATTGAATTGAAATTTTTAGTGTTCCTCTATGATTATACTGTAATGTTATGCAAAAATAAAAGTTAAATCATTCAAGCACGATTAGTTTAATTAATTAAAAAATAATCCTGGATACCAGAAAATATTTAATATTTTTATATTTAATATGCAGATAGTTGTCTTTACTGTGTAGTTAGTAGATTTACCAGAACAGAACTATTCTGTAGTAACCCCTGCATTTTATAATAAAAAAAAAACTTTTCGATTTTTTTAATGAAGCATTTATATTTTTGCTTGAAAACGTGCAGATCACGCGAAAATGATAAGATGCAATTAGAAGACTTCTTAATAAATCTTCTTAACATGTTTTGATTATTTTTACAGGGTAATCACAAACATTATTGCTGCAACTATTGCAATGATTTGTTTGTCACATATTTGGCTTCAGAACTAGACATTAACTAAGCATGCTCTTTACATTCTAATGACTAATAAATTTTGCGTAGCTGCGAAGAAATTAAGTTTACAATCATCTAGAATTTAATTGTTAATATATGTCAAAGTATGTAAATCTGTGTTAATCCAAATAATAGCGTATTTGATTTTCAAGAAAACACAAATAAGGCAGTGGAAAAATTAGTGACTGACCACCCTAACATATAATTTGACTTAGACTATTATAATTGAGAATAAACTTGGTCATAGAGTACACATATGTATATAGTCAATTTATAACGAGACATGTCTGTAGTATGTATTAATAACACAACAGTTAGTTCTCCTATCTAATATTCATATATTACACATTAGCACAAGACGAACAATATAGATATCCTTGCAATATTTCTGAGTATATGTATAATAATGTGTGCATCCTATTTGTGTGTTAAATAAGAAAACTTACTCACTCATTGCTTAAAACCGAATTAGTAAAATATTTATTTTGGTTAGAATTTATTAAACGCAGCGTCACCTATATTGCCGTAAATGCAAAAAGTTTAAAAAGTGACAAGATCAAATAATACCAAACCATATGCTACAAATTAAAATACATGTATGAAATTTTCAAATCAATTCATAAAGTAAGAGCGACAGAGGAGAAAAAAATTAAATGATATCAGCATGTCACCAACTCATATGCTGTATTATAAAATCAAGTATAAAAATACAAATTTGATTCATGTAAAACCCCTAAACTGTATGGTCTGTTTTATTTCTCTTATTTATAAGAGAAAATTGTCTAAATGCATTAGGGAAGGGTGCGAATGTTAATGAACTTTGTTCAAAACATTTATTTGTGAATCTCAGTTCGAATGTTAGCTGCAGAGCAAAGGTGTCCCAACCCCTTACAAATTAAAAATATTCGTTTTTGCAAGCGTTTTCCTGTTATTTTGTTTTATACCTTCGTGTACATATATATATATATATATATATATATATATATATATATATATATATATATATATATATATATATATATATATATATATATATGTAATAACATATACAAAATTAAAATAAATCAGAGATCTCATATAAATTAAAATGCGATTTAAAAAACAATATAGTTATATAATGTAAATACAACTGCTCTTTGGTCCCACATAAAAGTTGTAAGAAATAAATCCAAAAAAAAATAAATTAAATATTTTTCTCCTTTCTGATATTAAAAATATATCACCTGATTTTAGTTTTTCTTTCCGCGTCTCTGTCCTGATAGCCTCTAATTGGCTGCTTGGTTCGCTCACTGTCTGATATTTCTTGTCCCGTTCATCCGTCCGTCCGATTCACCTTGTATCTCAAGGTGTATCTAAGCGACAATTTTGTGGTGTAGTGTCAAAAAAAAAGTGATGTGACTTTAACAAAATATTTTCAAGCCTGTGTACGACGTATAAATATATATGTAAATAATTTATATGAGATATAATATAGCATAAATTAAAATATAAAAAATTTAAATTTAAAATAAAATCAATTTTTTAAATGACATTGAGAAGTCATATTCTTTTTGCGTATATAATAAAAGTTGTAAAGAAATAATTTACTCTCAAGGAGCAAATAAATACTACGTAATCTTTAAGATGATTATTTTTTTCATACACTTTCATAAGAGTGAATTTTTATTCTTCTTCTGATACGTGCCAAATGACTCCTTCAAAGTGATTTTAGTTCTTCTCGTTCTGAGCTTTTGAGAAGAGGGGAAAGTTCTAATAAGATTGTAATTTCTTTTTACCCGTTCAGCGTTATGCCCGTACTTATCTTAGAGGATTCATTATTTCATTGTAAACAGTTTTGAGTTATTGTTACATTAACAATTTAAAATTTATAAAATGGTGATTCCCTATTTTATATCTATATAAATTACTCTGTGTATTTGATACGTTTTGTAAAATTTTATATTTTTAATTGTAAATAATTGAGTAAATGTGAGTGGTGGTGTATATGTACACCACATAGATATTTTACATTTATTAAATGAGGATCCCTTTTAAAATAAAAATTTGCGATAATAAATTTGGTAAAAGAATTTGATATAGATATATTTGGTATTACAATTTTGATATATTACTCGCACACACACTCACACACTCACTCACATACATATTAAATAAAGAAAATTAAAGACATTTGTTTTAGTAATGTACACTTTGCTAAAATCCAAATTCTTTCACTTTTCTTTCAAGATTAAAAAGTAAAACTTGAACAAGGAGAAACGGGTTAAAAATACAGAAATGTCAGTCACACTTCTGTATGTGGTGCAAAATAATGTAAAAAAATCATCGGCATAATAGTTTCTCAAAAATGTTTGTTTTTTCTATATATCTGCCTCATAAAGCTTGAAGAATATGAGAACCGTTTCTGGCGGAAAAAATTTAAAGTTATGTTTCTTAAAGACATTTTTACACAAATAGGAATTTCATACTTTTATATTCATGTAGAAAAATGTTTTTGAAATGGAAAAATAATTTTAAAATTATATTTATTTCATATTTACTTAAAGTGAATAAGTGATATTTTAAAAAAAATTAAGTATTTTTTTTAAATTTTGGATAATGCGACTTTGTTAGGTCCATATTTTTTAAAGAATATCCATCGTTTTTTTCTCTGTTCAAGAATTGGGTTTCTTTTTATGTAAATTATTTTGATGTGATTACAATATTTGTATATTTTTTTAATTTCTGAATTCGATCCGTCTTATGTCATTTGACCTTTAAGTAGAATTCTTACACTGACCCAGGCTATCTGCTCATACAGCAGTTGACAAACCACGACAGCAACCACTACAGCTATAGAGCTGCAGCTGACGTACGCGAGGCCTGTCATGGTTCGAAGCGTAATGTAGTCAACCCATTAAGGAACAAGCACTACAGAGGCAAGTTCGGGACTACCAGGGAAGACTTAGAGGAAAAGATAACTCAGGCATTTCGGGTTCGTGAAGCCCGTTCACTCCTAAAGGAAAAGTGTCCCTGCGGACTTTTGACCTTTAAAAATACATCTTAAAATTTTATATATACAATTCTCATATTCTTATATAAACTCGATAGCTGCTAATTTTTAAATCCTCGAAATTCGCAATGTTTTATTTATGCTATTTTTAGGAACACATAAAGAAAATGAATTAGATTCATAATAAAACTAGTGATGATATTTTATCAATTTCCGTCACTTACAAGTTGTTCGTAAACAGTATTAGAATTGGTTTGATTATAAAGTTTTATAAGTATAAAACTAGATTTGTTGTCATATCTTGATTTAGGAATGGAGTATTGAATGTTTTAATACTACTTTTTAAAACTTATTTTAGCTTTATGATCATTATTTTATATATCTTTTTTGCAAAGCTTTAATAATATCATTTGATATATTTTTCCTGTATTTCGGTTCAAAGATAAATATATATATTTCCTTCTAAGATTCGATTGCAAATCGTACAGGAGTTCGAGGTTTCGAATCCCGCTGTCTCATGGATGTTCGTAAGAGTTCGGAATCGGCTTTAAGCGGTAGGTCCCGGTCTCATTAGCCCTTGTGTGGCAAAAGGTAGACCGGATTAATCCAAACCAAACCAAACCGATTGCAAACTGTTAGTTATAAAAAATTTAAAATAATCTTCCTCGTCGAGGACTATTTGTTTTGTTCATGTTGCAATCGGTTCCTCTAATATTTCTTTCGACCTGAACATCTTTATGTATACAGGTACATAATTCTATATTCTATATGAAAAGAGTTTCTCTCCAGAATTCATCGTTGAAGCATGTAACAATACCATTCAAACTGTAGGGAACAATGTTTCTAAAAACAAGAAGTTTATTTATCAGGTATATTTATCAGGTTTATTTATCAGGTTTTTAAGTATCAGGAACAGTTTCCAAGCACTGAACTCCATTCTTATAACTTCTAAAATAAAAATGTTAATCAAGTGCTCGGAAAATTTTACAATTATTCATCCATTTTATTAAGAAAAAAAAGATAATACATAAAGCCCTCTTAACCCTCAAATAAGGAGAATGAACACGAAAAGATCAAAAAGCATTTCCATTTAATTATATTAGATATTTCGCAGAAACTTCGTAATAGGCAAGAAATCGGGATTAACAAAGTTGAGATATAGAGAGTTGGCTGCAAGATTTAATAAGACACTTCGAAAATTTATTCATATGGCTAATTGTACTTTTAACACAATAGTTTATATTTACTAGAAAATGAGTTTAAGGAATATATAAATTATTCCATTATATCAAAAATTTCAAATTGAATGCATGTTAATGAA
The DNA here is from genome assembly GCA_032207245.1 of Pardosa pseudoannulata. Lineage (NCBI taxonomy): Eukaryota > Metazoa > Arthropoda > Arachnida > Araneae > Lycosidae > Pardosa > Pardosa pseudoannulata. The sequence goes on along the minus strand of CM063505.1, from coordinate 86,163,633 downwards.
TACATAAAATAGAATTGCTTTAATTTATTTGTAGTTTTATATGCCAAAGAATCAATATAGTTAGTTTTAGGAAAATAAAATTTACATATTTGTAGTTAATTTCCATTGTGAGCCCAAGGATAAACAATTCACAGAAACTAAGATATATCTTTAAAATCACAAGCTAGTTAGTTCTTGACAACTAATAACTGATTATTCCTATTCAATCAAATACTTCTTATAAAGATAGGCTTTAATTAAAAGTAGAGAATTGTAGACTTTATTTTAAACGTGAACTAGAAGTATCACTCAAGTGTTATTTTGAATTTAGAGCGTGTCAAATTGGAACTAATAAAGCATTCCACTTGTGATTCGCAGTGAATGGTTCCTGTTCAGAAATAATTGCTTAGAAGAACAGCCAATGAAGTGGTTCAATTCCCTGTAGCTGAGAGCTTTCAAATACTGTCTTGTATATAGTTCCTTAACTGTAGTTTGAAATCCCAACTTATTGTTGTCATCACAACAGAGCTGCATTTGAAGAGTACTTATTTTAATTTCGGACTAGATTTGCAAAAATTAAAATAACTTTGATGCTGGAATTGAGGAATTATGCATTCAGATGCTAAATAATACGCATGAAAAATAAGAAATTAACAATTTATAAAAGAAAGCTGGATAAGCGGGATCAAATATAAACCAGACACTTAAACATAACTACAAGTGGATTGATAAGACAAACAATTAACAAAAATTTGAAAGAATTAAAGAGGATAAATTGAAAAGTTGCAGCAATATTTCAAGAGTAATAACTTAAAGACAGAAACATCACAGCTATATTACAAAGTATTGTCGCATTATACTAAAATTTTCAAAATAGGAAGAGGAGAAAATTATATCTACATGCATATTTATATCTTAGTACTTAATGGGGTTGTACATGTACATATTAAACTGCAAAATGTGGTGTTGCTATAGCTTCATATTTCGAATTAAGGTCGTAGGTTCGAATCATTTTACTAGAACATATATGTGGTTTATTACGTAATATAAATCTCATTTTGCAGAATTTGAATTGCCATGGATAACAATTTTCATTTTCATGAAAAAGTGACTGCAAGTAGTATTTCTGCGAGTAGTGACAGCAAGTATTTACAATTAAAAAAATCCTTGCCTGTTCCTCAAAACTGACAAAATTATATCCTTTGGTTAACACATTGACTGCCAACTACTGGATAATTCGTACTATGTTTACTCGCCAATTTTGTGGAGCTACGAATAAACTCGTAGTATATATCGATAGATGTATATCGTGGTAATATCGATAGATGACTTCTAGGAAAAGAACTAAAAATATATTCACCTATATTCTGTACACCTATATTCACCTATATTCACCTATATTCATTCTATATTCTGGCTTCCATGAAAAGAAAATTTATTAAAAATCAAACAAGGAACATAATTATCTCAGAAAGTTCATAATCGCTACTGTTGTTGCCATCGTCTTCAAAAATCCCGTCAAATTCTGAATCACTTAATTTCCACAGTACTGAATTTCATTTTGAGTCGATCTTTTCTTATGCAGATTGGTTTCTTGATAATTTAATTATAACAATAATTATAAAACAAAATACTCAAGAAAGAATTAAACGTGATGCACTCCATTACAATTTCTGAGATACTACTGATGAATATGAACGAGTATCTAAGATTCAGGTTTAGAGAAGCTACAGGTGGAAGCTTGTCTGTGCGTGCGAATTAACTGGTAGTTGGCTTCCACAAAGAGATTTCTGTTACAAACGCCAACTACGAAATAATTCGTAAGACCATTCTTTAAAAAAACACACATTTTTATGCCTATTGATGGTAACTATGGACTATATTTTTTGATAAAATAATATGACCAAATCAAATTGTCATTTTAGGTCAGATTTCTCAAAATTGCCGTAGCAGTCATCGTGTTAATCTTTTTAAAGGCAATGTTCCAAATTAGTTCCAGAGAAGCAATTAGTTTTAAACTTTGGATACACCCTTCACTCTCAAATACTTCCTTGAGAAAAATCTTATTCACCAAATCACAATTCACTATTTTAGAAATATTAAATTTCAACCGTGTGATTCAATAAACAGGAAGAAACTGACATTCCTGACTTTATATCAAATATACATATAGCATTTTGGCATTAAGTATGTGATAAATGTACCGTTACTGGCAGAGAAATACCGCGTAATCAATTTATCGCCCTGTTCTGCGATTCATAATATGTGGGGGAAAAAAAGATCTGGTCAGAATATCAGATGCAAGAAATCAATCTCTATGAAGTGCCAGCGGAAGGGTTTTAGTACGTCCAGATAACATCATTTTCGTATCCGTTATTAATGGCCAAGTAAGACGATGGAACAATTTTTCATCTGCAGCATCTCCGTTTCAACCCCTTTCCTCCGCTCTTCCTTTTCCCTTGTCTCCGAGGGATCGAAATTGTCTCTAATGCATAAGTAATTAGGGAGAATGAAGAATATTTCGCAGTGTGATGTATCCGGTATAATAATAATCGCTAAGCGATTCGAAGTGGTGCTTGTTTCAAAAATTAATTAATCGGCCTTGTTTTATGATGTGGAATTGACAGCGAAATAAGTTTTGAAATCCATGCCATGGAGGGTAAAAATGAAGCAGAGGGGAGAAAATTGAGAGCTTCCACATTGCGGCCTTTATAATAAATATCGACGAGTATTTATTTTATTCTGTATCACTTTCGATATGTTGTTATGACGACATTACTCAATCGTAAATGTAACGCAAGTAAATTTCAATTCGGAGTTTGTGTCTGAAGTTTTGATTAAAGAAGAATTAATTGATTAACTAGTTCTTATATTAACATATTGTGTGCGGGTACATTTCGTATAGCCGGGAACGGGCGATTTGAGCGTACATTTAGTTATTCAGTTAAATCTCAATAGATCAAAAAATATTTAACTTTTTAACCAACTTTTCGTATATTAAATTGAAACATATAAACAAATTTATAAATAGAAATATATAAATAAAAACCATAAGATTTTTATAGACAAAATATATAGATTTTTAGTGGATAAATTTATTATAGTATCGTAAGTATGAAAAAGTCATATAAAAATAGTAGTGTATAGTTTTACTTTTTTTTGAATTATCTTATATATAAACATTTTTACATTACAAAAAATGAAAGAAAAGAACATTCGGCTTTGTTTCCGTGTATATAACGTTATTTTTGTACCCACAAACAAACCATGTTGTTACACTCACCCGTTCTAGTATGTGTCCAGCCCTTAAGTGTCAATCCTCAGAAAACGTACTAGTACGCGTATTCCCCATACAATGAGTTAAGATGGAACACGAAGTTTTTTTTTATTCCTTTAGATTTTCACCTATACTTTTAGTCTTCTTTACACTGAAAAAACATTTTGTTTTTCAATATAAACTCCAATTTGACTGCATCTATCTGACAAATTTGATTATAAACTTCGGTAAGATTAAATATTGAGATAAGATAAAATTCGATAAGATTTTATAAGATATTTAATACGGAACATTAATAAATAATCTGGTATTATCTGTAATAGGACGAATTTTAATGGCTTTTGATTGAAAGTTTAAAAAAAATTTCCTCAGCACAAGTTACCTTACAAACCTTTAAGTCTATTTTATATAAAATTTCCAAAAAGTTTTCAATTATTTTTTATTCTGTATATTTCAGGTATAATTTAAAGGAAAATATATATAAAATGTAAATAAATGATTATTTTAATTAACAACGTCCGTTGAGCTATAATACGTAGTAGATATGAACAAAACTGTCTGAATTACAGCAAAATAGGCCTTTAATATAATTATAAATAATAATTATAATTATAAATAAAAACAAAAATGCTATCGAAAACTAGAAAAACCAAGTATTATTTTGTATAGGAATAATATCATTCGTTTTTATCAATACGTTTTGATTATCTCTAGAACTGACGAAACCTAACACAAAGCTTGAAAAAAATGACTATAAAATAAAAAATGAATTCACCTTTTTTCCGTTCGTCCAGAGTGGCGGGCAATTAGATTAACCACTATGCCCTATTCTACCAAAGATTGACATATTTCACATATACATAGCTTTATCATTACGCATCCTTTATTTACTTTTTAGTTGTTTTATTTTTCTTGCTAGTGGCTAATTTATTCTCTGTGAAATAATTCTACGGAATGAAAGGCTAGACCTTATAATCCTGTAACTCCATGATCTGCAGGTCCTACAGGTACAAACAGTTAGATTATTTTAGTAACAATAGTGTAATTCTAATTCTATATTTTTTCTACTTTTCACAAGTTTTAAACGGTTTATATTAAAGATTTTTTTGTATTACCAATAAATTTTATACAATGAAGTGATAAGATAACTGTAATTGAAGTTGTAGGTTTAATATCTATGTTATAAATAAAATAACCTATCGTGCAAACCATAATATATTTGCATTCTCTACTATAGAGTATTAATTGTTCTGCATTTATACTTATAAAAAATTACGATAAATCATTTTGTTATATTATCTGTATTGAATCTGGTTTTAAATTTCTCTCAAATTTTATAGAAAACTGTTATGTATTTTAATATAACGGTGTATAGAAGAATATGTAATTTTGGAATTTATCAAGACACTTCAAGAATGTAAAAAAAATAAGTACAAGGAGCTAATACGGAAAAAAAGTTTTAAAAAAAATGAAGCAATTATGCTCACAAGGTGCCAATAGAAATATTCCGAAGAATATTTCTAAAGAAAAATGCCCCATTTACCCACGCAGAAACACTAGTCATAAGATAAAATATGATTTTATACTTATACCTTAATTTCAAACAGAACGCTATTCCTGATATTACGTTGATCAGTTATTTTCTTACAATTTCATCAGTAGAATGTTACCAATTTACAAAAACTCAATACTACAGATTGCATATCATGTAATTAACGTAGCATACAACTTGGAGATATATTATTCCACTTATATCTACGAAATGTATATGAATATTCATATTTGTAATAATGCATGTCTGTCTATTAATGGTTGGGCAAATTAGCTACATTTGACGCTGTGGATACATATTGCAAATATTGTGATTAGTACTTGAATTTCTGATTAAGTAGAAATATTTTAGTGCCTCTTATGTGTAATTGGGACAGAAAGTTATGATTTACTTCAACTAAATATAGCAAATTTTTAATTCCAATGTTATTATATATACTTGCTAATGACTAAACCCTTGCTTTTATGCTTTAAATTTCTAATATATAGTAATATTTCGGAGAAATGCGAAATTATTTAATGTTATGACCTAGTCTTGTGCATTAAGAAAGACGTTTTAAGGTCCTGTGAGGCCATTAGTAGGAATTGTTAAGATATGACTTTATATTCATGAAATTTTTATATTCCTGAATATTTTAAAAAACTAATGTAAATAGACAGCATGTTGTTCATTTACTAATGAAACTAGCATTACTGAATATCATTAATTTGTTATTTTCTTTCTATGATAGTTTTAATTATTTCAAAAGCATACATAAAAATATTATATAGCCAAATATTAACATCCAAGTTGAAAATTCAAAGATTTTTTGAAGTTTCTGGTAATTACTTTACAGTAGATATGAGAGTGAAATCTGATTCCATATATAGCTTTATATTATCTTAATTAACTGACAGTTTTATATAATAATTAAGTTTTATTTTTACTATGTGATGTAAAGTGATGACCTCACAATAACATTCTTTAATTTCATTAGGTTAAAAATTAAGTTTAAAAATCCACAGTTAGTATCATAGTTCATTAACATCTATTAAAAATTTATGATTAGATTAAAAATCTGCATAATGATGAAATTCATTTTTAAAAATATTTACTATAGAAACAATTTTCAATATTCTACATCTGATAGTAGCCAATTTGTGATGCTAAGCAAAATACAGTGGTTTGGTTTGGTTTGGAGCGCTACGATCTACTGTTTTGCACACGGGGGCTAATGAGACCGGGACCTACTGCTTAAAGCCGATTCCGAACGGCTACGAACATCCATGCCATAGTGGGATTCGAACCCACGAACTCCGGTACCGACGATCAGCGCCCTAACCAATCGGCCAGCGTTCGGCTCAAAATACAGTGGAATTTAAATATTAATCAGAATATTAAAATTACACTTTTATTTACATGATGCAGACTTAATGAAAAACATTCAACGAAACTTACCTAGAGTTTAAATTTAGCCTCAGATTAATACTATAGACAGTTGTCGTTGCATGCCCAATTTACATAACTAATACTGTTGTTTACAGTTTATTTTTTACATAACTACTACTGTTGTTGTAAATTACATAACTAATAACCATTTTATTTTTGTGTTTAGTAAAGTAGTGATAAAACATTGATTAAAGGTGTTGTATATAATGTTTTATTTTTACTCTACTTTGATATAAAGTTTAAGACCATATGTTCATATATATAATATATATGTTCATATATAAGTTATATGTTCACTATTACTTTATATTGGCATATAGCCCATCATATGACGGGATTAGTAAAATTTTTAATATTCAAGAATTGTTGAGTACCCAATGAGGCAGGTAAAAAATGGTTTGTTTTTTGGCTGAGAACTATCTGGTTCACTCTCATTAATTTATCTATCTTCATACTCCTCTAGAATCTCCCGATCCTGTAATGCAGTTTAGAATCACATTGAATTCATTTAGTCAAACCGTGCGGTTATGTATAATAAACAAACACACAAAAGAACAAACTTCTTAATTTCCAAATATATATAAATTAACCCATCCACCGACTACCCTCCCCACCTTTTTCCCTTTCAAAACAGTGACCCTTTTCGTAAATTTGAGACGGAACTTACAGTACCATACTAGAGTTGCCGGTTTAAAAGTTGTCAGGCTACTTTTAAGTTATTTTCCCTGCAAGGTAAAGGAGTTCCATTACTCCAAATTAGTTTCTTTCATTTATTATCGCTTTGCAATATTTTTTTTTCCTCAAAAGTGTGTTATACGAGTGCGAACGAGACGGGGTCGACAGGTCCGTTTTCGAAGAGGAATTCGCTGTCAAACCCCGTCGACGCGTCCGTTCAGTGGGTTAAAAGTTAGATATTTATTTGTTCGTGAAATAGACTCCTAGACTTATATGAAAATAATTTATTGTTAATACCGATGGTAAAAGTTTCATTGCAACAAAAAATAATCGATGATTAAATTTAAAATTATCACGTATGTACCTAATCTATTATTTAGGCCAAATATAAAAGAAAATGATTTACGTAATATCTAAGTTCAGTGATAAAAGATATTAAAATAGTGTAGACGATATTTAAATAGTTTAAAATATGAAATGATTAAATGAGATGTTTAAAAGAATGACGTTACAATGCTAGAAAAGATTGTTATTTTTACCTCTTTATTAAGTGATAAATGGATAAATTTAATCGCCTGCTCTTAACCGGGGAAAATAGGGCTTGAAATAATGGCATTAAACTCTCGAAAAGAAGAGAGGGCTTGGATTTCGAACGTTTTAATCCCTTCCGTTAAAATGACGAGTCTATCTCGTCATTGGTTTTTCATTCCATACCGCACAATGACGAGCTACACTCGTCATGCGACTAAAGTTACTGATAAATATGATAATTAATTTAGTTTAAAATTTCTAGTGTACTGAATTTAGCAACACTTTTGTTACTTGTGGAAATCCCAGGTCACTATTACATATTGTTTATTTAAAGTTTCTTGGTACAAGTCACTGCCAAATTGATGAGTCAGAATAAAAGAAAAACTACTAAGAAATGCCGTGTGTGTTACAAGAATCAAATTAGAAGTGAGACTCCCTGGCGATGTAAACAATTCAGAATTCCTTTGCACTTTGTTTTGAAAAGTACCACTAGCTTGAAGACTATTATCTTAATTTTACCGTTTCTGATACTTAACACTATGTAAAAAGTTGATTTTAATTAAGAATATGTAAGAATTGTAAAATAAAACAAGTTTTTTAAATAAAAAATAAATGGTTACTTCTCGCACAGTTTTTCATTATTAAATCGTACCGGAAGGGGTTAAAGACGACAGTATGTTTTGCTGTGATATGAAGCATATTTATAAAAATTTATTTTAGAATCGGATCGATAGTTTAGGAGAAGATAAACTTTATTCACTTTGAATGGATGCCTCTAGCATTACAGGTCCAACCGCTTCATAAATTCGAGGACAGACGTACAGATAACTTAGACTATTATTATATAGGGGATAACAAAATGTTTTAAATTATTGACATATAGAAGTTTTTAAGATAAATTTAGTATCTTGTTAGTATACTTACACATTTACACATCTTCATAATCATACCATAATATCACAAAATACTTTTTCAGCATCTTTCAACATAAATGTTTGCTTGATGGTTCTTAACAATTATCCGAAATACAAGGAATTTATTTGAATTTATTTTTGCCGTTGTTCGATTATGTATTCCTGTTTTCACTGTTTCTGTATCCTTCATCGTCTACTGCTTACATGATTGGATGCAATTTCTAGAACTTACCCTCCCCTTTTTCTCCAGAAATCACTACAAATACTTCAGAAAACCCTTCTCGTTTTAAAATTTTAAAAATTTCCTTTTCAGTTTTTCCGCACTCGGCGTTTTTACGACCACCATTCCATCAAAGTAAGTGGTGAAAATGCATTGCCGCAATTTCTTTACTTACGAGGTTTTTGCAGTCCTCCAGTTCAATTTTCAGAGAGAAATAAAGTAAGAAGCAAAAAGATAGGTATCCTTGAAAATACAGGGAAAAAATTCATAAAGGATTAGTTGGGGAAAATATGAATGACATTTGATGTCATAAACAAAATTGAATTTTTTTATGACTAATCATGATTATTTGAGTTAAGAGTTACAATATTTTTTCGATAAAAAAACTCTGATTCATTTTTAAAAACGATAATTACAGAAGTTTTTAAATATATCTAACAATTAAATGTTATTTCAAGAGAATGCAAAACTTTAATGGTATAATAGTGAACACTGAAAAAATACGTATATTTAAAATCTCATGTAATTTTCGATTTGTATAAAAAATTACCCACACAGTACTTTTCATTTACATTTAAAAATATTTTCTAAAATAATATTTTTTTAATCGCAACCGATTCTTTGTATGGTTGTACAGAGAGAAAAGTGTCAAATGGGGTTAATTCTTAACACATTGTGTACGGGTACATTTTGCAGCTGAAAAGTAGCTGGCCTTTTGCGAGTAAATTTATTTATACAGTTAAATATCAATAGATGGAAAATTATTTAATTTTTTTAATCGACATTTCGTATTTTATGTTGAAATATATAAACAAATATATATTGACAAATAAACAAATATATATAAATACAAATATATATATATATATAATATATATATAATAAAATATATATATATATATATATATTTCTAATATCATATCAAGTTAATTTTAAATCTAAATTGATTTTTTTAATCAACCTTCCCCTTCTGTGGTTCCACATCGACTGATGTGAAAACTGGTTTTGCCTACATTTTTCCAGAATATATGTAGTAGACTAGAACATTCGGATTCATTTTCCTGTATACACCATTATTTTTGTACCCACAAACAAACCATGTTGTTACACTAACCCGTACTAATACTCGTTCAAGCATGAATCTTCAAAAAACGTACATGTCTCGCATACAATGTGTTAATATCTAAGCCTATCACTGATTGATATTTCATGCTTCGCCATTTCATTTGCTAATTTAGGATATTCTCGTGATTCAACTCATCCACTTCTCACAAAATTTAATACGAATTTTCCAACTTCCTCACTTTCCTCCTTTTTTTATTAAGAAATAATGTAAAAAATACTGCCTTTTTTAGATTGTAAATCTTTCTTTTTAATTTTTTTATACTCTGTGTATTTATGGCCCCCACCCCATCAATGTAAAGTGGTTACAATACATTGCCTCAATTTCTCTTGCGAAATTTTGTTACAGTCTTCCCTTTCAATTGTCAGTTAAAAATAAAAAAATAAACAAAGTGAGACATTCTGGGAGAAATAGTTTAGCATAGGAAATAAAGTAACAGATTTTTAAATGAAAATCCCATTTTAATTCATAATGTGATTATAATTATTGCGATTTAAATCTATAGGAATATATAATATACTTTAATATTTTTTTAACTGTTGAAATAATGTTGAATTCTATTTATAAACTGTATTTTTAAAAAATTATTATACAATATAAAAGAAAGTTTATTACTTAATAGATATACTTATTCCAATATTTTTAATGTAATAATCAACAGGGACATTGTACTGGGTATAATTTCTAAATTAGTACGTGAGTACTCTGTCACAGTTTATTACTAGTTTTATTTATATTTAGAGTGGAGGAATATTGTTTATAGTTCAAATAATTTAGTAAATAATTTAGTATTAGGAAATGTTTAACTAATAAATCTATTCATTTATTTTCCATGGATCGATAATTTTAAATAATACACCTACATTAAAAAGCCATTCCAAAAAGTTTCACACATTATTCGTAAAAATCCCTATTTTTAATGTAAATCATATAACACGAAAAAATAATCTAGTCTTCATCGATAATATATTATTTTTGGAGAGAAATGGTAAATGACAACTAAACACTTATTACTATTTGAAATAACTATAATAAATAAATATAATACAAAATATTACATTAAAATTTTAATATGGATATATATAAATAGGAAGTCCAGTGTTATTAGGGGTGGTACAACATCTATATTTTACATAGGTATTTTTTCTAAATTTATAATTACATTTTATTTATTTTATTTTTTAATGTGAAATTGATTAAATTTCTATTGTTTTTTTAGCAACAATTAATCTTATGGGTAGCGTTTTGTTAATTTTTAAGTTTCAAGAGCACTAACAAAGCCCTACCAAAAAGTTTCACATGCTATTCGTAAAACTCTTCTTTTTTTATGCAAATCATATAACATGGAAAAAATAATATAGACCTAATCGTTATTATACTACTTGGGAAGAAATGGTAAATGTCAACTAAATAGGTATTACTATTTAAAATATCTATATAATATATTATGTAATATACTATAAAATATTATGTAAATGTAATACTTTTGTATTACACAAAATTTTTAACTAACACACACGCACGCACGCGCACATACGCACACACACTTACACTTGTACCTTAAGTGTACTACCTAAATATATGACATTTGATACTGATAGTCTTCATGATAACATCTAAATTTTACATAGTTACATTTTAAAATTTAGTATTGCATTTCATTTAACTTTTTAATGTGAAATTGAATAAAATGCTTTTGTTTTTATCAACAACTACCTAATGTGTAGAGTATTGTAAGTTTTTAAGTATTAACAGCACTAAGAAATGCTTTCTTTATATTACATAATTCGTCCTCAATTTTTCTTAATTTTTAAAATGTTTTTATGAATTCCAAAATTTGTTTTTATTATTTCTAAAATTTTGACAATTTTTAAAACATATCTTAATTTTTGCTGTATGCTAAGAAGGCTTTAGCCCCTTCCTTTTTTCCTTTAAAAGAAAACAAATTTCTCGTTTTAGCCAGTTTGGAATTTCGTCAGCACCATCGTCTGCTATGCTATATGACAACCAATGATATTTCCTATAAATGAAGTTGAATCGCTGAATAATATAACACATTTAGTTAAATAGCAAGTTTTTTAAAACTTTTTTATTGAAGAAGCATTTCTATATTTTGTAAATCTCTAAAAACTTTTTGTAATAAAACCAATCTAAACCAATCTAATTTAATGGAGTTCACAATGTTTATTAACAGAGTAGATAAAGAATTTAAAGCTAAATTTTCTAATAATATAATTGACTCAAACCTTATCAAAAACCTAGTCAGCCATGTGACTGCCAGTGATGCATGAGTAAACAGAAATTTCCTAGTTTTCCCTTAAAAGCTAAACAGCTTGACAGATTGTTTGGCAGTGCTTTCGCAGCCAAATCATCTTCGTTGTCAATATTTTCAGAAATTTCACCAAAGACGGTGACATATGACATTCTTCGAGTTTGTGGGGAAAAATAAGTTGGCAATTGTGTGTTATTCAGACAGTTTTTTTCTCCGCTTTTATATTTTCGCTGACTTAGCCTTTTGTTTTTGTCCCTTCCTTTTTGGTCGAGAACAGAAGATAAAGTAATGTAAAACAGTCGAATTTTTTTCGTAGGTTCATTTTTCAGAAAAATTATTCCAACTGTTTGACAATTCTGAATATCTAAACCAGATCAAGAATAATGGATCCACTTTGAAAAGGTTGTCTATATTTCCCCGCTCAGTTTATTACGTCGATCATCATTTGAAAAATGCAGCTTCTTTTAGACATAATACATAAAATATATTTTAATAATAGAAAACGCATTGTAGGGGTTTTTAATAATATCGATCTTTTTCCTATCAGTCTTTTAATATTGCATATTTTTCGTATTCATCTACAGGTAGAATTTGGACTCATTACTCTTCAAATGAGAAAAATGCTTATGTTATTTAAATGTTTCGTCTGTTTTTATGCAGTCTTTTCTATTCTCTTTCTCTTTTCTATTTTATTTCTCTTTTCGTACATACGTATAAAAAGTAAAGTTATTGTAATTGCAAAGTAATTTGATTTCCGAGCATGCGTTAATGTAAAACTTCATATTACTTTATGCTCAAAAAGTTATTTCTTTAATCTTTTACCTGCGTGTATTCAAATTAATCATGAGTTTAAAATAAGAAAGTTGTGGGAACACCATATGTTCCAGAAATTTTCTAATTTTATACATTTTGATCTACCATTCGTTTTCATAATAATATATTAACAATTTATTTTCTTTTTTTTTCAGAATTTTTTATTAATTGGGACCCCAAAAAAAGTAGTGACTAATTACATAGATTCTGTATTCTTACTTGTTATAAATGACAGATGAATAAAGTAAAAAACTGTACATATTTTAACCCTTTCCAGGTTCATTTTATTTCTGGAGTATGGGTAAAAAATGTCTATTTTTTAATTCCTTTTTTCATACTTACATAGCTTTTAAAACATAATAGTATCATTCACATACAAAATTTCCTAAAAATTAATGTAAAAAAATCAATTTAAATAAATGAGTAGTTTTTCTTTATAGTTAGCTTTCTTTGCGTCAGAAATCATTAGACTTTGGAGTCAATTTACATAAACTATAAATATAAAGCGTACAATACTTAGCTTGTATCTTGAATTAAATTTTATTTATATCCTTTGCATTTACATAAGTGATTATGAAATTATTAATCAAATTTTGATCGGTATGATACAATCGGAAACACGGTACTGCACAGAGTCCAACAGTAAAACCTTGTTTCTCTCCTTACTTTCTTCATTCTGCTGTCTCTCTTGGAGCAGCAAATAATGTAGTAACCAAAAAAGTAAACAAAAACATTCGAAACCATAAAAAAATTGTGAAATAATTCGGGAGAGACTAATTGCACAGTGTAAAATTTTACAGTGCCCGAGGTACACTCGGGATGAGCCAGGATGGTTCATTTCGCCTGCCCGAGTTCAGCTGGGAAATAACCGAGAAGGGGTTAAAACTACTTTTGCACTACTTTGGGACTGAGTGTGCAACGTGAGCAGATGACTCTGGCTGCAAAAATAGCTTATATTCTTATTCCCTAAGCTCTCTCCTCTCTAGTTATTTTGTATCACAAATTCCCAAATCCACCATTATCTCTCCTTTTTTTTATTGTTTAGCTGTTTTATTTTCTAGCTCATCGTTATTCATCCTTAATGAAAGAAACCCAGGACTGAAGGGATATGCCCATTTAATCCTATTGCTCTATGTCATAAAAACTATAACTCAAACATTCAGATTGAATTTCTAAATTAAATTCACAATATATGTATTTAACTTACTGTAATAATTAAGTATTCTAATGTAATTTCTTTCCTAAAATCCCACGTCATTCTCTAACAATAAATTTAACTGTTGTATCAAAGAAATCAATGTTGTCTAGTAACTTTGTACTGTCTTCAACAGATGTCAACACTAAGAAATACGTTCAATTTAAAATATACTCTAATAAAATTGTGAGCCTGAAAATGAGATATAAATAATTCAGATAAAATGAGATACAAATTACATTTTAATGCCTACTGTAATAATTAAGTATATTAGTGTAATTTTTTTCTTAAAATTGTATGTCATTCTCTTACAATCAGAAATTCAACTGTTGTATCAAAGAAATCAACGTTATCTAGTAACTTTGTACTCTCTTCAACAAATGCCAACACTAAAGAATATGTACATTTTATAATATACTCTAATAGAAAATTGTGAGCCTGAAAATGAGATATAAATAATTCAGATAAAATGAGATACAAATTACATTTTAATGCCTACTGTAATAATTAAGTATATTAGTGTAATTTTTTTCTTAAAATTGTATGTCATTCTCTTACAATCAGAAATTCAACTGTTGTATCAAAGAAATCAATATTATCTAGTAACTTTGTACTCTTCTTAACCGATGTGAACACTAAAGAATACGTACAATTTATAATATACTCTAATAAAATTGTGAGCCTGAAATTGAGATATAAATAATTAAGATAAAATGAGATATAAATTATTTTGGAATATTTACTGTAATAATTAAGTATTCCAATGTAATTATTTTCCTAAAATTCCATGCCATTCTCTTACAATCAGAAATTCAACTGTTGTATCAAAGAAATCAACGTTATCTAGTAACTTTGTACTCTTCTTAACCGATGTGAACACTAAAGAATACGTACAATTTATAATATACTCTAATAAAATTGTGAGCCTGAAATTGAGATATAAATAATTAAGATAAAATGAGATATAAATTATTTTGGAATATTTACTGTAATAATTAAGTATTCCAATGTAATTATTTTCCTAAAATTCCATGCCATTCTCTAACAATAATAAGTTAAACTGTTGTATCAAAGAAATCAAGGTTGTCTAGTAACTTTGTAATCTCTTCAACAAATGCCAACACTAAAGAATATGTACATTTTATAATATACTCTAATAGAATTGTGAGCCTCAAAATGAGATATAAATTGTTTATGCTATTTAATGAGCTAACGGTAGGATGCAGGTTCGAAGTTCGTTGGTTCGAAACCAAAAGCAAGCATAGTTGTTCATAGCTATTTGTTATGGGCTTTAAGCTGCAGGTTGTCTTTTTAGCTGTCTGTTTCAAAACAATAATCCATAGAACTCGAAACGTAACCAAATTATTTAATGTTTAACAGTTCCCGGAATTTTGTAGAATATTCACCAGTAAATATAAACTTTAATTCAGCCCTCATGTAATGGTCATGTTTTTGAGAGTAAAGTATTATTTATTTTCTTCAATATATAATTGTGAGCCTCAAAATGAAGATATAAATTTATTTATGCTATTTAATGAGCGAACGGTAGGGCGCTGTTGATTCGAAGTTCTTTAATTCAAAACCAAAAACAAGCATAGTTGTTCATAGCTATTTTTTATGGGCTTTAAGCTGCAGGTTGTCTTTTTAGCTGTCTGTTTCAAAACAATAATCCATAGAACTCAAAACATAACCAAATTATTTAATGTTTAACAGTTCCCGGAATTTTGTAGAATATTCACCAGTAAATATAAACTTTAATTCAGCCCTCATGTAATGGTCATGTTTTTGAGAGTATACATACTTCTTCAATATTATTTGGTTTGAATCTGCATAAGAACTTAATAATCACTAGTTTATCTTTATAATTTTACTTTAATTGCTGTGTGAAAAATAGTTTATTTTATTTATGTGTATAAATCTCTTTTTTAGAGCGTGATAATAATCTTATTTTATTTCTTTCAGGTAAGAACCTATTTTGTTCAAATTAGTGAAGATCTTGGGTGAGTTTAAGACATTTTTTTGAATTTTCATTAATGGGGAACACATTAGGGGTGTGTGTGTGTTTGTATATACTCGCTAATAGACATAAATAAGTACAGTTGATGGGTTTCCACCATTATATACAAGGATGGAACGGAAGTTGTTGATCAAATTCTTTAATATTTGAAGAAAAATTCCAGTGTCACCAGCAAATTAACTTTTTCTAGATGCAGCATGCAATTTAATATCTTTTTTCGTACAAAAATTTCATAACTATGAAAAATACATACAATATTATCTAGTTTATCTTATCATTTTAATTCTAACTACAATTTAATTCATTATAGATAGAAACAGTTTTCTAAGACTCTACAGTAAAAGTAATGACACATATGGTATATTTCTCAAATTTAAGTATACTTTTTTCAGAAATTTTTAATGAAATTCAAAAGAAACAATTGTTTTTCAAAACATTTAATAAAAGAAAGTGACTTGAATCAAACAATTCAAACAATTAAATGTCAATTTTATAGAAAGTTAGATCTTAATAACTCTAAATAGTTTTAATTCATTACAGAACAAATCAATAGATACTTCCAAAAAGGTATTACTAGAAATTTTG
Organism: Pardosa pseudoannulata; assembly: GCA_032207245.1. Lineage (NCBI taxonomy): Eukaryota > Metazoa > Arthropoda > Arachnida > Araneae > Lycosidae > Pardosa > Pardosa pseudoannulata. The sequence continues at coordinate 86,147,052 of CM063505.1, read as the reverse complement.
AAGATTTGTAGAATATGTGCACAAATTCTACAAATCTTTAAACTAGTATTAAGATAGTTTTTACGTAAAAAACATATTTCCAGAGTCCAATTTTATGTGAAGTTTTTAAAACCACATATATCAGTATTTCTTCAGTGTATGCTTATACAATACTGAAATACCTTGCATGTACAGAATTCTGAGAATTTAACTATTGAATTAAGAGCTTTATATATCGTCTGTGCAAACACGCCATTGAATCAACTCTAATATAGTGAATTTATAAAAATATATTAAAATGAATTATTTTTGCTTCATTATTGCATTTCAAGAAATGTTCAAAGGATAACGTGAAATATTACAAGACATCTTTTTGAAGTTTAACATTTTACATAGAATCTCTAAATTTTTGCTCGAACTCGGAGATTCTATCGAATAAATTATCGAATGCTAAAATGCTAATGTAGAAAATAAAAATAGGCATTGGTATTCAGATATGCCATGGCATTTTTCAAAAGAGGTTTACTTCCAAATAATTATTTGTCAAAATTATTCCTTTTTTATTTGACATTTTTCTTCATTTTTCTTCATTTCTTCAACTTCATTTTTCTTCAAAAATCAATCTGAAAATCGTAGAATGTATATTCCAGAATTGGAGAGAGACATTACGCTGTATGGGGACCTAGAATCTTAGAAACCTATATTTTTTATAAATTGTTTAAAGATAAATTTAAAAGAAACTACTTAATATTAAGAGATAATATAAATACTACACTATAATTAAAGTATTTTAAAATATGCATACAAAATAATAATGTAACACGCCAATGTTCCAATAACGGAACACGGCTTAAAATGCCCTCCAAATTTTTATACGAATTTTCAAAACTTATATATAATATATATAATATATATATATATATATATATATATATATATATATATATATATATATATATATATATAATATACTCTAAATTAATATAACAACCAAATTTCAAATGATTGGAACTATTCTTTCTTAATTTGGTGTTTAAACGGTTAATTTTGCTTATAATCTGCGGAAATTTGGGCTGTGGAATTTATTTACAAAGGTTATATAAAGTTAATGTATCCCGTAAATTAAACAAAGATTCTTATAAAATTGAAACTGTATTTAGCAAAAATTTATTTTTAATTTTGACAAGTATAACAGTAAATTCCTAATAATCCACATAATAAAACTAGATATTTTATATTAATTTTCTGCATTAAAAAACTGAATTTTATCTGTAGAAAAGAAATACTGTAAAAGAAAATTTAAAAGAACGGGATTTTTATTTAAACAATAGTTATTTCATTGGCTTCTTCTTTATTTTAAATGTTATTTGTACAGTTTTATCTGATTATATATTTATAGACGATAGGTTTTTTCATATTTTATCTAAAAGGTAATTTTTTTTATTTCTTATTTAACATTCTTTACGTAACGTTCTTAAACTTACGATATTAGTTTTCGTTCAAAATAAAATATCAGGCGATTAATTTTATACTGTATATACCCGAAATCATTTAAATACTTTATAACATTCCTTTGCTAAAATATAGATATTTATAATTTTAAATGTAATTTTTTTCATAGTTATTATTATACATCAAAAACAACAGTGATGTCAGTGGCTATTCCAAGATAACTATTTTCTTAGTTTCTTCTGACATCATTATTTATTTCAACTAATTTCATGTACTTATTGGTTAATATAAAACACACTAGATCTGTAGCAAATTTTAATATTAAATTGGTTGTACAAGATAAACTACACAAAATAAAAATTATAAAAAAAATATACGAGAATTTTCGAAACATTAAAAGAGGGTTGAATCTCATAGAATAACCAAATTCAAGTTACTGTTTTTTATATTAATTTTATTATGCTAATATTCTTGATATTTAAAACGTTACATTAAATGTGTTTACAATTTATATTTCATAAGTTATTATATTTGACGGTTATTTATAATACGTATCTTTCTCTGCTACAATGTTTGTTTTGCATCTAAAATAAGTACAAATTATGGATAATTTATAAAAGCAAATATTTTTATACGTGAAACTGCTACAATACATTTTGAAATTTAAAGTAAATTTATGCATTTGAAAAAGCTTTGTAAGTTATATCATGTCTTGCCCATTAATTTCTAATCTGAACAAAAATTACATAGCTTATTCCATTTTCTTAGTTTTATACTTTGCGTTATTTTAAGGATACTGGCAGGTTTTACTACGGAACTTTTTATTTTTTTAAAGGAATCTTATGAGATATATTGTTATCTCTGTATCTTGTGATATTAAAAGAGTATTAACGTAACAGATAAATAATATATTAACATACGGCATAGTTAAACATAAAATATAATTAACATACTAATAGTAAAAAAATAATACATAGTTTTAAAGTTTTGTAAATAATACTTTATGACATAGTCCATATGAACTTCAATTATATTTTATTTCATAAATATAAACTATTTACCTTGTGTTATCTAAAATAAGAATTAAAATCAAAATTTGTTTGTATAATCTTTAATTATTATTTTAAAATAATTATTCCAGGACTAATTTGTACAGAAAAGCATGTTTTCAAAGTTATTATTTATATTTTGAGAGAATGTCTATAAATTTTGCTGAGTTATGTTTAAAATGAGTTCCATGAACAAGGTTATGTGTGAAAGGAAATTACATAGAGGGAAATCATTAAAAGTAATTTAAACAAAATATAATTAATGAATCTAAAAGTAATTACTATTATACATTCAAATTTTAACCCCTTTTACATATATTTCTTTGCAATGACACATAACGCTTTCAACCACACTAAATGAATATTATAAAAGATATTTATGAGTATCCACGGGTGCCTGTTGAAGTAAAATCTTTTAAATGGCGTTTCTGTAATAAATCTGGCTAAAAACGAACTTTGCAATGGCTGACATAAATCACGCGACTCTGCGGTTCTCGAGGCAAACTGTATTCAGCGGAAACTTCAGATGTGTGTCTTAGATCCGTTGATGATCGCCTGGAGAGGAGATTACGTTATCTGCAAGAACATGAATCAGGGAGATTAATGACATAATCTGGACATTTTAAGGAAAGTAGAATCATTAACCGAGCCAGAGCTCGGCTCATTTGCATGCCCGATGCAGTCTGCGTCCCGTTTTAGTTCATATTTCTGTGGAATGACTCTATAAAAATTCACCTAACTTTATGTGTTGTTCATTTAACTGTAAATCGGTGGTGGCAAACAGTTATATTACGGATATTTATTTCATATGTGTCTTTTAAGACTTTAACATTCTTTATTTAATGCAGTAATTCAGTGAATAGTCTGACATAAGTAACTATTAATGTCGGAGTGAAGTTTCAACAAGGTGACAAATTAGGTATAGCTCTCTCTCACAAAATTACGAATCTCAATTAAAAATGGCCGAATGATGGCCGAATGGTTAGGGTGTTGGCCTTCGGAACTGGAGTTTGTGGGTTCGAATCCAACTATGGCACGGATGTTCGTAGCCGTTCGGAATCGGCTTTAAGCAGTAGGTCCCGGTCTCATTAGCCCTCGTGTTGCAAAAAGTATACCGTAGCGCTCCAAAACCAAACCTCAATTAAAAATGAGAAGTGACAAAACTGTGTTTTCATATTTATAATTTAATAATAACTATAATTACCCTATTATGAAAAAATATTAATGGAAATATAACTATAAACAACATATAAAATAAAAACGTTTCTTACTGTCGGATTATGTGAAGATTAATTTGCTGTGGTGTAGTACATTCCTGTTGTTATTTCAAAGCATTTTATAACCCAAGTTTACTTTATATCGTCTTTAATTATAGTAAAATGCCACTGATCTATATTAAATCATTCAAATATTGAACAAAAGACAAGGAAATATGCTAAAAAATATTTTTAAAAAATTAAAAGAAACACTCCTCTTACTACACCTGAAAAAAATTGCCAATGTCCAAGAGAACGCTGCATTCTTTTCCTTCCTTCTTTCCACTCAGGCAACCCTATACTTTTTCCATTATCCTCTTCTGATGCGTTCGTTGTTCCATTGTCCTTTGCACAATGCGTTCTTTTCCCGCTCTGCCCAGAAGGACCAGAACTCCAAGGATGGTCCTTAATCGCCTCCTGGAGACCAATCACAACTCTCCAAAACTTGGTGAAGTTAAAGTGCGATTGTCTTCACTGGCCACACCACACGCTTCCTGGAGTCGCGAAAAAAATTGGACATTCAAACCATAACATTTGAGTGCGGCGAGCACTTCAGTTTCGCAAACCTTATGTCAAACATAGCTGCACTTTCACATAATTTATAACAGTGTGGTAGCTTTATGAAACATATAGACAGCTAGATTCATTCGTATGTTCAAGTTTTTCTAAGAATCACATTTATATTCTTTCTTTTACATATTTCTAAAAAACATAATCCTTTCATTAAGATGTCACGTTTGTATTGTATTATCCCTTTGAAGAAAATTTCAGAAGAGAGGTTATGTTAAAAGGATGGATAATGAAAACTGAATATGTTTGACAAAGGCAGAATGGATAGGGCACGGCTCTTCGGTATTAGTTTCGGTGGGTCCAAACCCTGCTGAGGGAAAATGGATAATTGTACCTCTTCGGAATCGGCTTTAAGCATTTCTAATCTAATTAGCCCCCGTGCAGTAAAATAGAAGATGGAAGCACTTCAAACCAAATCAGATTGCACTAATACAACAATTATATCTTTCACTCGTAAGAGTAGTAAGAGTCACTCGTAAGAGAAGTGGGACATAACTGTAACCTATTTGTATGATATTTGTTGAAATGACATAGACTTGTTGAAGGGTAGAGTCGCAAAAAAAGGAATTTATAGGATGACCACCTTCTTTAAATGATTTTAGAGTTGAAATATTGAGAAACCGTAACTTATTGTGCTTGTGTGGGGTTATAAGTATAATTTTTCTACAAAATATCAACTTCCTAGGATTTGTCATTATTAAAAGCTAGAGATTTATTGAGGGATATTTCAATTTTTCACATACCGATTAACACTATAGAACATTACATGAATGATTATTTTTAATTAACACATTTCTATATACCTAAGTAGTCCAAATTATCATTAGGAATACTTATAAATAGTTTTTCACTGAAATAATGATAAATTTAGATTATTATAATCTTTCCAGTGTTTATAATAATTAAATTTAAATGTAGGAAAGTACTTGAAAAATCCTTATATTAAGAATAAAATTAATTCTAAGGGAAGATTTTCTGTTCTACTTATTTTCATAAAATAAAATGTCAAAAAATCAAACATTTACAAAAGTTTTCCGTCTAATTTTAAACAGTTTTACGTAAATACTATTTCTAATGACATATTTTTTCCATTTAAAAAAAATAAGTTAAATACACTATGTATTAGATTCGAGGGTTGCCTAATCAGCATCACCGACATAAAAAAAATTAAATCATGTTTTGGTTAACAAAATGTGTTAGTCAATGCATATTTTGTATTTATAATGAAATACAAGAGTACTGTTAATAATTTCATGGACGGAACCTTTTCATTTTCACATGTTATTAAATATGTAGTGTAATGTATTTCGGTACCGTAGTCCATAGGTTTGATTCACGCTACTGGTAATTGTAATATACCTTAAATCAAAAAAGATAACTTAAATCTTGAATATATTTTTCAAATATTTGTTACAAAAATTAGTATAGTACAAATTATTTTTAAATTTCCATTGCAAATTAATACAGTAAATAGTGCGCTAAAACAAGAAATGGTCCCACTGTAGGATAATAATTAATATAGTGGTCACAGTAAAAATATTGAGAAACTTTAAAATGATATGCATTAGGGAGCATTTTCTAACATTTAATTTTTATTGTACATAGAACTACCAAAATAATAACATTTGCCATTACTTTCTTCTTGCTTGGAAAATTTCAATATTGCTTAATATTTTGGAAAAAAATGCATATGTGCATCATTAGAAATGTAAAAAAAAATATTTTTTGCCCTATTTTTAATTTAAAAATATTTTATTCTTTAAATAATATTTTTGTAATAAAGATTCCATTCGTTTCTTTTTTGTTACATCTTAAGGGAAATTAAAGTTTTGAAATTTTGAACAAAGTATTTACTCTATATTAAGAATATAGTGGGCTAATTATAGAATACATTCAAATTTAAATAAGTTTTGCGTAATTACATTGCATTGTAACAATTTGCGAATAATAAAACCGTTATTATAATTTAAATTTGTATATGTGACAATGAAGTTTTAAAATATGTCTTATAGAAAATTTCATGTATCTAAAAATTAAGTTATGCATTGTATTTTTTAATTTCATTCTTCGTTAACATATTTTATACATTTTATAATTAATAAATAGATGAAGAAAATCATCCCGTAATTTCCATTTCATTCTGTGATGTAAAATATTTATATACTAGTACTATATTTTTTTAAGTTCACTTTTATCTTATTCAAGAAATTATATCACGATTTGGATAGAACAAAATTTAGTGCAAATGATCCACAGTGATTGGTTTTAAAGTACATGTTATATAGCTTCAGTTAAAATGTCCCAAAAAAGGCAAATTTAATTTAAATTTTTTTTTATTAAATTTCATTTCTTATTTTATAAAAATAATTTGCATAATATATAAGTTTAATATATACTTTAATTACCAACTATAAGATTATCGTATAATATCTGTTCAATTTATGGAAATTACGTGAAAGAATATACATGAAATATTAAAAATAAAAGCTTGAAAAATTATAATTTTTCTGTGTTAAATAATTGGGAACAGAAAATATTTTTAAGGTGCAAACACTACTATAAACAATAAAGAATAATTTAATTTAAAATGAATAACATTTCAACATATAAAATCTTAGATCTACAGGAATATTATCTTAATTATCAAAATACAAAAGGGATACTTTTTTATAAGTATAAAAAATTGTTAATTTAAATTTCATCAGGACTAATTCAATTTATTAAATTACACTATTTTCTTAAAATAATTTAAATTAACTAAATAAATTTAGTTGTGAAAAAATTCTAAAATGTATTGAAAAATTAATTTTATATTAAAACTACTATTTCTATATCTTTCAGTTAACATAGTTTCTTAGTAAAAGTAATCAAAATTGTTTCCTATAATAAGTTAAAAATCCTTTACTAGTACAGTTATTTCAACCATATAGAATATATAGCCAGGTGAACTGAATTCATGTTCCACAATTGAATAATAGAAATGTAGTTTTGGAATCAGATTATAAAACGAAATTCAGTTTCTCATCTCTATGTAAAAGTAGACTATTTAATTTTAATTTTTCAAAATTCAATTGTAGTTTAATAATGAAATGGGGAATAAAAATTGTGGTTTAAAATTTATAACTCGCAGTTTACAAAAATGTTGATAATTGTAAAAGAAAATATATTTATTAATTTTAAATATTTCTATTCATAAAAATGTATTTTATACAGTAGATTTTATTAAAATAATTTGCTTATAATTGGAGGAAATCTATCAACAATGATTTATTGTTTAAATTCCTAGTTTTTTTTAATTTTAATTGGTTTATTCTCAAGTACGTATTACTGAACACATCGTTTGTGGAGATATTTCATGTGTAGCAACTGTTTTTACGTAGGAATATAAATCAGTTAAACAGCAATAAATGGAAAAAATCATTTTTTTACATTCCTACTCGGGTAGGATTTCTGAAAGTTTAAAAAAAGAAATTTCTAAATCTGTTGAATTAAGAGTGAATTAAAATTGAAAAGACAATACGCTTTTCAGGTTTATTAAGTGAAACTGTATATGTAAAGCAATTGAAACCCTTAGTATAAGATAACAATTATGTAAGGTAACCATTACAAGATATAATATATAAGATAACAATTATTGTTTATTGAATATATTCTGAAGATAAGACACAATTAGTAGTGGTATCCAAAAGTCAACATTAGTGCTTTTCATGTACTTAACCTGTAGATATTTCTAAATACTACTGAGCAACATACTGAAGTATTTTACTGTGCACTACCAGAGTACTACACTGTCAAATATTCTTCCGTATGAATTTAATCAGACACCTTGCGATATATATAACTACAAGGAATAACTCATGACGACACGTCTTTACACGAAATCCTAATTTCAGCAAAATATTTTTTAAATTGACGTATACATGAATTTTACTCAAGTTAGAAATATCAAAGAGTAAATATAAACTTCCTGAAAGCAATGTGTTAACCACTTACCTGATTATCCCGAGTTATCTCGGGTTCGCATATATTGCAGCTAATTATTATCCCTATAAAACTCGGGCGAATCAGAATTTGACTTATAATTTCTTTTATAACTGTTTTACTCGTCCTGGAGGAAATGAAAGGGATATTCAGCTTTGATAGGTAGTTTGCCAAGTTTTGTTGGTCTTGTGGCTCTTTTGGCGGAACTGGTCACGTGTTTCCACTAATTACAAAACTAATGTTTGAAAATCATCATGACGAGTTTTCTGCAGTATCTGGAAGACCCAGTATAAGTCCTTTCTACACAGGTTAAACTCAAGGCATTATCCAGATGTTATTTCTGCTGCTGAAAAAACAAATCAAATCCAATGAGACAGTGTAAGTTTTGCTTCCGTAAAACAGATTCCAGTGGTAAGCCAATAAGAAAAGAGACCAGATAACAGTGTTCAGAATGTCGGGTATCGCTTTGTGTTGTTCCTTGCTTCATAAACTATTATACAAAGACAAATATTTAACTTTTTTCCATTTGCCAGAGATGACTTGGGATAGAAAAATATTAAAATTAAACGTTTTTATCCCTGTAAAAAATTAAAAATTCAACAAAGACCTATATATTTTGTTTTGTCTTATTTCCTTATATTTAATAATAAAATTTAAAAAAGTGATGATTTTTTTGCAATTTTTTTCCAAAAAACTTTATAAGGGAAGCGGTAATATAATTAGTTACATTACTGTTTTAGGACACATAATATGTATAGAGTAAATTAATATAATTGATATGTATAGAGGAAGTTAATATAATGTAATATTTATTAATTATACATTTTAAATTTATGAGCAACGGACATTTATATTTATGAGCAATTAATCCCTTAACAGTTTACAAATGGAACAGCTCCAAATTATTAAAAATAAGCCATACTGAACCATTAATGGTTTGTTATATCTAATTATTTTAAGCATTGCGCCCTTTTAATATATAAGAAAAGAGTTGCAAATATCATACAAATTATAATATAGATATAGATTGTTTGGACACGATGATATCAGGAGAAAAAAATTAGGCGACCATACTTAAACCATTATCTCCAAGTTGACTGGGGAAACCCAGTTCTTTAGTTAAGCTGATATTTCTTTTCCTTACGTGTTATAAGTTTTAAAACCTTTTAGATAACTTAATTTATCTGAAATATTTTGTTTTCAGGTAATATAATTTTTCTCTTCCTATGAACTTTTTATTTATTTCGTTTTACCAATATTAATTTGGTATATTTCTTTGATTTTCAATTCAATTGCGCCATTTTTATTTATCCAATTTTGAGATATCAATCTGTATTCCACCTATTGTTAATTAAGCTTGCCGACTTTCGGTATACATTTCTTTTAGTTACGTGTTTTAAAAATTGAAAACGCTATAAGTAACTTCGTTCATCTGATAATGTTTTCAGATAATATAATTGTTCTCGGCTTTTGATTTTATGTGTTTATTTCATTTTATCAATATTTTTATTTTTCTGTTTTCAATTCAATTGCGCCATTTTTATTTATCTAAATTTGAGACTGCAATTCCACCTATTCATAATTAGACTTGGCGGCATTGCTTAAAGAAGTCATTTCGGTGATTCTGATATTCTAATTAATTCGAAAAAATATTAATATAAAACAGACCAAAGCACTGTTTTCGTTATGTGGCAAGCTCACAACTTACATAACTATTAAAACAAATATACGAGCGTATGTGTATAGGTCAGGCTTACTTCGTACTAATCACTGTTTAATAGATTAAGTTTTTGTACATGGACAGATGTAGAACTTTTTCCTACTTCATTTATCTTTTTTAGGAAATTTTTTTTTTTGTTTTGTTTTATCTTGGCGAGATTTTATAAAAATAATTATATACTCGCCATATTCCAACATTTTTCTTTTTATTTCACAGTTTCAGACATATTTTTTTTCATTTCATATCTGACATACCTCAAATGTAAACGCGTTCATTTAAATAGATTCGAATATATTTTAAACTTAGCTGTTTTATATTTAAAACATTAATACAAAAAATCCTCAGTAGGCAAACGTCGAAAAAATTAGTTTTCATTTAAATTTGCTAACTTTTAATACAATTTAATTTAAGAGAACACGGCTATTTTTCTTTTAGAATAAATAGGTTCATTAGATATATTAACCCACAATGAATTTACATCCTATTGCTGTTTCATACATTGTAGATTTGCTGTACACTTTTTCTATTTCCTTTTTATTTATTCTTTTACAATAATTATTCTGCAATTTAACTGAAGTTTAGGCTAAATAGGATCAGATACAAAATAGGTCATAATCGAAATTTTTGCCGTTGGCGACGAAAACATTAGCAAAATAGAGACATAATATACACGGGAATGTAAAATAATCACAAAAGTAACAATAAAATATGTAAGCTTGAAAATTCAAATTTTTAAAAGGTTAAAATTTAGAAGAAATTTGAAAGATGAAAACAAATTTATAACGAGTGTTACATGTGAAATAAATCTTTGCAAAGTAAGAAAAAAACACAAAATTGCAAAACCTACCAATGAGAACATACACGGAGACGGCACCATTAAATCGATAAACATTATCTCTATGCATAAAACAGTGCCCGTTTGTTTGTGTTTTGTTTGTATAAATGTATGCGGTTTGTTGAATTTATCAAATTCTTTGATATCCTCAATTGCCTAAATTAAAACTTGTTCCTCACAATCTATCACGTGAAATAACAGTCTACACAAATAAAATTCGATAGTAAAAACATTTTTTTTTACGATTTTTCAAAAAATGAATCAAAGTTTGATTTAAGCATTTAATAACATCACAATTTAAGAAATCGAACGAGTCTATAACATAAAATAACTAACGTAAAGTTTTCATATGTCTTATGTAGTGTAAACCTATCTGATAGATATAATGAATTCTTTATAACGACTTTAAAATTAACGAGGAAAAAACGACGAAACTACGAAAAAACGTGTTTTAACGAAGAAAAAAATGTAAAATTAGGTATGTAATAAAATATTTCTTAAAAGTTTATTTAAAATATAGTCTTACAGTAATGACATACATGTATGCATATCCATAACATGTTGAAAACTGACTCATGTAGTACAGAAAGTCGTGGAATTTAGCGTCATTACGCTGCGGTTTCGGGCAATACTATGTACCTACATATCAATAATTCAGATTGTCTGTTGTAAAAAAACCATCATATCTGTCAACAATCTGCAGCATGCAAGTTTTTTAAAATATTTTTATAAATTTGGTTATCTATAGTAGTTGATTTAAATTCTTATTTGGAAAAAATTTGCTGAAAATCATTACGCTGTAGATCCTGGGAAATATTGTGCAGATTGGATAGTCTGTTGTTTAAACTATCATATTAGAGAACAATCTGCAGCATACGAGATTTATTTAATATTTTTCTTAATACGTTTATCACTAATAGAAGTTCTAAACATTTCATCGAAAAAAATTCAATACCCAGACCGAAGGCTGGGTGCGAAGCAGCTAGTATTTATTTTATTGATTGATATAATTATTAGGTTTACAATATTAAAAGTAAAAGCTACGCACCTTAAGGATATCGTAATAGAAATAATTTGCTAAAATCAGATAAACTTAAATTTATTTAAAGAATAAAGAATAGAACGTTTCTTAATTGATATTTTAAAAATATTTCTATAGATTTTTATTATTACTAAACACTAATTGATGATATGTAGGAGTAATAAAACAAAAGTTTCAATAATACTCAAGTATTTTATCATTTTTACAGATTTTGTTATGAAATCTGAAAGTACTACTCGAAAATATATTACCAGGAACTTATTAAAATATGTAAGTTGTATGATTAAATATCAGGAGTTTTTTAAAGAAAAATTATAGTCATACTTCTTATTTATGAATTCAGTGGCATAAAATTAAAACCGATACTTTTAATGTATAATAAAATATGCAATGAAATAAAATAATCGGCAGATATATTTCAAATGATTTTTTTACGATATTTTTAATTTCTCTATCTCAGCTTACATCTCTAACTCGAATTCGTTTCAAATTTTATTGAAGAGAAAACTAATGCATGTAAAAGTATTCCAAAATGACGCTTTTCACTTAGGATGGCATAAAAACTTTGAGTATTTATCGCTTCCCGATTTATTAAAATTGATATCGGACTTTAATTATGCACGATGAGTGCTGTACTCGTCTTTTATTTTTCATTCCAAAGCTGGCTCCATAGCACTTAAAAATTTGAATGCCTTACAGGAAGCATTCCAACTTTTTTCATATATTTCCAGCATCGAAAAAGAGGTGATTAAATTCACCAATGACCTGTTTTAAATTCCGCATTCACTGTCAGAGCTATGAGCAATATGAAAATTAGTTTGATCGCCTTCCATTATCTGCTTTTGAATCTTCATTTACAATGGTGCTCTCAAGGGACATAAAAGAACCCAAATCATTCCGATGGATGTAGATTTTAATGATACGAGAAGGAAAATTTCAAATAATCGATGCTAATCTTGGACAGAATGTCTCGATAACGAAATTTCTAATGCCTTGATTTTGATGACGAGTGTCTGGGGAAAAATTACTTTGTTCCTTAGCATTAATCTTGGGATTAATGATATAATCAGTGCCCTGAAGAAATGACTGTCATTAGACTGGATGGAACTCATTTCAACATCGAGGATTTCTAATGTTTTTTTAAATATTTTATTTACTGAGTAAGCACTCTCCTGGTGTTAGATATTGGCTCCGTGTAAGATTTATTTCGTAATTATGTAGACCAGCAATATCTATTCGATGAAAACCCCTTAACATTAACAATCTTTTATGACTTTTAAGCAGCCTTATGTGTACTTTAAATTGATATTTTCCTTAGAGAATAATCGGTAAATGTAACATTTGGACATCAATAATTTATGACTGTATATTTACGAATACGTATCAGTTTGAAATAGCCCATTTGGTTTCAAAAACTTTATTACTATGTTTACTAAATGGGAATGGACATGATTATATTCGCAGTAGTAAAACAGTGTGACAGAAATTAAGTTAGACAGAGTGGAATGTATTTCATCCTTAAGTTTAGAAATCAGTATAGAAATATGAAAAGTATCATAAAATTTTATGATTTTATTCCTATAAAATGCTTATGAAACATTTAAATTTCTGGTAAATGCTTAAATACCTATTCGGGATCAGTACTGAATTTCGTGTAATTAATATCTCATTCCTGGATATCACTGTATACTTAAAGAGTTTGGCTTTAGGAAGATAAATCTTATTTAATTAGCTAATTTTAATCGAAAAATCCCTACAGCTTTAGCAACAAATAGAAAAGTAGAGAATCAGTGCCATGTTTCTTCATAAGAACATAAATTAAAATCTTAAAATTATTTTGTAATTTAATATCGATAAAAATTATGTGATGGTCAACTCTTTTTTTAATGTTTATTCGAGTATCTGTATTTCATTTATTGTACTTAAAACACAAATTTATTGGACGTATTTTAAAGTAATAAAGTATATCATATAAGAACAGTACAAAATGTAGAAAAAACATAAATAGAACGAAAATGCCTTTTTCGATTTAACTTTTTTTAAAATTATCAAAACCTTTTTAAGTAATAAATATTTTATACGAACACGATTCTTTGATTCATAATTTTCGAATAAATTTTTGAAGATTACAAATAAATGATCTCTAAAGCTCATTAAATTAATAACATAATTATTTTAAAATATTTTGAGTATCTCCATGAAAATTTGAAATCCTTTGTTTTAAAGATGAGGAAAAAAATTAATATTTTTTATACAAATTTTTCATGCAAAATAATTTATACAAAGTAAACAAGATGGACTTACTTGTTTGATTTATCGATGAAGACTTTGAAATCGGGTTACATTGTATCTTATAAACATAGATCTTACAAGTAATCACCACCAATAAATCACCAGAAACAATATTCACGAAAAAGAAATCTATTTGAAAACGTTTAAAATATATTAGTTAATTATGATTATTATATCACACAAAACAACCAACTATTTAATGTTATGTATTATTAGATATAATTAAACTTAATAGTAAGAGATTGATTTTTTGCACAAGAACTTCCACAGTGACTATACCGACTGAATGCGGAACTCTTAAAATCTATCGCCTGCTTGCTGGACATTCACTGAATTATACACAACAGGAAAATGCTTGCTTTTAGTATTGATATAGATAATATTACATAGAGATGATCAAACAGGAAGAAAATATTCGTAGAACAAACAATACAAATCATATAGCTTATCCAACAATGAGGAAGAAAAGTATTTTTAAACTCTTTAGCTCAGGAAGCGTTTAGGTTCTGATCAGTCCTGCAGGATTAGAAATTGAGTCTAGTAAAAACTGAGTAAAATCTGGAATATAGTATGATTATGGCTAAGTTATTGTTTATGATATTAAGTTTATGATGAAAATGTGGGTATAAAATCATGTTTGCCTTTTGATACACAAAAGATCTTTTTTTCTTTCATAAATAAATTAATATAAAGATTAATGTGTGAAGTGTTTTATAAAATAAATGACAAAAATAATATTTAACGCAACCTTAATCATTTTGTACTTAAATATATTAAGTAACTCTGAAAAGTATCTGAAGTTTTTTGCTTAGAGATTTATAATAAACAATCTAAAATCAATAAAGAAACACATTCAAAAGAATACATTTAATTTTTATTACTTAAATATTTCGATCATACAATGTTCAGAAAAAAAAAATTAGTTGTTTTTTGTTTATTTTTAGAAACAGAATACTGAGTATTTATATGCAATAAAATCGTTAACGTTGTCGATATGATGCCGTGAAGACTAAAATAATGTTATGTTAGGTTAGATCACTCCCATTATTGTTATTTTCGCAAAAAAATAACAATATTGAGATAATTTTGTAAAATTTCTATGTAACTCTTTAACCTAAGGAATAATGATGTAAACATTGATTTCTAAAGAAACATTAAAATAGTTAAGCTTATTTTGCAGGTGTTTAATACATTTCGTTGTTACTTTTGAAAATGTAGGAAACAACAACATTCGGAATTAGCTGATTTACTATAGTCAATGCGCTGTATTACCTTTCTTAATATTATGAAATTATTTAGGATGATATAAATATATAAAATACCAATTATAGTTCAAAATTTGTTTTATTAGTTAAGCTGCTGCAATTGTGTTTTATTATAAGTAAAAGTTTAAAACACTATTTGAATGTATCTCCTAAATAATTAAGCTGAACGATGAACCAATGATTGATTCGCTGATCTTCGCAGTAGGATTAAAACTCACTTGATTAAAAAACTAGACTGAGAATCTCCAAAGCAAACCAAACCAAAATTATTTAAATTACTTATCCTCTTTACAGCATTTTTAGTATTTAAAATGACAAGGGACTTTTAGTATGACAGATTTTAACCAAAATTATGAAATGATTTTATGTACTAAGGAATCTAGTTAGGTATATGCATTGTTAACAGAAAAAAATACTTTTCAAATAACGAGATTATTTCATTTTACTAAAACATTTTTTTGTATAAAATAATATTTTAAACTTTTTAAATATATTTCCCCCCTTTGTCGATAACTCTATCTAATTTAACTTCGAAATAATCTAGGCGCATTAATTTTATTTATTTCTTATTCAAAATTTAGGGAGTCTACATGAATATGCTTGTTATTAAAACGGCTGTGCTTTATAAAGTCTTAAATATTTTCTAATTTTGTTTCATAACACTTATAAAAAACAGATAATTAATAAAATCTGTGTAAATACTCTTAGAGTTTTTTTATATTTTCTTTTATTGTAAGTTTTCTTTAATTATACTTTAATTGTTAATTTACTTTAATTATAATTCCCTTTACTTAATTTTCTTTCTTCAATTTACTAATTTTAATTAATTTTATTCTAATTTAAATTTATTAATTTTTATGATGGAATAAGTTAAAACAATATTGAAATTAAAATACGTAGTCTTTGATATAATAGTTTAACGAAAGAATATCAATTTGTTATGTTCATTTTCATTTTTCTACTATTATAAGAGATTTAGAGTTTAAACAAATATAATATTTCAAATTATATATGCATTCTAACTATTTTATGCGTTTAAATTTAATTATTTATTGTCTATATTAAATAGCAATAATGAATTTATAAAAGCAGACACAATTATCTAAAATAAAATTTTATCTGTGACGTATACATTACACTTAATTTATAATGCTTTCTTCAATTAATTCATCTACATTAGTTTTGATTAAAAAAGTTTTCCTGATAATTTTCAGAATTCATAAAAAAATATTTATATAAAATATTTGTTTCACAATTAAATTAATCTTATTTACTGATTTATAGGACTCGTTAATTTTAAATATTAAATCTCTAATTAATCAGTTTTATTCTAATATAAGACGTTTAGAAAACAACTCATTATAATGTCTTAGAATATACAATTCACTCGCATTGAACATTTTCATCGTTATTTAAATAACATCAAAATAAGAAGTATTGAAATAATTCACATAAAACTAATGACACATACGTAAAATAAAACGATTTTCTTTTTCTGATTCATTATTTTAAACTGCCAGGTAATATCGCATGTTTAATTAAAGGAAAAATATTCATATTCAATTTTCATTTCAATGCCTCCTATTAATTGAAGAATATATAATTTATTCCCTGATTTTCTTTCGAATAATGAGTGAGTGATTGAATATTTATTCATCTTTTTTAAACTTTTTTTTCTAGCTTTAAAAGTGCAATCAAATTAACGAAATAATACTACCTATAAATTACTTTACGGCATTGGAAAATTCTTCTATTGAAGACACATAAACATTTATTTTTATGATTAAAGAAAACTGTTGTGTTATATAAATTAATGAAGTTAAAAAAACAAATTTTATCTCGGAGATAACGTTAAAGATAATCTAACCCAAATTAAATTACTTAATTGCTTACTTAAGGTTTTTTATTAAATTGTTATAATATAAAACATATGTAGGACTAAAACTGATATTAAATCTTACTGTCTGATTTGCTTATGTGTGTTGATATATAATTGGCTTATAATTGGCCAGCTCAAATTAGCTTATAAAAGATACTTATATTTTCACTTAATTTCTTTTGAATGTGTAACTTAAATAAATTTAAATATTAAATACAGTAGAACCTGGATTAACCGAGCTTGGAATAACCGGGATTTCTCTTAACCGAGTCATCAAGGAAGTCTATTTTTTTCTAATTTCCAAAACGAGCTTGGAAAAAAGTATACTGTAAAAATAATAATGTTATGTTGGCCTAGTGTTTGAGAAAAAAATTAAAACTCATTAAGAAACACATGGACAAATATCTCTTGATTAAATTAATTATAAGAACATAGCAGAAAAAATACAAATTGTTGATTCAACTTATCATTAGTAGCTCGAAGACTACTCTCGAGTCGGCGTCAATCCTGTAAAAAAAATCAAATTATCTATCTTCCAAAGAGGTTCATCCAAACCACGGATGGCAGCCGTTCCTTTCGCTCCTTCTGCCAAAAATCTTGTCCATCCAAAAAAAAGTTCCGACCCTCGCGGAGACAAAAAAAAAATAGTCCACTCCATAACGGCGGGGGGAGAGGGTCCCATTTTCCCCAAAATTCACGGACACTGCTATTGGCTGGGAGAAATCCGAAATCGCTCTGCATTCAAACCGGTCCTGCCCCGGCATGTCACCTTCGAAGACACACGGGGTGACCGAATGTAACTTATTGTTACTACGGTCAAATGTGTATATGTAACAATAAGTTACGTATACACATTTTACTTCGATGTCCGTGTTACAGGCACTTCTTCCCCACAAAGGCATTTACCTTCCAAGAAATATTACACCCTTTTTTAAATCTTTTTCGATGTGAAACATAAGTTCATATATGTTTTTTTTTCATTTAAAGAACGTTCTATTGTTTTTTAGTTTAAAAGTTTGTTAAATTCGTAAGAACAGAATGTTTATATACATGGTTTCTATTAACCAATTTTTCCAATATCCGAGGTACAAGAGGTCCCAATTAGCCTGGATAACCGAGGTTCTACTGTATATTAATATTCAGTGTAAATTACAGTAATTTCGCTTTTTTTATAATTTTTCTTGATTTATATTCAATACAGTATATGAAAAAAAAATCAATCAACCATATACTTTGACAATTTATGATTTAAATATCAAGGAAAATGTATAGTAAATTTGGATGAATGGGAAAACCTTTTTTTAATTCCTTTTATTTGATCATCTTAATCCTGGACAGACATTCAAAGACAAAATTTCTACACACAGATATTAGATTTACTTCCAAAGTAATTTGACATGCAATATTTAATAAAAGTAATTCATCCATTAAATTTTAAGGAAAATGTATAGAAAATTTCGATGAATGGGAAAACCTTTTTTTTTAAAATTAATTTTATTTGACCATCTTACTTCTGGATAGACATTCAAAGACAAACTTTCTGCCACACAGATATTAGATTTACTTCCAAACTAATTTGACATGCATGTAATATTTAATAAAGGTTATTTAAGTAGTAGAAACAACATTGGACCTTTTTTTAAAATAAATGAAAAATGCAAGCATTATACAAAAGGAATTTAGAAATTGCTTGAGCATAGTTATTCTGTATATATCAATAAACATTTAAATTTGATGTGATATTAATATTAGGTACATAGTTTTGTCTTAAGGATCTTTTTGATTAAATTTTTAAAAAAATACAATTTTGTCTATGTTACTGAATTATATTTTACTGTATCATTTTTATACATACTTATTCAAGTTTAAGTACTAATAGATTTTCTTACATTTTTCATTAACACTAAACATACTATATAGCGGGTCAAATGATCCATGAGGTTTATGTAAACAATGCTATGTAAAATGAATTAAAATTCTTATTCTTTGTGTTTTCAATACATAAAAATTGACAATATACTGTTTTGTTTTATTATAATAAAGTTTACTTGTCTATCTCTTTCAAATTTTCATAATTTATACATTTTTAATCAGAAAAAATAAAGTCAGGTCATTTGACCGGCTATGGTAGAAATAGGTATGTATTAAGTGTTGGTATTTTTAGTGTCAAATGCGTTATCCTTTTAAATTTTGTTATATACGCAGAAACAATACTGAATATTAAAGTGTAATAGATCTAAGAAATAAAATAAAAATATAAGTGATTAAAATCAGAGGAAATATTTCATGATCATGCAGTTTATAAAAAATTATGAAAACATATATGAAAGACTTACGGTTTAATGCCATAGTCTAGCTGCTTTACACTATCTATATATACAAATGTTTGAATAGTTTATTAATAAATTAGATGTAGAAAAAAATTAATTTCAATATGCATCAATATATATTTTAATATATAGTTCAAATAATAGCTATATGTGATTGTTGGTAATTGTTTCTGTTTTATATAATTTTTAGCTAAAATAGAAATTTATTAAAAGAGAGAAAATACAAAAATAAACTGCAAAATTCAACCATAGTATTTCATTAATTAAGTAATCGGTACAGTTACGATTTTTTCTAAATTTTCAGAATAAATCTTTCAGCATAATGTAAATCGGATTTTAAGTTATCATTTTATTTATAAATCAATATTTATATATAAAATAAATGTTTTGCGATTAAAAGCATTTTTTGTTTATTTCCTACCAAAAAATTAATAAAAGAGTCATCCTTACAAGTTTAAAATGTATTTAGGTTTTAGTTATACATCAGTATACCTGTAAAAGAAATGAGTTTAAGACGTAATTCAAGTGTAATATATCGAATTTTATACATTTTTACCAGTTTTGGGAGTTATGTTCAACATAAAGTTTTAAAAATTAAAAATCCTTTAAATACCTGTTTGAGATTGTTCACCTTTCTTTGTTTTTAAATTTCAAATCGATAATTTACCTTTCTTGTCTTTGGTTACACATATAATATGTTTTATCATTTGCTTATACACATGTCTAACCTTCCATAGTTGGATGAAAATTAAAAAATAATAATACTGAATATTTATAATTGCTAAACTTGAACATTAGTAAACAACATTTCATTTTAAAAAAATCTAAATAAATTTTATTTTCATCACCACCAAGAAATAAATACGAATGAGATTTTAACAATAACCTTCCCACAACATTCCTTTGAATCAATTAGTGAACAAACTGATATTAAAATTTCGGAATTTCTATTAAAATATTTCAGTTTTCATTATAAATAGAATCATGTCATTAACACATTTTAAATTATATACTTAATGAATAAAAATAGAAATGCCCTGAAATATAATTTGATAAGACGTACATATTTTGTATATTTCGTGTACTGAATGAATTTATTTTATTTAAATTCTTTATTACTAATATATTTTAATTAAACTGAAAATTATATTTTTGTTTTTAACGTTTATTTGGCCATAAAAATTAATTTTATTTAGGAAATTAAATTTAATTGTTTGTTAAATTTAAGAACAGAAATATCGTAAGGAATTTTAATTTTAAAAATTTGTTGAATTCGTAAAGTCAAAGCTCCAGAGAAGAATTTTAATAAATAAAATTTAAATGTATATGCGTACATAAGAACATTAACTGATATGTAAAAATATTTATTAATAGTACAATAAATATATCTGTAGATACATTTGTATACTCTTTATGCATAATTTCTGTATATATGTGTTTGTGTGCTTCGCTGGGTGATTAAGGCATGAAAGACACTTTTTATTTCGTATATAAAAACATTTTTATTCTAATCTATCTGTCAATAACTATGCCTTTCAGATATCCTATGTTCACATTTTGTAACGACCAGCGAGGAGGATATTATAATCCCAATTTTTCTATGTCAAGTGTCTTTTTGACGTTGCTACCTAAAAACTTTCTATTGTCTACTTTCGCGTCAGTTACTTTAAGCTATATTAGTTCAACTATTTTTAAGTATAATATTAACCCCCATTTTTAAATGTTATATATATATATATATATATATATATATATATATATATATATATATATATATATATATATAAACAAAATAGGAATTTTAATCAGCCACAAATGAGTTGATATCCATTTTGAATCGCGTGAAATCAATAGAAAACTAGAAAATTTAAAATAACAATTTGAGTTTATTTTATCATCTTCTAAGGCTTCTATGTGAGAAAAAAGATGCATGACGTTACATTGGGTTGTGAAAAATTACTTTTTATAATTATTTCAGCCATATGTTTAGAGTGATGAGAAAAAATAATTTAAGTCGGAGAACACTCCTTTATCTAACATTTTATGACTAGGAAATTCAGTATTAAAATATTAGAAGGCTAAAAAGATAATTTTAGATATTTACAGGATAATGCTTATAGTATGCGCAGTCTTTGAGTATTATTTTCAGTATGCAATAAGAATAACAACAGATCCATAGACACTAATATACTACAGTAAACTAAAACTATATTATCTAATATTTTTCAAAACATTTTTTTTCTTGTTTTATAGCTAGGCGTATTTGTCCAAATATCATAGAAATCTTGTTAATAATATCAGGTTTCAAAAAACATTTTTTTTTCTTTTTGAAAATGATACAGAATTTTATTAAGAAGCATCAGAAAACTTGGGACCAATTTTCAATATAAACTTCCTAAAACTTTGGAAATTAAAAAAGAAATAGAACATCAAATCAGTTCTGTCTGTGGACTTACTTTTACACAACGAATGCGAAAGGAATCAGAGATTTCAAGAACTTATTTCAGAGCATCCAACCTGCATATAAATCGAAAATTTAATGTCTTGACTTTAGACCTTTTGAGAATCATACTCCACGAAGATAGATGCGTGTTAAGAAATAGTCTCTTCAGTTCGAGGATATTTATACAGCATGGAAATTTAGTACAGACTTGTCTGTGTGGTTTTCCAGTCTTGAATGCTTGAAAGGAATCACGTTTAATGTAATGCTATTAAGGGTGAATTTTTAAGATAAGGGTATGAAAAGGTTATGAGTGTTCCCAAATTGTGGTCCACAGATAAGGTAGAATACGCCCCGATTTATAAAACAGATATTACATAGATAACAACAATTAATATTATATCAAATTTAAAATATTTTTTTCTAAATATATTTCCTTAATATTTAATTTTCTTAAAGGAATAATCTGCCTTAACTCCTATTTCAAAAGTATTCCACGTTTAAAAAAATAATATTGGTAATATAGGAATATATATCCACACAATTTAATTACAATAGAGGTTTAATACGCATAAAATAAATTAAAAATATATTGCATTTAATTTACGAAGCCGGATGCTAAATCTTACATCTATAACATAAAACTACTCCCGAAATTGTACAATGTACATAAAACAATCCACATGTTTATGAAAAAAAAGCATATAGAAAAAAGTGCATACATGTAGATAATTTCAGGTATTTACCGGATAATGCTTATAGTATGCAAAGTCTTTGAGTATTATTTTCAGCATGCACTAAGAATAACAACAGAGACAAAGACACTAATATACTACAGTAAACTCAAACTATATTATCTAATATTTTTCAAAACATTTCTTATTTTTCTTTTTTTTACAGCTAAGCGTATTTGTCCAAATATTATAGAAATCTTGTTAATAATTTCAGGTTTCAAAAAACATTTTTGATTCTTTTTGAAAATGATATAGAATGTTAATAAGAAGCATCAGAAAACTTGGGACCAATTTTCAATATAAACTTCCTAAAACTTTGGAAATTAAAAAAAGAACAAGAAAACCAAATCAGTTATGTCTGCGGACTTACTTTTACACAACGAATGCGAAAGGAATCAGAGATTTCAAGAACTTATTTCAGAGCATCCAACCTGCATATAAATCGAAAATTTAATGTCTTGACTTTAGACCTTTTGAGAATCATACTCCACGAAGATAGATGCGTGTTAAGAAATAGTCTCTTCAGTTCGAGGATATTTATACAGCATGGAAATTTAGTACAGACTTCTCTGTGTGGTTTCACAGTCTTGAATGTTTGAAATACTCAGGTTTAATGTAATGCTATTAAAGGTGAATTTTTAAGATGGGGGTATGAAAAGGTTATGAGTGTTCCCAAATTGTGGTCCACAGATAAGGTAGAATACGCCTCGATTTATAAAACAGATATTACATAGATAACAACAATTAATATTATATCAAATTTAAAATATTTTTTTCTAAATATATTTCCTTAATATTTAATTTTCTTAAAGGACTAATCTGCCTTAACTCCTATTTCAAATGTATTCCACGTTTAAAAAAATGATATTGGTAGTATAGGAATATATATCCACACAATTTAATTACAATAGAGGTTTAAGACGCATAAAATAAATTAAAAATATATTGCATTTAATTTACGAAGCCGAATGCTAAATCTTACATCTATAACATAAAACTACTCCCGAAATTGTACAATGTACATAAAAACAATCCAAATGTTTATGAAAAAAAAGCATATAGAAAAAAGTGCATACATGTATAGGAATATATAGATGAAAAAGGTTGAAAAAGAAATAGTTCAAATGCGCATGCTCTATAACTTCAAGCTGCGCTGACTCTCCGTTGAAGTTATAGTAAGTTTTGTAACTTCGTCACAGTAGCATACATAAGGTAGTTATACAAAACCTAATTTAAATTATTTATTTCTTAAATATAATTATCAATTATGTAACACTTAAAACAAGCTAAGTTAAATTCTTATTTAAAAATATTTCATGTTTAGTATCAATTTTTATATTAACAAATTTATGATGTTAATCGACATGTCTAATCCACTAAAATTTACAAAAGTAAATGTTTTTAGTTTTAGTAGAAAAATACTTAATATTAAGTATTGAATATTTTTCTATTATTAAAAATATTCATAAACCGAGTCATTTTAAACAATCTTATTTGATAACAATTCACATATAATGCATAATAACATATTTAATGTATTTTAAAATTAGAAAAATAATAAATTATGTAATCTAATTCATATTACATGAAACTTATAGTAACCACATTAAATTGTAATTGTTTAGAATATTTATTTACTTGTACAATGTAGATATAAATATCGATGTTCAAATTTCAACGGATATAAACACTTTCCTTGTTAACTAGTCTTTAAGCTACATCTATCTGAGCCTAGAACGAAAATTTATCTGTGTCACTTTAATTTCCCATTCGGACTACCTTTTAATTAGTTTCAGCGAGTTGTACTCAAGTATTTGCTTGCGTATCTTTTGTACTTTAAAAACGATTAGCAATAGAATGTTGGAATTTTGTACTTAAGTTTGTTTTAACAACTAGTTTATCATTTTCATCATTGATTCCATTTCTTTACATAACGAAATTTTTCAACAAATAAAGCTCTACAACTCTCTGTCGGATGGTTGTAATTGAGTTCTACACCTATACAACGGTAATTATATTGGTTTATTAAAATGATATAGAAACAATACTTATTAGAACAGTGTAAAAATAACTCATTTATTTAGAATAATGTTGAATCTTTGCTTTGAGTCTTATTTGAAATAAATATCGACTTATCAATAAAGTATTGTAAGTGCTGCACACTGTAATGTATAACGAACTATCTGTTTAATAAAAAAAATTTCAATATAAAATATATTAACTCTTCCAGTTACCACTATAGTTCTTCACAGTCCACCACAGTCTTCCACTACACCAGATGGCAGTATATTTACTCTATTTAGACTACACCCGGAATAAAGCGAAACTAAAGACACTTTAAAATTGGATGTGGAAATAGATTAGAGGATGCATCATAGACGATAAATTTTAAAAGTAAACAAATATTAAATACTAGCATATAGCCCATTATATGGCAGGATCAGTAAAATTTTTAATTTTCTAGAATTGTAAAGTACCATAAAAGGCAGATTATAAAATGGGGCATTTTTGGCTGAAAATTATCTGGTTCACACAAATAATTTTTTTTATCTTTATTGATCACATGTTAGTTGCTACCTTTAATTTATTTTGTCATATTACGTGATAGGATGGACAGCAGAGGTTTTAATATTGACAGTGATTATTTGGCGATATGTATGAATGGTGTCCAAAATTTAGCGAATCGATTTCAAACCGTGCAGTTATGTTTAAAAAACAAACACACAAACAAATTTCTTAATTTTCAAAGATATATTACTTAAAAAGCTAGATATACATTAGTTCTTGAAATGGACTCCTAGGCTTTGTTGTTAATACCGGTGATAAAATTTTTATTGCAACAAAAAATAATCAATGTTTAAATTTAAAATTAGCACTAATATATTATTTAATACAAACATAAAGGAAAATTATTTACGTGATATCTAAATTCAGTGATAAAAATATGAGAATAATGCTGACGATATTTAAATAATTTAAAATAAAAAATGATTAAATGAGATGGTTGAAGGAATGACGTCATAATGC
Organism: Pardosa pseudoannulata; assembly: GCA_032207245.1. Lineage (NCBI taxonomy): Eukaryota > Metazoa > Arthropoda > Arachnida > Araneae > Lycosidae > Pardosa > Pardosa pseudoannulata. The sequence continues at coordinate 86,121,201 of CM063505.1, read as the reverse complement.
TGGAAAAAATGTTATTTTTACCTATTTATTATGCGATAAATGGATAAATTGAATCGCCTGCTCTTAACCGGGGAAAATAGGGCTCGAAATAATGGCATTAAACTCTTGAAAAGTGGGGAAGGGGTGGATTTTGAACGTTTCAAAGACTGCAGTATTTTCCGCTGTGATGTGAAGCATATTTATACCAATTTATTTAAAAATCGGATTGACACCTTAGGAGAAGATAAACTTTAAATTTTGCTAACCCTAACTCATCAATAAATCAATATGGATGGCTGTATCCATTCCAGGTCCAACCGCTTCATAAATTTGAGGACAGACGGACAGATGACTTAGGCTATTATTATATAGGGGATAACGCCTTGTCTGATAATAATACTAGTAAGTCCCGTAATATTCTTATTTTATTTTTATATCAGTAATTTTTTTTTATTTCGGAAGTAATTATTCGTTGGAGTAAAGAATTTTTTTAAATTTAATTTCCGTACTATTTCTACTTAATTAAACTTGGAAAAACTGGAATATGCCGTGGTCACCGTGTACATCAGATATTAAATCAAATATAATAAACTATAATTAATGAAAATCTGATGGAGAACGAATGGGTAGGGTGCTACTCTTTGTTTGTATTATTTTCAATTTAAAATCATGCTGAGGGCATGGGTGTTCGTAGCTGTTCGAAATCTGATTTAAGGAGTTTGATCCAGTCGTAACGCAGTCCGTAGCGTTGCAATCCAAAACAGAGCAAACGATAAATACAAAAATAAATGTTAACTCTCAATATTGTAAAACTAAGTAATATATATTTATAATGCAAGATATTTATATATTTTAAGAATAATCTTGAATGAAAAGTTAAGTTAGTATGATGCGTGAAGATGCCTCCAGCCTAGATCTACTAACCCAAAGTGTCTAACTCTTAATCTATTTTCTTCGTTACATAACATTGCGCCTGTATTGTTTAATCTGTACTCTTCCGCTGACAGTCTCACGTGTCCTCATTGGCGTCATATTAGTTTTATGTGTCTTTGGTAATAATTCCCTTAATTTTCTCATCTCCATTTCTAAACCTGACATGTGTAAAATCCTATACATGTGCACTAAGTTATTATGATCTGGCTGGGTATCTTGATGACATTTTTCATGATGATTCTGGGAAAAATCTTTTATAGATTTAGATTAAAGTGCTATAAAATCAAGGTCACAATGGATTTTTCTCTCACCAGAGATTCGATACCACATACATATAATTTTTAGAATTAATAAATTCCTGGGATAGTGTGTAAAATATGCTATATAATGATAGAAATTTTGATGATTTTATTCTAGAAATAGTTTAGACATTAGTTACTTCCAATTGTTGTGTTCCGTATTTCTGCTCAATATCCAAATATAACACTCGATATATCATATACATTTGAAATACATATTGCTGTATGTGATACGTAATTGCCATGAGAGAACACTCTTAAAATTATATTAATATATTTAAATTATTATTCATATTTTTCATCTATACTTCTTTTTAATCTATATTTCTCTTTAATAATTTTAGCTGAAACATTTTATATTAAAGATCTGCAATGAACAGCTATAGATCTTTCATATCTTTAGTTTATACATAAGTAAAAAAAAAACTTACATATGTATTCGTTTTTAAAAAATAGTGGTTACAGTTTTTAAATATTATTGGTTTAATATAAAATATACATATATTTCATTTGGCAATCTCAAACATTCAGATCGAATGTTGGTTAGGAAAAGGATAATAATTAATAGGTAATAAAATATATAAAAAAAATTTTACGGATTTAAAATAATTAAATTTGTACTAGAAATGCTATACTTGAAGGAACTTATATTTGTTTAATAAAATTATATTTAAAATTTTAGTGCAATTAAGATTGTGATGTGTAACTCTTTAAACAAAATTATTATTTTAACTCAAATATTATAACAATGTATTAATAAAAGTGAATTTTTATCAAAAATGTAACTCAAACGTCTAAGAATATTATTTAAATAATACAAACACTTGAATATCTTATGCAAAAATATAAAAATAGCTTAAAGCCATCTTTTTAAAAGACGCTTATTTTGGGTAACTCTGATTATCTTAAAGTAAATATAGTTAATACAGAGCTATCTTTAATTTGAAATTGTAACTTTTAAGTGAATTAACAAAAAAAATCTCTTTAAAAATCCCATTGACACTTAATATATCTTGAGTTTGTTGCAGCATTACATTTGGAGTTTACAGACGAAATGAGATTATTTTTACTTATTTATAATTTCATCCTTTTCTTCATAGGAGTGGTTCAATTGTAGTGATATAAGTGCTAATTTCTTTCTAATTTTTATTATACTGTCCATTTTTAGAATTATTTTTCAAGTATGTGTGACATTTTTTTAATTACTAATAGCATATATTTTTATATTCAACAACAAAAAAATATTTTTTGGAAAAAATTTTACAAATTATTCTAGAATTGTTAGACAAAAATATGTTATTTTTTATTACATGAGAGCACAATTTTGTTTACATTATACATAAACTAAAATTTAAGCAAAATTTTAATGGCGTTAAAATTACTGCTGTACAAAATAGTTTAGTAATATGCGCAGATCATATAATGTCTGAAAAAATGAGAAATTTATTATTGGTGAATACATACTTCAGAAATTTTCAGTATAATGAAACTGTAACCTTAGCTTTCTAAAGGCTGTAATAGCATAGATTTTTAATGAAATACATGCTATAACAAAAGCTTCTCTCTCCAATTAATCTGTGCATATGAGATATAGATTATTGAAGATTTCTACCATTTATAAAAAAAATAGTTTTTTATAAAAAAAGTTTATTAAACATTTAGAAGAGATTTTTTATTAAACTTTAGCCACAGCTGGGAAAAGTGTTGACTAGACAAAATAAATTACATCTGTAGGATAGAATATTTTTAAGTGGATCACGATCCTTTGATTAAGATATTCAGAGGCTGGGAAAAAGATTTTAAGGAATTAGAATGCGCGAGAAGACTTTCGGTCTATTCTGTATTAGTAAATATGGTGTTATAAATCATTTCTAAAGAAATTTCTACCACTATTATTGCCTTTGTTTAAAAAATCAATTAAAATTTAATTAAAAGTATCCTTTTCTATTTAGAAAAAAATCTGGGAGACTATGATTCGTTGACCTTCTTTTACAACTAGGCCAGAAGCAACGAGTTGATATACTTTTTTATAAAACTATTCTCTTCACATAGCTAAAATATATAGGTATTTTTGAATCTTAGGACGAATATTACTTTAAATATTTCAGCAAAACGTATTATCACTTTTCTGTTTACCTTTCTAAAATCTCAGATGTGCATGTTGAATACACGAATAGTTTATACATGTTTAATACATGAAAATACACGCTAGCATTTCACTGAATTCGTTCCATTTGCGTCCACGAGATATTACCTTTAATGATGCATGTAAACATCCATATTTATGTTGCATAAATGAATATTTAAATTTTAAATTTTAAATATTTTTACTGGAATTTTGTCAGGAAAGGCACTTTATCTTGTTACATTTCCTAAGTAATATTTTACCTTTCTACTCGAATTCTTTCAGAAAAATGTTTCTTGAATTTCAAATTAAGTGTAAACTGTAATATATGTAATGAAATATCAAGGTTTGTTTTCAAAGCTTATATATTTTTTAAAAGTTTTATCTCATTTTCTATCAAATATTTTGAGAAGAATTATTACTATGGATATCATGGTTTAATAGCATTGGTACATAGACAGCGGAGAAGTTTTTCGTCAAAAATGTTTATAATAATGCAATATTACACATTTGATTTATGTGATTTTCGCCTACAATTCCAATAGTTGTCTGAGTGATTACTATTATTACACTATTTAATACTACACTACTACATAAAAGCTACTTTTATAACAATAAACTACTATTATATAATATTTTATATTCGTATTTTAGTAATTTTAACTATTTATATTTAAATTAGTTTGGCTCCTGCCAGGAAATTGGCCTAGAAAATTATGGATATTTTATATAACTTATATTTACTTAGAAGTTTATGACTACATATCATAATATTTTAGTGGGATACAGAAGTTAAGGAAATTTTAGACTTAAATTATTATGTATGACGTATCGCCAAAAAAAAAGAGAACAAATGTAGCAGGCCAAGAAAATTTTTGTAATTTTAGTTTTCCTTTCATAAAGTTGCGAAAGATTTCAATGCAGAATTTCAATATAGATAGTATTATATAATTTCTTTGTAATATTAAATATCAAAATTTATCTAAAAAATTATAAAATTTAATTGTAGATAAAAATAGAGTTCTTTACAAAATTTCATCATATCAAATAATGCTTTCTCAGTAAAGAAATCGTTTTAATTTTACCGGGCATTTATTTCTATTCCGGCCTATGACTAGATGTAAATTCAATTTAGTGTCAACATTATTAATGTGTTATTAAGTAAGGATGCAACTTTACAGTGATATTAGCATAGTTTTAGTTAAATTTTGTTACATTTATTCTAACGGTTAATTCTCATTTATCACGTGTTTCTTTCAAAAGAGAAAATATCTATTCCCTAAATAACCGTACAGCTGAAAGCTTATTCTGCTAGTCTATTCAATAACATCCTGGTATCAGATACAGATACTATGCCTAAGGACTACGAATCATGTTAAATATGACCAGATACTAGATATTGTAGATATTTTTATCCATGAAATTCTATACATTTTATTGTAGTTATTTATCCGGCAATAGTATACATGAAAAACTAATGGTGTATTGACAGGATGTAAGATGAAGTATGTTACGGAAGTATGAAATGTATATGAAATAAGGTCAAATTGAGCATTGATGTTGTGATTCACAAGACAGTATTTTGAAAGATAATATATGGATGACATGTTTGTTATTTACAATAACAAAGCACTTTTTATATAAGCAGGTTATTGGCAACATATTCTTAACAAAAAAGCGTTCATGTCAAATGTGTTTAAAGTTGATATGTATTCTCAAACTAAAAATTTGATAATAGTTAGAAATTCCCTTTTTCCCCAAAAAAAGGAAAAATAAAACTAAAATGTACTACCACCATGTGTACTTCGTTAGTAACGATATAATTGCAGGAATATTTTGTGTATTTATTTCATGTAATTGGAATTTAAAGAACTCTATTTGTATTAGTAATAGTAGTTAATGTTTGCCTTCTGCATATAAATACATTATTTAATCTTGTCGTTTTATCAAAAATTCTTAAAATTATTATTACAAGTATTTGTAAAATATTAATTTTTTAGCAAATTAGAATTTATAAAAAAAATGTTTCTTTTTTTCATGAAAGTATTTATGACATATGTCAGAATCTGAGTGTAAGAACGTTCTAGAAATCCAACTAAGGCTCTTTTTTTATTTATACCTAAAGCCTATATATAAAAATATAAATATAAAGCCTATATATTAAAAGCCTAAGATACAATTTGACGTGATTTTAATAATTTAACAAAAATTTTAATTCAAATTTTGGTATATCGAACATACCCCCTTTAAACTGGATTTGCTTCAGAAATTAAAATTGTTATAGTGTATTCCGAAAAAAAAACAATTGTTATATTTCAGTTATTTATTTTAATTTTTTCACAAAGAAAAAAAACATAGGGAACGAATTAAAAAAATAGGAGAATAGCATTTCTATCTTTAGTGGGGAAAATGCGATATAAGATAAAATCATAGATTACGTATATATAAAAATTGGAAATGCATTATTATTATTATTACAGAATGATATGGACCTATTAGTGCTACGTATTATTATAATTTATTGAAAATTTTGAAAAGTAGGATGTAAAAAAACTATTTGCTACTAGTTGAAACTGTTTTTTACGTTAAACTTAATAACTGAATAGTCTGGTAATATGCTATTTGTACACAATTTCTCTGGTTTTCAGCATTTAAATTTTTTTCACTTTGATGTGTTTCTATAAATGGGTCTGTGAATACAGTAACGATTTTAATAAAAACACTAAAGAAAATTGTAAAAGGATATTTCATTTATTACCTATAATTAAGATCAAAAGAGTTGGTTTGACTTTTTTGGGATTTTAGGCATTTTCAGCATCATATTTAAGAATTACGAGTGGCGTTTTTCTCTTCTCTAAAGCCTGTTTTTATGAACAGTTTTTTAAATATCGGTTTGTTTAAAATTTAATAAATTGATTAGTTTTTAATTTTACTGCTAATTTCAATATAAGAATTCCTTTAAAACATAGTTTGATTGTCCGAATCTAGCTATTAGAATGGATGTTCGAAGAATTTCGTAAGCCCTGGTCTCATAAGAAGCCGAACGTTGGCAGATTGGTTAAGGCTCTGATCGTTGGAACCGGAGCTCGTGGGTTCGAACCCCACTGTGACATGGATTTTCGTATCCTTTCGGAATCAGCTTTAAGCAGTAGGTCCCGGTCTCATTAGCCCCCGTGTGCAAAACAATATACCGTCGTGCTGCAAATCAAACTAAACCTGGTCTCATTAACCCTTCTGATAAAAAAAAATAAAATAAAAATCAGTCTGTGGAGCTCCCAACCAAATCACCTTGAACATAAAATTATTTGTCAAAGATGTTTTTATTTTCACACTTAATATGAATGAAAACAATTTTAGTTGAGTAGATTTATATTTTTGCTAAATTTGTCTCGTTTTGTGTATTTGCTGAGATATAAATATCGGCTTTCAGTAGGAATAATTTAACAAATTTGACAACCAACATCCTTATTTCGCTTCCTTATACATTTACACAACATTCACATGTCAGTTTATTTTATCTCAAAAATTTCAGTGTCAGACTTTAGAGTTAAAATAACAGGTGGAAATAAGATGACGCTTACATACCAGAAAGTATTAGCGTTGTAAGGAATATAAATTGAAAATAACATCTTTCAGTCTATATTAGTCAAATTTAAGAAGCTTTTCAATTTGAAATCAGTATAATTGAGAAAATGGGCTCAAACATTTTGAAGAAAGGAGATAAACTTCCTAGTTCAGTAAAGCGTTTTAAAAAGTTTTATGTGTGTTTTGCCTTATAATGAAACTATTTAAAATAAAGTTAAAATATGCATGTTACTAGTTTTCAGAATCCAGTAAATTTAATATATACTATATGTGTTCATTTTTTATTGTAATGTTATTTAATTAATTACGTCTAGATTAAATTTGTGAAACATAAAATATTCGTTGGTTTTTTTTTTTTTTTTTTTTAAACTTTATGCTTTTATTTAAAAGCTTATGCTTAGTGCCATTTCCTTATATTGCATCTAATATATATTAGAAAGACGTAAGTATTGATTAGATTTAAAATGCACATGATTATTTGATGATATCGCAGACGTCAATAAGGATTTATTTTAAAGTTTATTTCCTTTTATTATACTTTGATTTTTTTAAAAGACTTTAACATTTCATTTTTTTCATTAATGCTTTATTAAGATTAATTATTTTAAATTGTTCCGAGCATTATTCGTCATTCAGGCGTAATTGAGTTTTACTAAATATACCTGACAATATTTCCAGCAGCATATTGGATGTTTAACTTTCTTCCAGTACTTGCATCATTTATGATTTAAACGTACAGTTAATGACAAGTTTGCTTTATAATATTTAAAAAAAAAATAATCTACATCCAAAAGTTTCAAAGATATTTGTGTTCATTTAACTATATTTTTTAAAAAAAAGTTTGCATATAACTATATTTTAGAAAAAAAGTGTGCTCAAAATATTTAGCTGTTCTCAATAGTGTTAACTATAGTGTTCTCATGTTCAATAAACTATATTTTTCATTACTGGAAAAATTGGTTTACTTTCTCCATTACAATAGCACGAATCATGAGAACTTCTTGTTTCAAAAATTGATATGACAAGAGCATTGAAATATCAAAGAAAATGTGAAATGAATATGAAATACGCTCAACTATCCAAAATATTCACTTACATAGTTTAACCTCATTCTCCATTTAATTAATTTATTTATACTTTCAAACTACAAATTTAATGTTGATGTTTCTAGACATTTACATTTTGTATTACATTTTTTATCCTGGTAAGATTAGCTCTCTATTTGTAATTTCTACACAATTAAAACGTAAACCATGGTATATGGCCTTAGTATATTTATTACCGAATATTTTATGATGTTTATGATTAATTAGTTCAAATTTTAAACCACAAAATTTGAAATGATTTAATTTTTATTAAATAATTTTCTTTCATTTCACCAAAATGATTCAAAATGAATTATTTTTAAAATGGTTTTATTTAAAATTTTCAGATGAGAATAAAATATGTATATGCATTTCTACAAGGTAAGATAAATACACGTCGTAACATTTCAAAACAAGAATGTCAATTTTTTTAACTGGCACTTTTTTTAATTGCAGTTTTTTATACTATTTATAAAGTTGGAGTTTATAAGCTCCTAATTGGTTATATTGATAGTGCATAAGGGCAAAATTTAATTGCATTATTTCTTGCTCGTCCACATAGAAAAGATAACAAAAAAGTAGGTGGAAATGCTTTGTTCAGTAATTGTTCTATAATGAATCAAAAATTAAAGATTATAAAAAATTAGAAATTATTTCTTCAACACCTTTGTTTTATAAATATTTTAACCCTTAATTTTACAAGATGTTTTTTCAAATATTTTTCTAATTTCTGTTATTTTCCCTTGCCTGTATAAACATTAGGATCTCTGTAAAATATACAAAACAAATATCATTTTAGATTTTTGAGATAATGTCCGCTGGGGCGAACACTAACAATTATGTTATATAGTAGTTATAGATATACATGCCCTGTTTAGCTGCCAGACTTAGCCAAATTAAGGGTTAAACTTTTGATATGCATTTTCTTCCCGTCCTATTTAAAAATTTATGGACTATTTAACTTATTATGCACTAAACTTAATATTAACGTAGTCAAATACTAGTTCTAACAAGCTTCCATTTAAAATTCTGTCAATTTTGTATATAAACTTCCAGTAGAATCTTCGATTTTAGCGAATCCTTGTGATAACAAATAGGTCTTATTAACTGGGAAATCGTATCGTACAAAATGTCATCCAACTATTAGTAAAGAGTTTAACCTGGAGCAATTTTCAAGGAACTTCTATGAAAGACAAAATTTAAAAATATTTTGAGCTGAAATTTTAACGGCGTTTTCAGGATAATTTTGTAGGAATTGGCATATGAAATTCCTAAGCAAATTGATTTAAGATTAAATTAAAATAGTGCAGTATGTGCGATATTGGAATAATAGCACTAACAATGTGATGTATGCATTCTTGGAGATGACGGACATTCATCACTGAAAATTTTTACTGAAAGTTGTATATTATTATTTAAGTTGTAAAGAATAAATCCGAATGAGAATTTAATATATCTTTTAAAATCAATAATGACCGATGAATTTATGTATTATAATTATTACCAATATTATTAAATGATTTTTAAAGAAAATTTGTTATGATTATTTTCTCCACTCTGGTTCATTCCAATCCCATTCCTCTACTGGTTATTTACTCTATCTATATTAGGTCCCGGCTTCATTGCCCCTCCTGTAGCAAAAATGTAGACTGTAGCGCCCCTAACCAATCAATGTAATTTACTGTATAAAATAGTTCAAAAAGCAAGAACTTTCGTAAATCTTCTTCAAAATGTGAAATCTGTCAGTTGTGAATTAAAAAAGATAGAACAGAGAGATTGTATAGAAAAATGGATTGTTAATGTAAAATATTTAACTATAAATTCGAACAAATGCGTTAATATAGTTGAGCGTTAATAAAATATAATCTTAAGTTAAAAGGCGATACGTGTAAAATTAGTTTACGTTGAGCATTTTAATATATTTTGAAACAATAGATTTTTAAAAAAATATTAATACTATACCTTGAAATTTGAATTAA
>CM063505.1:86090235-86111116 GCA_032207245.1 Pardosa pseudoannulata | reverse complement strand
GAAATTATTTTTTGCTTGTAATTCATCCTGCGATCTCCTTGCATTTTCGTTTGAAACCTCAGTTCATGTAAGATTGAACTTTTTAAAGTTCAATATAATTAAACATACATAATGAATCCATTAATCTATGAAACCATATGTAAATATTTATTATGAATGCTTATCATAAGTTGTTATATTTATTTCCATATATCCTATCAAGGAACTCAATCTTTTAAAATCTAATTTAAAAAAGTATATAACGTCTATAACCCCTAATTAATACTTTATATATATATATATATATATATATATATATATATATATATATATATATATATATATATATATATATATATATATACATATATATATACATATATATATACATATATATATATATATATATATATATATATATATATATATATATGAAACATAACGGTGGACACGCTGTTCCCCAGCTGTGGTCCTGAGTATTCGGGAACGAATTGAAGCTGTGGTGATCAAAAGAATGACAAGATTTTTCAATTTAGTAACATATTTGTTTGGTCATTTTCAAAAGTCAGCTTAAACAAGAATTAGCCATGAGGCGAGTTATAACCTTGGGGGCGCCACCAGCGTGAGGCAGTAATTTTAGGCGTGGCAGTAAAAAAATTTCTGGTGAGATTTTTAGAAATCTAAATTCAAAGAGAAAGTCATTTGGAAGTTCATATCGATATGAGAAAGGAGATTTTATCTATTACAAAGAGTTTAACGCCAATTGGATACTATTTAGAGAGAGAAATCGTGGACTTAATGGGGGTTTAATATAGGAGTTAGTAATTTTAGTTCTAAGATTAAAGTGTTTAAATTTTTATATTACATGTGTATAAATTCTCACGTAGATTCAAGTACTGGTTGCCGAACGATGGCCGATTGGTTAGGGTGCTGGCCTTCGGTACCAGAGTTCGTGGGTTCGAATCCCACAGTAGCATGGATGTTCGTAGCAGTTCGGAATCGGCTTTAAGCTGTAGGTCCCGGTCTCATTAGCCCTCGTGTTGCAAAACGTAGACCGTAGCACCCCAAACCAAACCAAACCAAACCAAATAAAGTACTGGTTGCACACAATGAAGACTCACATGAACTAATAATAGGGTTTATTTCAAGCGAAAATACGTAGCTTGCAGTTGTAACACAAGCTTTTATAATGTAACAGAATATTCTATAATTATTTTCATAGTACAGAAAATTTACATATTTTAGAAATTTTCTACACTATTTAACAAAGCGAACATAAAATGACGGAAATAAACTTCTCCTGACTGAGGATCGAACAGGAGAAATTTCGGCTAATAGCTCACGACTTTAACCATTGTGCCATGGAGTTTGGTGGTTTATGGTTGAAACGTAGCAATATATATATATATATATATATATATATATATATATATATATATATATATATACATACATATATAAATATGTGTGAGTGTGTGTATATGTGTATATATATATATATATATATATATATATATATACATACATAATCCATCTAAAATTCTTATTTTCTTCTCACATTTTAATAATGAATTTCCCAGCCATAAAATGTAAGATAAAGGACTGTTCTCACACTTAAACTGTTTTTATCCATCACATAAATACTAATATATAAACTGAAATTATTTGAAACAATATATTGTTTTTAACACGAAATGCACTATTTAATTTGTTGAAACACTAAAAGCGTAAATAAATTCTGCAAAATAATTAAAAGAATATTTAACTTAAAATATTTTTTCCTCTACACTTCATTAAAAAATGTTTCTAAACATTCCTTATCTTAAATAAGTTATAAACAGTAAGACTTTGTTTTAATAACAAACATTTAATGTTAATCTTCATTGTTTGACATAATGTTTAACGGATTGTTGCTGATAAACAGGTAATGGAACTTTATTCTTTTTGCGAGTGCAACTTTTTCTTCGGTTTCCAAAAGAATTAAGTCTGGAACATTACTGAAAGGAAAGCGGAAATACCCTGAACTCGATAAACTGAGATAAGGTTAACTAGTTTTATTTGGCCTTTTCATCTGTCCGTTATCTGGCAAAATTTGCCTTCCTCGTGACAAGAATAAGTAGTCATTTAATGTGTATTGTATAATAATAATTTGAAAAAGCCTGATCTCCGCAATGTTATCCATTGTACAAGGTTTGAATAACTGAAAATACAATGCAGTAATTGATACAAAATCACAGTTAAATTACAAAAAGTTTGGGGTAAAGAAAGCATTTATAGGCAAATATATTTTTGATGAATGTTAAGTATCAATGATTTATTTTAATGTTTGAATTTCTGAGCTGGAAAATATAATGTATCAAAAATAATTTATTCGTCTAAGTATACAGATTTACTTGCGTATCAGTTTTAAATTCTTAATGTATTGGTATTTAAAACATGCAGACTGTTTGACAACGTGTACAGTTATACAAACGTAAATAAATTTGAAATTTGAAATTTCCTCTAATAAAAATATTTCTATTCATATATTATTGGGAATCAAGTTTATCATTTATTTATGAATTTTTAGGACATTTTGTTATTACTTATTTATTTTGTTTATTAAATTACTGCACAGGTTTGCGATGTTATGAAATCTCTCGAATTATACATAATGCACTAGATATTTCAGAGAGCTAATATTGATTTTAATGTTTCTAGCCATTACATGTGTCGGTTTAAGTGACATTTGTGTTGTGAAAAACAATACAAGAGTCCATACAAGATGTGTGTGTTTGTGTTTTGAATTTCTAATCTGGAAATTATAATGTATAATAAATAATTTATTCGTCTCAGTATACAGATTTACTTGTGTATGAGTTTTAAATTGTTTCCATGTATTGGTATTTAAAACATGAACACTTTTTGACAACATGTACAGTTATACAAATGTAAATAAATTATAAATTTCCTCGAATAAAAATATTTCTATTCATATTTTATTGGTAATCAAGTTTATCATTTATGAATTATTATGGATTCTTGTTATTATTATTTTATTTTTTAATTTACTACACATGTATGCGATGTTATGAAAGCTCTCGAATAATACATAATCCACTAGATATTTCAGAGAGCTAATATTAATTTTAATGTTTCTGGCCATTACAGGTGTCTGTTTAAGGGACTCTTGTGTTCTGAAATACAATACAAGAGTCCATACAAGGTGTGTGTATGTGTGTTTTGAATTTCTAAGGTGGAAGATATAATGTATCAAAAATAATTTAATCGTCTCAGTATACAGATTTACTTGCGTATCAGTTTTAAATTATTCCCATGTATTGGTATTTAAAACATGAACAATATTTGATAACGTATACATTTATATAAACGTAAATAAATTTGAAATTTGAAATTTCCTCGAATAAATAATAATTATATTAATATTTTATTGGAAATAAAATTTTTCATTTATTTATGAATTTTTAGGGATTTTTGTTATTATTTATTTATTTTGTTTATTAACTTACTGCACAGGTTTGCGATGTTATGAAAGCTCTCGAATTATACATAATGCACTAGATATTTCAGACAGCTAAAATTAATCTTAATTTTATGCCCATAACAGGTGTCGGTTTATAGGACTCTTCTATTGTGGAAAACAATACAAGATTCCATACAAGTGTGTAATACAATATGTGTGTGTGTTTTGAATTTCTAAGCTGGAAAATATAATGTATCAAAAATAATTTATCCATCCCAGTATACAGATTTACTTGAGTATCAGTTTTAAATTGTTCCCATGTATTGGTATTTAAAACATGGACACTATTTGACAACTTATACAGTTATGCAAATATAAATAATATATTATTTGAAATTTCCTAGAATAAAAAATATTTCTATTCACATAGTATTGGAATCAAGTTTATTATTTATTTATGAATTTTAGGGATTTTTGTTATTTATTTTGTTAATTAACTTACTGCACAGGATTGCGATGTTATGAAAGCTCTCGAATTATACATAATGCACAAGATATTTCAAAGATCTATTATTAATTTTAATGTTTTTGGATATTACAGGTGTCGGTTTAAGGGACTCTTGTATTGTGAAAAACAATATAAGAGTCCATACAAGATGTGTGTGTTTTGAATTTCTAAGCTGGAAAATATAGTGTATCAAAAAACAATTTATTGGTCTCAGTATACAGACTTACTTGCGTATCAGTTTTAAATTGTTCCCATGTATTGGTTCTTATAACATGAACACTATTTGACAACGTATACAGTTACAAAAACGTAAATAAATTTGAAATTTGAAATTTCCTCGAATAAATAATAATTTTATTCATATCTTTTGGAAATCAAGTTTATCATTTATTTATGAACATTTATGGATTTTTGTTATTATTTATTTTATTTTTAAACTTACTGCACATGTATGCGATGTTATGAAATCTCTCGAATTATACACTAGGCATTTCAGAGAGATAAAATTAATTTTTAAGTTTATGCCCACAACAAGTGTTTGTTTAAATGACTCTTCTATTGTGAAAAACTTGAGCATAACGGGCTAAATCAGATTACCCATACCCTCCCTGAAGTACTTTCAAAACTGTACTCCCAGTTATGCATGGTTCAATGATTAGAAATGAGATAAAGCTTAAGATCTGTTAATAGATTCCATAGTTTATTTTCGAGATAAAAAAAATTTAAATATCTAAATCTTGTTTTTCTCTATACTTATCTTGCTTATAAATGGTGAAATACGTATTTTCAATTCGTCTATCTTTTGGGGAATAATGTTTTCTTTTTACAATTTGGTTTGGTGCCTCTCGATCTAATACTAGGGATAGTTCTATAATAAACCAAATTGTAAAAGATAATTTTAAGAAATTAATAGAATTTCTAAGCAGTTTAGATATTACATAAGTTTTTATATATAACAAGTAAAAATATTTTCCTCGATTACACGAAATATTATCTTCTATTATTTTTTTGGGGAATGACAAAAAAATAGTTGAAATGCACCAGTGAAGTAATTACAGAAAACGTTGTGGAAAGTAAACTGTTAAAATACATGGGTCTACCAATCGCATTTCCGGTGCCATACCCTGTATAAAACGTTCCAAGAAGGTTTAAATTTGTCACCGATATTGGTCCGACATCGAGCGAGAGATTACAGTGATTTTCTTCCCAAGAGACTAAAGAAGATTCAGTACTTTTTGGTAGGCAGGAATGAGTTTTGTACATTTACACTAGCTTCGTATATGAACAGGCAGCAATTTGCTTATTGCAGAAGCAATACCATTTTCTAGAGATAGCTAGTAAACGCGGCCAGTGCACAGAAAATTAACATGTATTCCAGCGTTATTTTTGACCTATGGATACAAAAAATGAAGTCGAAAAATACTTTTATCTAACATTTATAGTTGGTAAATTGTAAAAAAAAAGGTGAAACAAAAACAATAATTCTGGATATATGTTTTGAGGGTAATAACATTATAGTATCGATCAAAGAATTTATATAAGATGAAAATTCTAAAGGTAGATTTAGAATATCTGATCCATAACGTACGTCTAATCAAACATAAAATAAATACACGTATACGAGGTACAGAAATAATGAAAGTCGTACAGTCGTGTCCAAGTATTTTATTTTCAGGAGACATAAAATTTATTTACTTTATTTTCAAAGTCACTAAACTCATATTGTTTTAGCCACAGCCATGTACAAGTGAGAAAAATATTTTCGTATGGATTCGGAACCTAATGTAGCCTAATTATATAGCTAATTTTCTGTTCACTGCCGCATTTATTAACTATCTCTGGAAAATGGTGTTACTTCTGCAATAAAATAAAAAATGTTGACTGTGAATTTCCGAGCTAGCTTAAGCCTAACGCTGGCCGATTGGTTAGGGCGCTGATCGCCGATACCAGATTTCGTGAGTTCGAATCCCACTATGGCATGGTTGTTCGTAGCCGTTTGGAATCGCCTTTAAGGTGTAGGTAACGGTCTCATTAGCCGTCGTGAGTAAAACAGTAGACCGCACAGCTCCAAACCAAACCAAACCGAGTTAGCTTAAATAAACAAGGTTCATTCCTGTCTCCCCAAAAGTGATGATTCTTCTTTAGGCTCTTGGGAAGAAAAGCATTCCATTCGCTTATTGTGGGATAAACATCGGTGGCAAATGCGTAGCTTCTTAGAGCGTAGCTTCTTAATAAGTGAATATCTGGAGTTATATATATTATCTCTGAAGTATGCACAGATATAAGCATGCAAGCATATGTTAGTAATCATCATTATACTTTGTTTAAATAGATGCCTAAATTAAATATTACATATCAGATACTACGTTAGAGTTTAGTACTTTATAGCTCTTAATTTGTATCAATATATACATATGCATATATACACGCGTATATGTGTGTACAGAGAGAACAGTTTAATACACATAATTGAATGCATAAAGTAATAATAAATTGTAAAGTTTAACGTTATAAAATTTCTTAAATATTTATAGAATTTTAAATACTTATTTTGGTTTAAAATTAAAAAGAAAAAAAAAATTCTACATTGTCCTATGTCTTTGAATCTATATCATTAAAAAATAGCATAAATTTAATGCCTGCAAACAATAATAAATATAATATTAAATTCCCATCTTTTCATTTAAAAATATTGTTCGGCGAAGAAAATTTTTAAAAAAAGGAGAAAAAAATTATCTTTATGCAGACAGTTAATTAACTTTTTATGCCAGTAGTGTTAATTGATGAGTTTTTTTTGTTTATTCCCGAATCCAATGTAATCCGTTAATTTGCCCAGCTTACATGATTTTGCTTTATTTTATTCTATTTTGTATGAAAATGATCATTATTTTAAAGATTTTATTTACCAATTTACTTGCGTCAGCAGTATTTTTATTTTGATCTTAAATACTCTGTATGGCCCTTGAATTTTTTTAGTTCCTTATTTTTCTTAATATATTAAAAATGAGTCAGAAAATCAATGAGTGGCAGTATACAAAATTGAGTTTCGGATTGTGTCAAATTTTTTTCTCTAATAATATAAATGAAATAAGTCAGCTGATAGAGAATTTTATGATTTATTATTAAAAACAGAGGTCTAATTATGATTTTAAAAATTAAGATTTTAAAATTTAGTTCAGAAATAAACTCTCTATTGTATGAGTAACGAAAAAAACATTGTAATTTTTTACGAAAATATCAACCCCGAAGTTTTTAGAATATTTACCGTCTATATTCCATTTTTAACATTCAATAGGTTTTTTTTTCACTTTTGTCTTTTTTTATGTGTGTCTAACATTCCACAGTAAAAAAACAGAATAATTCGAAAATAGAAAACCTGAATTAAATGGCAGATATGTAACATATATTGAGTACTGTTCTTCTAAACGAAGTTACTCCTTATTGTAAAGTCAAGAAATACGTTAAAAAATTGTCTATGACAAATGGCAGAGCATGTGGAACCAAGAAACAGGAAATAAGCTGCATCACCTGAACTCATCTATTGAACCCTGGCATCATCAATTTTCTAGGAGAAAAGATATTTTAATTACTCATTTGCGAATTGGACACACTTGATTCACGCATCGTCACCTTTTCCTAGGTGAATCTGCGACGTTTGTACCAAGTGTTGTGTCGCTATAACGGTGAAACATATTCTCATCGAGTCTCCAAATTTCAATAATGACGGCGTATCCTGTTTTGGATCATTGTCCATGGGCATGAGGGACTTACTTAGTTCGCACCCTCATCCAAATATTTTTAACTTTATACGTGCCATTGATTTTTATCGTTTCATCTAGATTTTCATCTCTTTTATCTTGTCCATGCTTCTGTTATTCGTTTATTTCTTTGTCGTTAGGTACCTTTGAAACAATCATGCTTTTACCTTTATACCATGGTTTTAATTCTTTACACTATATACTTCTATTAAATTTTAAAATTTTACTAGATAAACTTTGCATCATGACTCGGTGTAATTTTGTAGAACCTTGTGTTTGGCACATTTTGTCCTATGCGGAATTAGTGACATTAAGCTTCAGCCAAACATCTAAACGAAGTTACACCTGTGAAAATTATCTAATGAAAAAAATGGATGAAAATATACTTGGGATTATAGATCGTTAAAAACGCAACTACGACGTACCGGTAATATATTATTGTGACAAGTTACTATTTACAAATCATTTAAAAATATTTTCAGATTTCAGATGCAACATCGGAACGTGGCCTAAATTATTTTTTTGCTACATCTCAGGGATGTAGCTGGGTATTTACATCCACCTTAAAAGTCTGAGGTCTTCGGAAATATTAAATTTTTCCAGGAGGGTGGAAAACCTTTTTAAGAGACCATGGTATATAAGCACATACCGGATTCTTTGCAGGTTAAATAGTTACATCACAAATAATCAACTAATAGTACTGGCAACATTTTCAGCATTATTTAACGTAAATATTTTTTGAAAATATAAACAAGAAAATTTAATCTTGCTAAAATTACATCTCTGGAAAGCACAGCTGTTAAAAAATAGAATCTAGTTTTTACCCCAAACACCAACGTCTTGCTTGTAAAGCTATGTGACCACGTTGCAATTTACAAAACTGCAAAAAATACTCATAGCAATGTAATCCAGGAAGTATTTTTAGAGTTGTTCCACTCCTTTCTTATTTCACGGATAAGTAATTCTTTGTTTGGAAGAAAATTATCAGTAATATGCTTCTTCAAGGCTTGCTTTTTCAACGGAAGATATGTCATGTAAAGTTCCTCGCCATTCTTTATGATAAATATCTTCACCATTCAAATATTTATGTATGTCTTATGGGAGATAATTTATGTTACTATAGCAACAAAATGCCAGTTTAAAGAAACAGAACAGTAGATACGGAATATCTTTAAAATTACCTACGGTAAGTCGTGGGTACTTCGCGATGAACATAAAAATCTTTCCGATTACTAATCATGATGTTTGACAACAATATGACACTTCATATAAGATATCAATATTTTTTCAAATATATTTTCATGATAAGAACTGACAACTTCACTTCATATTAGTTTAAATGTAGCCTATTACCTAACTTTAGAATTTAGTTCATCTGAGACCAATATTTATGAGTCCAAAAGGGTTTGAAATAGCATCATTACAAACGAGCAGTACGCTGTTGTCTCAAGAGTGGTACACTTGCATAAGGTCTACGAAGTTGAGTCACTTTTTCAATGTATTCCCTAAGATTTTTGAGACAATAAAATTTTTGTAGGAACCCTGAGTCAATTTATATTTGAAAAGCAGTGCTGCATCACTTTTCTTATCTTAAAATAACATATTGATAGTGTTATTGATTGTTAGTAAATTGTACTGTTGAAATGACTTTCTACCTAAACCTGCTGCTCTCTTTTTCATTTCAATTGCTCTATTTAATCAAGTAATCTTCGAGAAAGTACCTGAATGAAAAAAACTAGGAAACGTATACACCAAAATCCTGCATATGTATTAATTTTCTAACAAATTCAGTGATCAGAATGAAGTACTTTCTATACCATAAAACAAACAAAAAAAAGAGCAAAGGAATAGATATATGAAAGTATATACAAATTTCAAACACTATATAGATGAGACTTTTAATACAATAAACATATTTTGCACCTAAAATTGTAGATAAGCATTAAAAATTAATTAAGAAGAAAAATATGTATATGGTTTGATTAAATATATTACCTAACATCTAGAAACAAGGATATAAATATCAAATTTCAAATTGAATTTGTGAATTTTAAGGAACATTATGCATAAACTTAGAAAATCAACAAGGAATAAAAATTCAAAGACATCCTGCTATATTTTCTGCATGTATTATTAATTTTATTACATATTTTAGGGCTTTTTCTTAGGTACTTGACAATTTTTAATTACACATAAGCTAAATTGTTTTACACATATTAAATATATAATAACAGTGTGTGTGATTAAAAATTTCAGTCAACAAATACTACCACTTTTAAAGTATAGTTTATACATTTGTTTTCAGTATACATCAAGTATTCTTTTCCCATAATGAGTATTTTTAAGGAATAAAATTTTGCATCCGAAAAATTTGGTTGGAAGGTTAAAACCTAAAATCATCGAATGCCAGAAACAGAGAGCTACTTAGCATAAAATGATTTATATTATAATATTTTAAATTCAAATCTTTTCTAATGTAGAAAATTAGTTTACTTCAACAATGCTAGGTGAAAGAGTTATAACTCGTACAAAGATATAACTTTACTGTATAAACTAGTTAGTTGATTGTTAAATTTAGCTAAAAAATATTTTTAATCTTTTAGAAAGTAATAATATATTAGTAAAATTATTTGTTGGCTCATACATAAAAATATATAAATCTTATAAAATAAATTGTACTTAGATAAGAATTAGAAAAATTATACATTTTCGTGTATTAAATCTCCCTTATTTCACACTGAAAATCATTTTCTAACAATATATTTGGTAAAATTTTATGACTAGTATTCTAGAAGAATAAATGATGCAAATTAACAATCATAAAATTTGCGCATCGAAAATTTCAGGAAATTGCATTAAACCTACATTAGTTTCACCTCCTGTAATTTTACGTGTATTGGGAAAATTTCCATCGTCTCCTTTCCTGTAAAGGGCTTTATTATTTTCTGAATTTATTTTCCGGATGTATCAACATAAAATATGAGTCTCGTAATAGCATAAAATTTCCTGTGCGCTGCGATACATTGCTCATAACGATAAATTCCCTAAAGAATAGATTTTATTTACGTCCCACAAAATTCTTGCTTCGAAACAGGTATGAGGCTAGTCGCACTGCATATCATCCAGGGGAGGAAGGTCGCGAATTTATCGTATACAGTAAATTTCCTCTCGTGGCAAATTAAATTTCAGATACAGCTTTACTTCAAACACGATACAGAAAACTCATAAAAGTTCTGTTCTCCAAACTCATGCCGATATTATTCATCGTCGGGAAAGCCGTAGTGTATTCTTTGGAAGATGGTAAAGCATTTAGAATGACAAGAGTTCTGTTTTTTATTTGCCTTTCTCTTTTCTGTAAAGCTACCAGTAACTTCGCTTTCGTCGTAAATGTCAAAGCGGCATCTCCTTTTATGATGCAATTTACAGTTAGATACCTTAGTATTATTAGGATCTTTAAGGAGAAAGAAAAAAGGTTGTAGTGTATTTGATAGTATATTATGTGTATCTGGGATACATTTTTAATGACGGGTAGCGGAAACAACATAAATTATAAGAAACATTTAAACAACATAATAAACAATATAAGATATGAAATTTATTTGGTGGTGTTAATAATTACAAAAATAATAATTACAAAATTAGCGACGTAATATATTTTCTATGAATGGATATAAATTTCTTATAGACTATCATGAACATGTCTTTATTAATTCACAATCCAAATACACTTTCCTTAATATGTTATTCACCAGTAAGATGTTCTGTTAAGGATAATTAGGACCTTCAGGATGGATTGGAGTCAACGTCATTTGGAGAACTTTATTTATAATTTTCACACTAGAGATTAAGTCTTATTTTTCTCTCAATTAATAGTACCATACAGTACCACGATCGCCCTTACACGCATTTTTGACAGAATATATGAGAAGAGTGATAGCGCTTCGCCGAACTCAAACGGTTAAACATCATAAAATGCTATTTATCATTAAAAACGTTTCATGGCTAGAGATTTAGTTAGTGTTACATGTAAAAGCACTTAATTAAATTTTAATAATTGATAAATGTGTCTGTCATAATTTTAGCTATTGCACCTACTTTCATGTCGATTTATCAAAATGTAAATTCTAGTGTGAAGATTGAAATATCACCAAAATTTCGATCTAAAATACAAAGTTATAAATAACGATAGAACCATTAAAATTTATGAAATGGTCATTAAAATTGCAACTTAGCTTCCCTAAAAAAAACGACCTTTCGGGAAAACAAAATTTCTTCTTACTTATTTCTAACTGTCTACAGAGGCTGTTCCCACAATTTTTAGACGATTTTGGTAAGCGGTATTAAAAAATCATTTGTTGAAAAATAAATAACTGCAATCGTACTATGTTTAAAAAAGTCAAAGTTATCGTCTACGACTTGAGAGGTTTGTTTTTATTCAAAATGGCGTTTTTAATGAAGCAGTGGTTCGAAGGCTATATTTATGCTCTTTCCGAAGAGAAGTAATCATATTTCGTGATCGAAAAATGATGTGAGTATCATGGTTTGTGATATCAAAAGCGTCGATGTTTAAGAACGTCAAAAAAGAAAGGAAAAAATTATGAAATTGGAGCCTCAAGTGCCACCAAAATTTGAAAAAAGAATCGAAGGAAAAACGGACATATTCAACTACTGCAAAGGTATGTTGTTTAATGTTACAAGAAAATCCCCCTAGTAAAAAGACAGTTGCAAAATCATTAAAATGCTCGATGTCCACTGTAAACAAAATGATAAACGTTCATTTAACCCTCTAAGCGGTTCTCACGTACAATTCCGCCGAACCGATAATGTCTTCAAAGCGGTTGTAACGTACAATTTTCGACCTCCAAAACGTTCTTAAAAAGGATGTAATGCACATTTCTGCCAGTGTTGTGTTTTTCCCTATGGAGTTTTGAGGTAGGAGGGTCAGATCGAATGTTTAGGAACTGCACACCTTCTCTCTGAGGTACGAAGACGCTGATAGCTTTTCATGGCTTTGTAAATCTCTATTTTGAAGTATTTCATTTGCGGTAACAGATGTATCTCTAATTGCACCACTTAAATAGCTTGGATGACTTTCGTAAAAAAGATAGAAATCATTCTCTTAAAGAATATTTTTATTTGTACTTTTAGAACTCATTATTTCTTATGGGATGATCTTCGAGACTTGACGTGCTTTGTGTATTAAAAATCAACAATCTATAATGTCTATTTATATATATCTATTTATAACCGGAAGTAAAGGGACAGTAACAAGGGTGGGTTTCCCGTAGTGCAATCTAGTCGACAAAGGGTGAAGTAAAAAATCATAGGACGCTTTGGTCACTGACACAATGAAACTTTAGCATATTTTTGGAGATTTTTTCCTCGGTGTGTACCACTAGGAGGGTTAAATATTAAAGCGAAAATACGCAACGTGCATCCTCTTTCTATAAAGCATATCGCTGAACGCAGGACACGCTGCAGAAATCTGTATGAGAAACATTTATCCAAAGAAAAATGGAAAAAATGAAACAATAGATAAATCATGGGTGTATTTAAATTATTGCAATAAAAAAAAGATCCACTTCTTATCATATATGGTGATAAGAATTTTAAGTACATGGTTCAAATTTTCGAAAGAAAGTTTTTCTAAGGGATTCATGATTGTTGGTGGTTTCTCATATAATGGTAAGTTGAAAATAAAGAGAGTTAAATAATATAGTCAAGATTAACTCAAAATACTATCAGGAACATATTTTATCAAAATATTTTCTAAATAAAATACCATCGCAAATTTTGTAAAAGAAATGGAACAAAAAACCAGTATCAATTCCATACCCTTCACCGACACAACTACTAAATCTCCCGATGTATCACCTATAAGATTTTTGTGCTTTGGGACTTATAAAATCTGCATTATCTAAACGTCGTCCCACAACATAAGTTATTCAGGAGAAATGGGATAGAATACCTCTTATGAAACTTCAAAAGACATTATTATTCTGGAAATTACTGTGACGCAAGATAGTTCAGAATGAGAGCTATCAAATAGAAGAATTCAAACACAATAATTTTATGTAATTTAATTTTGTGAATACAATATACATCGTCTAAAAAATGTGTCAACATCCTCTGCTATATAAAGGGACTATTAACGATTATAGTCTTAAACCATTTATTTTTTTGTATTTATTTTTTTCCGGGGGAAGGGTTAGGGGTTAGTCACACAACGAAAGATAACATACAGAAAGGAAGAAAAAAGGACAACTTCTCCACAGATTGCCCGTGATTTAGGGACATACACGAGCAAAAGATGTTGTGCCAGTGCTCATGGCGGGAAGATCAACACAACCCAAATCGGTGGACTGGTCATCCTACCCCAGTCAGCCCCATCGCCCGCCCTACGGCAGTCGTCATAAGCATGAACCCTCGAAAAGTACTCACCGTCGCCTACATCGAACGCACACTAATAACTTTCAGGTCTCTCTAAGTTATGAACCTGAACCTTGTGAGATCAGAAGCACTGTGCTGGGACCAGATGCCTCTCTAATTAAGGGTACAGAAGGTCGTCTGTACCCGAGAGGCACCAGTGGTGAAGATGCACGACCTCAATGCGTTTGTAGAATATTTATTAATTTTATGTAAATGTGCATCCTGAAGATAAACGTTATCACCAACCACTTGGGCGTCAATAATAGTCGCGAAGCCCTCCTTGATGGCCAGCAGATCAGGCTTGAGTACTCCAGAGCTTAGGCGATAAACGGGCTCTGGTGTCACCTAAGACCTAAGTAAGACCTATGTAAAGACCTAAGTAAAAATCTAAACGGCCTGCCTATTCCCGACTATTCATTGATCCATAAATTCATGCATTATAGTGATGTGCATAATTTTAGCTATTAATTTAGACTATTTGCAACAACACCACATATTTCTAAAGTACAGGACAAAAAAATAGAAATGTTTCGAGAATTAGTTAAGCTGGAAATCAATATTCCTCATTTATGAGATTCAAGAAATGATCATCAATCTACCATTTAAAGGACATATTTAATTTAAAAATCTGATCCCTATTCAGATTTTTAAGACTCAGAGCAACAGGCTACAGATAAAGATTCTTCATTAAAATAGACCGGTATCATGCGCAAATTAAAGTAATTTATGAGTACTGTGTAAACCGTTGTTTCCTAATTTATTTTCGAGAGTTTTGCTTAATTGCTGGAATTCTTAAAGATTGAGCTCAGTACGTTTATGGATTAATTATGAAAAATCTTTTAATTAAAGTGCCTGTGGGATCACCTTTTGCATTCCGTTCGGGCGAAAGCGCGTAAGGAATTAATTATAAAAAGTATTATTAGGTTTGTCAAGGAACGGAGGAATTTAGACGGTACAGAAGGAGTAATATTAAACATACTAAAGGTAAGATACGGATGCGAGTGGAATGGGGGTAAAATTCCATTGTATTATACAGAATACACAATTATTACTCATTTAATGTACATTTGTTATAAATGCAAAATTTTATGCGAATTTCAAGGATACTTCTATAATCAACCGGTCTTTTGCCTTTAACAATTCATTCTAAAGGTGTGTGTGTGTGTGTGCGTTTTATTTTAATATATCTTTAAAAACCTTCTCTATTCCATTCTAATTCCTTAAAATACATTTTCTCTCCCTCAAAATGTCTTAATTTTGAAGGAGTATCCTCGACTTAAAATTACTCCAACACATTTTCCAAAGTGCAATATATATAAATTGTTGGTCCAATCAGCACACTTTCCAGCTGTCACCGGAAAACGGATCAGTTTTCCAATGATCTAACAGTTAAATTTGCTGACTAAATTCCTTGTCTTTTGGAAAAATTCTGTTTCACTCTGGGGCACACCTCTGTTCGAGTATTCTCTGCTTTTCATAACAGTCTCTTGTCTACCGGTAATTAGAAAATATTCCTTTTTATAACCTCCTCAAAATTATGCTTCTTTTCAATGTGGCCCTACTGCAGCATTATTCATTACTCCTAGCTAATTAAGCTCCTCCTTACCCAGGCAAGTAAAGACAATAAGGGCAATAATCAAATTTAAAAGGTAGTTTTAGAATTTTGGGATATATATATATATATATATATATATATATATATATATATATATATATATATATACGTGTTATGTACAACACGTATATGTACACGTATATGATAAAACACAACACGAAATGTTGTTCCTTGAACAACGTTTCTTTAACATTGGCTAGCACAAAAACACCAAATATTAATTCTTGTTGATACCTGTTATTTTTGTATAATTTCGTGACGGTTAATCACGTCAGAAACGTTTCCCACGTTGCTAACCATTAGTAACACTGATTGGCACGATGATACACACCTAGAGGTTTAGGTGTGGCAGCCAGATTACGAGTTTTCCTTACGAGTTTTTCCATAAGCTTTGCTTATATATCTAAGATTATTATTTTTATTTTTTAAATCTGTTCTTTGTTTTAAATCATCATAATTACGATTAAACCCAGGTCAATGCTCATTCTCTTTCCTTTGAGATGGGGTAAATTATTCGTTATATATGTATTATAAATACTGGAATTTTTCATTTGTTCAAACTGAGATATAACACGGGTCCTCAGATTTCTGGATATACTACAGACTCATTTACTGGTTTCTTTCTTTTTTTCTAGCACATAAAGAAACATTTTAAGTTTCAAAATATAATATCAATATACTTATATACGTAACTTTATTATTTTTTAAAAATGCTTTTATATACTTAAATGGAATTTTAACTAAATAAAGTTTTCCCCTTTTTAAAAACATTTGTTTATTCTTAAAATAAAAATTAG
The DNA here is from genome assembly GCA_032207245.1 of Pardosa pseudoannulata. NCBI lineage: Eukaryota > Metazoa > Arthropoda > Arachnida > Araneae > Lycosidae > Pardosa > Pardosa pseudoannulata. The sequence continues at coordinate 86,094,567 of CM063505.1, read as the reverse complement.
TATAAATTAAGAAACTTATTAACAACTATAAACAATTTTGATAGTTCATCTCAATTAATATGCTATATTCAATATCAATATAGATAAAATCAAAAATTAATTTATGGGCACATTAAAGAAGAAATAAGTAAGTTAGCGATTAATTTCCTAATATATATGCTTAATTTATTAAAATAATCAAGATAATATTTTTCTTTTGTTTACACATGGAAAAATTTTTCTTTAAAGAGGTAAAATATTCACCTATTGTGTGTTGAAACTTCAGTATTAAAAATACAGAAACATAATCTAAGAAACCGATTCTAATTAAATGATAAAAAATTAGTTTTTCTGCCTATTTAAAACGATAAATTTTTCTGAAACCAAAAATCATTGTTCGTTAACGAATCTTAAAAGTCTGGAAGTAAAAAAAAAATAATATATGCATAAAAACTTTAAATTACCTTTGAAACGGAAATGAAGCTAATTAAGTTTCTAACTTTGATGCAAAAGATTTCACAATGCCGTGTTATTATTTTTTAAGGTATATTTAAATGCGAAGCATTTTTTTTTCATCGCTAATTGCGTTTAATTTCCTTTAAAAAAAGAGATAGTAGTATGCATTTTTTACCATAACGGAGTAAATAATTATTTTTAAATGATTTTAATAAGTCATCCAAATTGTATATTTTAAGGAAAAAAAGTATTTAATTCTTCCCATTTCTTTAAATAAGATAAAGTAAAATTTTATGTTAAAGTAACTTTTATTTTTTAATCTGTTAAACAAACATGTTTAAGCTTTTAAAACGAATTTTTTTTTCTCAAATAGAGAAATAAGAGCTATTTAGATTAGGGTTTTTTTTTAACTCGTGTTTTAAATCATATAAAAAATCCCTGTTGTTAATGGTTTAATTTGAAATTTCCGGAAGATATAAGTAGTATGTTTTGCTTGCATTCTATATTGTATTTGTTACTGGGATACATTCTTAACTAGGTAATTGTAAATAATTTGTCCCAATTTTAATGGCTATGCATTCTAATGTTTAAAGATTAAACCCTGAAGCATATCTCTTTGTAATTAAAGGACATGACTTAAAAGATAGATTGTACAAGCATCGATGGTTTATGAGAAAAATATATAAAGCATTGGACAAACGCAGATATAAAAACTGCATACGTGTTTTTTTTTGTTGTTTTTAAAGGTCTAAAACTTATTTTTGTTTTATTTTTGTATTTTTTAGTATTTTGGTTTATTTGGTTTTATTTATATTTTCTCTAAATGTTGTTTAATATACTACATTTTATGTTCTAATATGCTTCATGTATCAAAGAAGTTTATAACATAAATAAACATACTTCCGTTTTGTTCGAAAATGACAAGTATTTTCGAAACTCGTTCAACTTTGTTCTGTTTGACAGCTTTGTGTGAGAAAAAATTTCGTAAATTGAAATGCCATTTCTATTTCAATAATATTTGCTTTTACATTTTACTGATTTGTTTAGTGACAGATATTTTTCCAAATTTAAAAGGTTTGAGCAGTGTTTTATATTTTACTTTCATTATACTCTTTTAAGAGGACAAGTGAACTTCAAATGGATAGACAATGTGTGAAAATATTAAATGTTTTGATGTGTTTAATTTTAAAATAATGTTTAATTATATGTGTTGATGAAAAAAATAGAATTAATTTTAATTGTATGGTTATTTTCATCATTACAATGTGTCTTTTCCTGTATATTTTTCTTTAAAAAATATATAAAATAATAGTATAATAGTGTTTTATATTTTAATCTTCGTTAGTTGTTTAAAAATATACCAGCTGCAAACTCTTTCTGAATCTCACACAGAAATTCTGACAATTGTGTATTTAAATGTATATTAAAAATGAGGATATATGTTTCAAACTGATAGTATTTTGTAAATTACTTAGATTATAAAGAGTAAAACTTTATTTTAAACAAATTTTAAGCACATATTTCATAGGAAAAATTTAAATATTTTTTTATATAAGCAATAAGAAACGTAATTAAAATTCGACATTTAAGATGTGTTTCTATACAATTAAAAAACGAACTGTAGAAATGAAAAATATTAGCTTATTTGCAGTGCATTGGGATCATTTTAATAAATGTTATTTGGAGACTAAATTTAAAATGTTTTATATTTCAAATGAAAATTCCTTTTTTGTACAATGTATTATCTTATTATTTTATACTAACATGATTTATGTTAATACTAGGTTACACGTGTAAGTTGTATAAGTTTTAGAAAATTAGGGTTCGTTGTCCTTTTAAATCTTGGATTTTTTTTCCATTTGAAAAAAATATCTGTAAGCAAGAAAGTGTGGTTAAAATGCTAAACCTTACGAAGAAAATCAAATAATTTTATATAATATTATGTAGCTACAGTGGGGTATTTTAGAATATAAGATAAACCCAATTGCTCCTCATAGACATTGTGTTTGCTGATCATCCTGTAGCATGGTCTTAAATATTACACCTTTTGCATAATACCGAAACAACCGAATCATCTTGCTAAATTTCTGCAAAATCCTTGGAACTGTAACAAATATGTAATATAATTTACTATACCTAACCGTTGAGACATGCTTATTATTTGACTGCCTGTCTAATTACATAAAGAACCATGTTTTCAGGGGTATCTTCTATTCAAATATTCTGTTCCAAATATGTTAAATTAAATAAATGTGCATTGTGTTTCTTCCATGAAATTAGCTCTAATCAAACGATCATTGTCCACCACAGAAACAATGAAACATTTCATAAGATATTTTACGGTTGAATAACCGTCGAGGACCAATGCACTCGAGGAGTCATAATGCATTTAAAACTATTTAAAACTTAATAGTTTAATTACAAAAAAAACTCTAAATCAGCCTTAAATTTAAAAACTATTAAACTTTTCATAGGTAACTTTACATTAGTTGCATATGAAAAACTTAATTGTCATTAAAATTATTTTGGTATTTCACATTTCTCACATATTTCAATGAGTAGTTTAAAAATGTAATGTAAATGAATTTTTCCGTCATCTCCCCTTTACCATAGACCGTAGATTTCCAGAGTGGAATATTTGAATAATGGCCAAGTGGGTGCTGTGCGGCTAATTTGTGGGCTCAAATACCACTAATAAAACTGACGTAGTATTTAAGGATTCGCTTTAAGCAGTAGGTTCCAAACTCATTAGACCTCAAGTAGCAAAAACGTAGAACAGTGAGTTCCAAACTAAAGATCAAAGATGTATTTATTGAACTCCAGTGGTCCATGATGACCTCAGTGAAACGCAACATCAGTGAAAGAAGTATTTAGAGTCCATGTGAAATATAAATTACGACAGTCGTCCATGACAGAGAATCCCATTTAAGTGGATTATCGCCAAAGTGTAGGCATTATATAAATGTCATATTATATAACCCAACGTTTATTTACTTTAGCTGCATTTTACTGGTCTGTGTTCTAAAATCTCTTAGTTTCTAAATACTTTAACCTCATAGCTGATATTATCAAGTAAATATCTCTTGTCCAATCATTTTGATATCATTTAAGAGTTTGGAAATGTCTCGCATACAACTGTATCCCGGCATTCTGTGTGTTATAATACATTTGTCTTTAACTATAACACTCTCCGTGATTAATTTTAGAAATACCCTTAGAAATAGGTCTACCAAAATAAGGACATTTGCTAGTGATCTATGAGATAAAAATAACTAACTTCGCTCTAGAATTCATTGTATCTATTAAATTTATATCAATAAGACCTATAATATTCGAATTACTTTAGTACCAATAACTTTATAATAAATAACTTTATATAACTTTACAATAAAAATGTTATAAACTTTTACCTCATTATAAACTTTTTTTTACTTTTCTCAAAGATTGCAATTTTTGAATAAATATGATTTTACATAATTCATTTCTGTCGTACAGAGCATTACCAATAAGTCATCTTAAGAATAACATACTATGTTAGAACGTAATTTAAACAAAATATATGTTACCTTTCGTTTCTATAACTGCTTATAGGCCGAACGATGGCCGAATCGTAGAGCGCTGCTCTTCGGAACCGGAGTTCACGGGTTCGAATCCCGCTAATGGCATGGATGTTTGTAGCCGTTCGGAATCGGCTTTAAACTGTAGGTTCTGGTCTCATTAGCCCTCGTGTGCAAAACAGTAGACCGTAGTGCTCCAAACCAAACCAAACCAAACCAAAACAATAACTGCTTATAGATAACTTTTAAACTTAGTCATCTATTGATGCTATTGCCCTTCTTTATAAAGCATTAAGACCAATAATTTATTTCTTTACAAAACTGTATGCATCTTACATTA
>CM063505.1:86050235-86085235 GCA_032207245.1 Pardosa pseudoannulata | reverse complement strand
AAAGAGAAGAACATTCGGCTTCGTGTTCCTGTATATATCGTTATTTTTGTACCCACAAACAAACCATATCGTTACAATAACCCGTACTAGTGCGTGACCCCCGCTCAAGTATCAATCGTCAGAAAACGTACCAGTACGTGTTCTGCATACAATGTGTTAAGAAATATGCAAAAATACCCGAAGGAAGAATGATATATAACTTTATCTAATGAGAGGTTAAATTTCAAAAGCAGTTAGAATTCTTCTGACTGTGGGTTAATGGTATATAAGAAAAACAAGATGGATTTCGACCGATTGGCGAGTAACCACTTCTTGACATCTTTACCCAGATGCAAGGGCGGATATCAACTGAATAGTTAACAAACTGAGAGTGAACCGTATTAAATCTGTAGCAATTACTATTTTAATACGTAAGAATAATAAAAATTTAGTTTAGAGATTATTTGCTTACCTATTTTATTCTAATCAATAATACCAGTTGAATAAATACTTTGTAAGAATTTAATTTTAGAATTCCTTAATTACGCTGTAAAAGTTTAATTCTATCAGTGTGTCTTTTGCATTTCAACGGAACCAGAAAAGATGCTAAATACAACTTAAAAGAAAGTGATGTAGAATATATAGCTATAAGGAACCTTTTTTACCTATGGTCGTCTATATGTATTACTTTTTCTTGCATTTAAAATTAGTCACTCGGTGAACAGCTTTCAGTGTTAGATACCTAAAAAAATATACTGTCTTATTGAAAATACTTTAGGAGGTCTACATAAAAAGCACTAAAATTGGCGTCTTTTGGATAAGTAGACTTCTATCCATCTATCGGAGAACTGCCTGTAACAAGGGAATGTTTAAAATTGAAAAAAAAGTAAACATGTGGCATAAATAAAATATCAAAAGTTTTATAGGTTTCAAATAATTACTTTTGCAACGAAATATAATTGCTTAAAATTTTAACCATATAATCACAAAAATTAATTAAAAAGGAAGACAAATCCCCAAAAGTATACAATTCAATAAACTAAATGAAATAAATATTGACTTACAATCAATTTAGCTTTACAAAACGAAATTTCAACGATCATAATTCCAAACACATTGGATTGCAATGAGAACAGACACGAAAGACGTACTAATATACTTGCACACACAGACACACACACATATATATATATATATATATATATATATATATAGATAGATAGATATACATAGATATATATATAATAGATAGATAGATATATAGATAGATAGATATATATATATATAGATAGATAGATAGATAGATAGATAGATAGATAGATAGATAGATAGATAGATAGATAGATAGATAGATAGATAGATAGATAGATAGATAGATAGATAGAATATTAGTATTGTAATTAAAGACAAAATACAAAATTTGCTTTTAAAAATTTTAAAGACATCTATGCAAATTATTTCCATAGTATAATCATTTTAATAATCTATGCAAATTATTTCCATAGTATAATCGTTTTAATAATTAATAGCTAATTTTAAAAATAAAATTTTACTGATCAATAAATTTAGGGAATTCATAAGAATTTCTTTCAATAATATATTTAATCACCTAATTTCTATAGGATGAAACAAAATGGTATATGTATAATATAGAGCTGTTAGGTTTCCTTAAACTTTCTTTCATATAAAAAAGAGCAGTTTAATAAGCCCTCTAGTTATTTTGATAATATGATAAAAGATTAGCTGAATGGTTTTCTTCACGAATATATTAATTAAAACCATAGTGCTTACTTTAAATTCTACTTTTCAACATATTTTTAGTCTAAATATTGTCGATGCTCAAAAACTTAATATGAAGCAGGCAAATGGGAAGCCATAGATTTATTCGCTATTTATTATTCTAAAATTTTACCTTTATTTTAATTGCGATAGAAAACTTCCTGACGCTACATTATTTAAAATATATTGCAATATGTCAGATGATATTTCTTTTACAGGATATAATACAATATTTTGGCTATATTTCAAACGTCAAAATAAAATTTTTTTTTCTTATAAACACTTAATCTATGAGAAAGCTTAAAAAAAAGAGAGACAAAAGCTTCAATGTCTTCATAATTTTAAAGTTTCATTTTATAAATTTAAAGTTTTAAATATTAACGGACTGGTCTCATTCAGCTCCAGTTTGCAGAAATATAGGATTTCATGGGAATGTCACTGAAATGATAAGAATTGTTTTCCAATAAAATCATTAAAATAAGTAAACCGTAAAATATAAGTTTTCTTCGAAATTGCATGCTTACATTTTTAGATATAGTTTCATTTAAAATTCATATGTAACATTTTATATATCCAAGTGAGGAAGACATTAATGCACATAATGGCATTTCCTAAATAAAATATATAAATTTAATTGTTCTTCCAATTTTATTTTCATAAATTCACAACGCAAAATAAATTATTAGTTCATATGTATATTATAGTCTAAAATATATATGACTTATTTTGTGTAATGATAATCAAAATGTGATTTCCAAATCAAAACTTAAAAGTAAACCGTAAAATATATACTTGTATTTTTAATATATGTGATCTAAGTTCATAAATTCCGTAATATTTTCTCGAAATCTAATACACTCGAAATGTATAAAGGCTAAGTACTTTAAATCAAAATGTCGTCAAGAAAACCAGATAAAGAATCTCGAGTCCTCTCGAAAATACATTCTGATTTGTCATTTGGTTATTTTGAAATTTTTATTTGCTTTTTTAAAAATAAAATATTATCGGTTTACAAATACGAAGAAACAGAAACAACTAAATATTTTCCCCCTTCAACAATATTTTTTTAAACTACATACTGGGAAAAAAAGAACGTAATACTTATTTATCTTTCCATTTCAAATTTTAAAGACCAATAAGATAATATTGTTTAATTGTATAGAGATATATTGAAAATCTAATGCAAAAAAGTAATTTTCAACTTAATAACTTTAGTCGAGCAAAACAGCTGCAATTAACATAAGAGAGCTGAAAATATTTAATATTTCAACTGTCAAATAATCTTTAAACTATTTCTATTTTATATTTTAAAAATCTCACTACTTATATTCCACATATTTTATAAAATACTTGGAGATTTTGGAATGTTAAATTAATTTTATCCATACTAATTTTTTTACAGGTTAAAACAAAAAGAAGAGTAACTATTCCTCATAAATTTGTAATTGCAATTTTATATTTGTTTATTAGAGAAATCTCCCATCACAACCTGTATGTATAAGGTAAGTTTCAGAACATTTGAAAAATTAAAAGGTGATAGAGCACATTTAAAAAAATTAGGTAAAAATAAATAATTGGAATTATTGAATCTCATTTCACCGGATTATTCTGTTTTAAATTAATCTACAATAATTATTTTGTTTTCAGACATTTTTTTTGCTTACAAATTTACAACAAAGTTTGCTGCAAATGGTTTTTTTTATTTTAGGATTTGTTAGAAATTTTGCTAAAACATCGAAAAAGTATAACAGCCACGAACCATTTAAAGCATATCGTGTCCTAATTAGACATTGTAATTTTCTGTCGAGAACGGATGAAGATATAGGTGTTTATTTCCAAATCAGCAAAATACAATCATTTTACTTATGATACTACAAATTGTGTTGATTTGAAAGCTCCTTTAAAGATTTTTCCCAGAAAGTTCTCGTCAAGACTCTGATCATATTAGAAAATGTTTCACCGATTACGTCGTTATGTCCATGAAAAGTTTTATGCGAAACATTCACAATTCAGGACGTTCAAGAACTCTTGGTATATCCCGAGTAGAACACAGGATATATTCATCAGATAGTTGAAGATCATTAGGAAATCAGCATTGTAGGCATTTTTCACGCAGTGAATGTGAGTTATCCGACGATATGGAAAATATTACAGAATGAACATTGACAACCATACCATGCATAGAAACTGCGTGGCATGGTAGCTCAGTCGGCAAAGTCAACGATCTCTTAACTGAAAGTTTGCGGATTCGGTAAGCAAGTTTGCCTCAGATCCGCCGTGTTCGGTGATTTTAGTACGTAAAACATTTTTGTGGTCACAATGTCCTCCAAGCTCTCAATCAATACTTCTGGGGGTGTCATGCCAAGTTTGCGGGTCTTCTGCTTGGTCCCTGCTTCAAACTTAAGAGGACTTACTTTAGCGAAGTCCATCTTTCCCTTTAATTTTGCTAATTAAAACGAAAGGTTCACCCTTTGACCTAAATACGAAAGCCTGCAGACTCAATCATACTTGGTTTGTCCAAGCAGCATGAGAAACAACATAGAAATTGCAGGAGTTGTTACCATAAAATCATGATTATCAGTCGTAAGATAAATTTGCAAGTATTTATACATCAGCAGGATTTTAATGAACCTGTATTATTCAGGATTGAATTGTATTTTCTTTTACAACAAGCAGTATTTTTAATATTCAGTTTTCACGTATTCGGATCTAATATTCCTCACTCCACACATCCACATTCATTTCAATACGACATAACCTTAAATGTTTAATATCAGTTCCTTTGACAATTTGATTGACCCATACCTTTTAAGAATACAACCGAATAACCCAACATATCTTTTATTTTTACAAAAATATTTACAATTGCAGACGGTGTGCACACGTTTTTTTTACACATTTGTAGAAGAATTACTGCCTTGAATGAAAAAATGTGTTTCATTCTAGCAGATAATTTGCACTTTGTCCCCTACCTCAGAGATGTAAAAGATACGTATTCCAACTGGAATGTATAAATATAATTAAAAAATATATGAATGGGATTTTAAAGAGTAGCAAACAACCATTTTTCTAAAGAGTTCAGTAAAAGCTCAATACCTTTTTTTTGCCCTCTTGCATTTCCCGATCCTGTAAAGGAGGAGGAACATTTACAATTAGGCTATACCTTGTTTCAGGCATATAAAACTAGTAGCCTACTTCTAGTTTCACATGCTGGTTTTTGAACACGGGACGGCAACTAAATAGAAACATTGTTGCCCTCAGTAAAAACTCTTTGAAATTATTAAAGTTTATTGGTGCATCTTAGGTAACAATTTAAAGGGTGATTTTATTTTGATTTTTATCATTGTTTACATGTATAAGGTAAGTACAACATAAATGTACATTAATTGAGAAACGTTATAATAATCACATCGAAAAATCTCATTACAAAAATATTGTGTACCAACACCTAATTAATAATAAAAAGTTTTGTGTATGCTCATTATTTTGTTAATTATGTTTTTGTTGTTTTGATAAAGTCTATATATATATATATATATATATATATATATATATATATATATATATATATGCGCGTGTGTGTGTGTGTGTGTGTGTGTGCGTGCGCGCGCGCGCATACATACATACACACACACACACTTTATCAAAACAAAAAATATATATAATTCAGAAAATAATGTATGTATGTATATATATATATATATATATATATATATATATATATATATATATATATATATATATATATATATATATATATGTGTGTGTGTGTGTGTGTGTCATATAAGATATATTAATATAAATTTTAAACCAAACATTCAAACTCATATTTTTTAGTAAAATTTTTGTCGAAAATTTGAAAAACTTTTATATTATATATAACATTTATTCATCTAAACGGAAAATGTTAAGAAACTTCCTAAATTTAAATTGTATGATTACAACATTTAGATTTTAACAAACTTAAACTACTGAAATAATTCATTCATTACGTTCATTAAATGAGCTTAAGTATTATTTATCATAACCCAGTAAAATTTAAACTGTAAAGCCTACTTTAACTTATACACATATAAAGTACTGCATTTATGCCAAAAGAAGTTCCTTTCTTTTAAAACCTAAAACAACAGCTGCACAAAATAATTTTTTTTCAAAAATATAAAGAAACAGAAAGTAAACATACCATGGAATATCCATGCATAAAAAATAAAATAGTCATGCTTTTTTTCCCTCTTGCATATTTCAAGTGATTTATTTCTTATTTGCTAAAATATACTTGGTTTGCATTTTCATCAGTATTCTGTGAGTGGAAACTACAAAGAAAGGATAAGTTCTTTTTCTTTTACAAATTCATTGCTTTGCAGAAAACATGAAAATATGGGATTTTATGTCTGCTAACCCCCCCCCCCCTACATTCTTCTGCTTGCTTTGTTTTAATCGTCTGCAAATACGTAGACATGTAAAACACCAGTAAGTGTGATTTAAAATTTCGTTTAGAGGTTTTAAAATCGCTTTAAAAATTGTGTTATATGTATTATGTATTCAGAAATTAAGTTTAATGGTTGTATTGAATATATATATCATGGTAAAATATTAAGATTTTAAACAATGAGAATTTTAAACAATGAGAAAAGTATATTTGAGTTTTGTACCCATAATTTTTGCAAAAATATTGTGGATTTGTTTTCTAGAATTGAGTTTTTCCATTTTTCCCTTTACGTATTATCCATTTCTTAAAGAAAAATGTCTTTCGAAGAAAAATGTAGTATGTAGTGTTCATTTCTTTGGAAAGTAATTTCTTTTTTCTATTTCTATATTTAAAAAAAATGATATCCTTTATAGAAATAATTAGAATAATTTAAGAAAGGGCATTTCCGATAAATAAAATTTTTAGTTTGTACTGGTAGATAAAATTAGATAAAATTTGTCAATACCCTATTTACGAAAAAAGTACTCATAAGTGAGAATTTTCGATAGTTGTTTATGTCTTCAATGCTGTTTCGAAGTGTTTTCAATAAATATTGGGGGCATCTCAATCTCTTTCTCTTCTCACATTTTCTCCCCCCCCCATATAGAGATAGAGATAGATATAGACATAGATAGATATAGATATAGATAGAGATATATAGAGATAGAGATAGATAGAAATAGATATAGAGATAGATATAGAGATAGATAGAGATAGAGATAGATAGAGATAGATGTAGATAGAGATAGATAGAGAGAGATAGATAGAGATAGATAGATAGATAGATAGATAGAGAGAGATAGAGATAGATAGATAGATACATCATAGTTTCATCTAAAAGCAACACATGCGTCATTTTTATTTATTCGTCGCGATGCTAAACGTTGAGTGCTTTAAGCTTCATGTCCAGGCCCTAACTGACTCATCGGTTCGCTTAGTCATCAAACTTCATACTTATATATATATATATATATATATATATATATATATATAGATATATATATATATATATATATATATAAGATTATAAAGTATGTGTAGGTTTCACTATACTCTGAGATATAAACAGTATGGTCTCGGTAGAGTATGCATGTGTTTAGTATTTAATCTTAATATTTTTAATACCCAGAAAATTTTAATTAAAAATATTTCAATATATATTATGATATTTTACAATGTACGGGTTAAAAGGGATATATTATTAAAAATGTATGGATGTATAAAAATAGTTAATATATTTTGAATATGGAGGAAAGCTCTTAAATAAATTAGTTAGTAAAACTATGGTAATACAAATACACTATATTTTAGAAAATGTATTTTAGCTTAAAATACCTATGCAGGCATAAATTGTGTATTTCTGTTCTAATATTAAATGTTTCTAAGTTAACGAAAGTTCGTATAAAACTTACATATAACGTAGATCCCTCTCAAATTTACAACCATTGGTATAGTCCATGTTTAAAATGTGGTACCGAAATGTAAATGAGGAACTGACACGAAATTTACGAGGTATAAACAGGCCATAGTTTCAGAAGATAGCTATTTTATGAGTAATAAAAGGGGAAGTTTCAAACATCGTGAAAAAAAAATGCTGGCTATTTAAACAAAGAGGAATAGTGAAATATCTGTTTTTGAGAAACTGCTGAAATATATTAAGGCAACAAGTTGATGCTTGTAAAGATAAATATCAGAGCTTACTTTTAGTTTTTGGAATTCATATATTTTATGCCGATCAAATAAACTCGAGTGTGTACTTTGTTTTCTTATGCTACGGTTAGATTAAAATAAAATTTATTCTGTGGTTAATTAGAGTTTGAATTTGTAGAAAATTATTTTCTTGAGTATCCTTTTATTTTATACTTGACACTTAAAGTTCTTTTGGAGATTAAAACTTAACAAAAGGTGAAAAAATATGTTAAAAGAATTCAGTTCTTGCAAGAAATTTTAAAATAGACAAATTCCCGTGATAATATGAATTACAGAACAATTCTTCAAGCATTTTATTAATGTTACTTGAGGTTTTTTAGCTTAGATTTTTTCTAAACTATAAATTTTACCTTTCTCAGCTTTTAAAAAATAAGAAATACACCTATTGAAAATATTTTATATTAAAAATTTTTATAAAAATGTTTTCTACGGATAACAAACGTATGCGTTGATTGGAAGTTCTGCAGATATAATGTGTATGCAGAACAACAGATGGCTCTGTGATATCTGGTAGTAGCAAGGGCTGTGAAATAGATCAGTTGGTGAGTGTCGTGTGAGGTGGAAGTAACCCGTGTTGAGCAGCGCGTTTAAATCAAAATAGCCTTTTTCCGAGTGAGAATTGAGATGAAATGTAGCATTAAATTAGTGGAAGCTGTTGGTAATAATGCCCTACCTTACCGTACAGTATCACGGTAGGTAGGAATATATCAGCAAGGTTCAGTGGTTGTTTTGATGTAGGCCCGCTGCTCAACACGTGTTACTTCCATCTCGCACGACACTCACCGACTGATTTTACAGCCTTCGCTGCGCTACTACCAGCAATCACAGAGCCATCTGTTGTTCTGAATACACTCTATGCCTGCAGAATTTCCACACGACACATATACGTTTGTGATCCGTTCACATATCTACAAGAAAAACAAATAGTTGTCATGATTTCCCCAACTCTCCGTCAACCCCAACTATTACCCCCTCTCAAACCCCGTATATAGAATGAACAGTTATATAGAAGATATTACACCATATATAAGAAGGAAGTATGTTAACGTTTGTGTAAAATATTTAATGTGCCATTGTATTTTCATCTCTAAAATTGCAATAAAAATATTTAATGAATATAAACCATAAGATGATTAAAATTTGTTAAAAAAAATTAACAAATTTATTTCTAAAAGTTATATGCAAACATGGTTACATTTAAGAATAATCACCGTGAGCATTCGAAAGTTATTTTTATCAGTGAACCTAGTTATGAACATTCCTCTTTTTTCTTATAAAGTATCACAAACTGTGAATTGATTTTATATGAGTAATCAATCAACACATATATTTGGTTCCCAAAATATCGTATCCATAAACATCTTGTTAATGAAAATTGTTTTTTTTTTTAACCATTTTGATTATTTTGTGACTTTGTGCCATAATTGGCAATAACGTTATCCAAAGTGTAGTAAACTTTATACAGCAGTAAGATAACTGTTGTATAAAGTTAACAACGATTACAACAACGATTTTGTAAATAATTGTTAACAAAAATTTAAGAACGATTTTGTAAATACGTATCCAGACGTAAATTATTGTAAAATATTTCATTTTGTGGTCAATTTTAGAATATATTCGAACAGTAAAAAAAAACGATAAATTTTTATTTCCCATTATTGATAACTACTATAAATGCACTGCCCAACATGTAATTTTGTATTGGCTAGTATCAAAATATGTAATATATCGTTATTTACTTTTATCGGTGGTCTCACCGACTGAATAATCAATGGCCTCTATTCATAGCCCTTTATACATTACTAACATATTCTGAAAAAGTATTTGTCCTACACATAATGTCTATAACCTTCTACGAGAGTGAAATTTGTCAAAAAACTAGACTTCAATCATCGGCAAAGAAGTAAACTCTCCAGACATGTTTTCTGATGAACCAGTGCATTCGATCGTTGAAAAACTCTTTAGAAAAATTACTCATTAACGCATATACAAAATCTCAATCCTATATTCAGAAGGCTGTGTACATTTGCTAGTTTGTAAATTATATAAACCTACTTGTTTTCTATTTAAATAAAACTTACAGGAGGCGCGTGCAGAAAGTAAGCATCCCGATGTTTTTCCCTTTAAAGTAAATGTAATTAGACGTGTTATTTTGCTTGCGTAACAGATCTCTGACGTATTAATCATATACCAGCTGGTCGTTCCAATTCGTGCCAGTAGCGGGGTAGGAGTGTACCGAAACGGAAACTCTAATTCATTCTACCGCTTCGGTCGTTGATCTTGAATGCAAAAAGCATTGCGCCAATTGAAATTCATCGTCGGCCCTGTGAGGTCTATGAGATGAATCTGACGCCCTAACAGAAAATTAAAAGCTTAGGAGCAGCACTGACATTTCTGCTGTAGTATCACGATGACTGCGACGAGATCCTCGACGGGATCGTCACGGTCGTTGATCTTCAATGCAAAAATTATTGCGCAAATTGAAATTCATCGTCAGCCCTGTGAGGTCTATGAGATGAATCTGACGCCCTAACAGAAAATTCAACGCTTAGGAACAGCACTGACATTTCTTCTGCAGTATCACGATGACGGCGACGAGTTCCTCACGGGATCGTCACGGGTAATGAGACTTGGATTTCACACTTTACCCCAGAAACCAAGCAGTATTCCATATCATAGTGGCCGAACGATGGCCGATTGGTTAGGGTGCTGACCTTCGGTACTGGAGTTCGTGGGTTCGAATCCCACTATGGCATGGATGTCCGTAGCCGTTCGGAATCGGCTTTAAGCTGTAGGTCCCGGTCTCATTAGCCCTCGTGTTGCAAAAAGTAGACCGTAGCACTCCAAACCAACCAACCAACCATATCATAGTGGATCTTCGTACAGGACCAAATTCACACAAACGTTGTCGGTACAGAAAAGGATGTGCACAGTGTTCTGTGACAAGAAGGCTGGTTCTATTCACAGGCCGCAGAGTTTTACTTTAGAGGTGTAAAAAGTTGATCCCACAATACAACAATTGTCTCAATTCTGGTGGTGACTATGTTGAAAAGTAGCTAAAACATTGCTGTATTTGTTGCCAATATATATGTCCGTGCAAGTGTAAGTTCTTTTTTCTTTTAAATAGGGAAACTTAATTTCAGGATGCGCTTCATATTACGTTAAAAGATAAGAAAATAAAATTTCCTTAATTTATTTAATAATAAATATGGATACTTTTCTATCTGCAGATCCGAAATATATATATATATATATATATATATATATATATATATATATATATATATATATATATATATATTATATATATATACACATATATATATATATATATATATATATATATATATATATATATATATATATATATATATAAATAAATATATAATTTATATTATATATATATATATAAATAAATATATAAATAAATATATATATATAAATATATATATATATTACATTTTTAAAGAAAAACATGTTTAAAATATTCTCTTACATAAGATACAAATGAGAAGCGTAAAGATAACCAATGCTATATCTAAATGCATAACCTTATTTACATACTTAAACCATTTGAAAGTAGTTTCATAATTCTAAATAACTGGAAATGAAATCAGTATGTCTAAAGTGCATTCATAGTTTATTTAATAATAAATAACTTTTCTCTGCAGATTCGAAATATATATATATATATATATATATATATATATATATATATATATATATATATATATATTACATGCATATAAATTACATTTATTTTCTCTTAAACCCGGGCAAAGCTGAGAGTTCCAACTAACATTTAAAGAAAAATAATTACTGTGCATTTTTAAAGAAAAACATGTTTAAAATATTCTCTTACATAAGATACAAATGAGAAGCGTAAAGATAACCAATGCTATATCTAAATGCATAACCTTATTTACATACTTAAACCATTTGAAAGTAGTTTCATAATTCTAAATAACTGGAAATGAAATCAGTATGTCTAAAGTGCATTCATAATTTTCACATATAACCTTTCTCGCAGCATAATAATTTACGATGCTGCTACTTTCTTAAATATATTCGGAGAAAATATTAAATTTATGCTAAAGCGAATCCTTTTTTTTTTTTTTTATTTTTTTTTGCCAAAATATTTATGCTAAAATGAATCTTTTCTTTTCGCCCAAAAGAAAACAGCAGCTGCGACGAAGAGGTTGCTGAAGTTAAATGAAAAAATAACATTCCGTATATATATATATTTCTTCGTACATATAAATGTGCTAATGCTTTCAGTTCTCCGATTCCAAGGTGATTCATTATTTTCGGAAATGTGTTCTCTTAGCGCTTTTGCTCTGTTGCAGGTGACTCGAGGGAGCGTATATTCGCTCCCGTATTCGAATTCATCGAAAAAGGAAAGTTGTGTTTTTCTAGTAAAAGCTATTTTTTTTGTACGTTCTTTTATAATTCGAGCTTTTTGCATTGTTATGAAATAAATGTTTGTCTTTGTATATACTGGAGCTTTCTGAACCTACAGAGCAAATTCATGTAATATAAGATCTTGAGATCGTCACCTATTCTGAAAGAGAGATGCCTTTTACTATTTTATGTTTCATTTTATGCTGTGATAGATATGGATTCATCCTAGATGAAAATAAAAATAAAAAAGCTAAACAAATTCCGATACAAACAGTTCGAAAGCTGGGGACTATTTTTAACCCTTAATTTGACAAAGATGATTTTTCAAATAGTTTTTAATTTCTGTTATTTTGCCATGGCTGTATAGACATTAAGTTCTCTATAAAGTAAACAAAAAATATTTTAAATTTTTGAGATAATTAATGTCCGCTGTGGCGAACACTGACAATTTATTTTACGCCATATTTATTTGTTCGTTGTAGCGGTATTATGTTCGATGTAGCGGACTTAGTCAAATTAAGGGTTAACTTGTATTACAAAAAAACTTAATTTAGTATTTCTGCATCATCTGTTATTGTAAAAATTTGCATGTCTTAGAGAAAATCTGAGACTGTTGAGATCCAAATTGAAATAATTTTTACCTTTCATATTAGAAGGGTCACCAAAATGTATAATTAAAATAATTTAATATTGCTTAGATAAAATTCTAGAATTATTCAAAAAACAGAGAAGAATTAAGATTATAAAAGAGCTAAATTTCCTCTAGCAGATATTTATATAATTATAAAAGCTTAACCCACAAGGACGCATGCTAGTAATAAAAATAGCAAACGTTACAAAAAATATTCCACACAGTTCCTAAATTTTCAGTAGCTGTCTTATAATCTTGTAGACCCCCAATAACATACAATTCCGCAAATTTCTCTGAATATTTTCCTCAGAAAGATATCATTTATATTTATTTAATCACCAAACCACCTAGTGCTTGCACTTACACTTTTCCATTTTTATGTAGTTTTTGTGGTCGAAGAAGAGAACTAAAAATACGTCATTATTTTATTAAAACGATGAAATATAAAGATGAAATATAAGCTAAGAAAATAAAATTTCGTTTATTTAATAATAAATATGGATACTTTTCTAAGTGCAGATTCATATATATATATATATATATATATATATATATATATATATATATATATATATATATATATATATATATATATACTCGTATATAAATTACATATATTTTCCCTTAAACCCCGGTCAAAGCTCAAAGTTCCAACTAGCATTTAAAAAAAAATAATTACTGTACATTTTTAAAGGAAAATATGTTTAAAATATTCTCTTACTTAAGATACAAATGAGAAGCGTAAAGATAACCAGTGCTATATACTGGAGCTTTCTGAACGTACAGAGCAAATTCATGTAATATAAGATCTTGAAATCGTAACCTCTTCTGAAAGAGATATGTCTTTTTATACTTTCTGTTTCATTTTATGCTGTCATAGATATGGACGCATCCTAGATGAAAATAAAAATAAAAAAGCTAAACAAATTCTAATACAAACAGGTTGAATGCAGAGGACAATTTTTAACCTTGTATTACGTAAGACATAATTTAGTATTTCTGCAGCATATGTTATTTTAATAATCTACATGTTTTCAAAGCAAATCTCGAGATTTGACATCCAAATTGAAATGGTTTTTAGCTTTCCATAGTAGAAGGGTAAACAAAATATATAGTTAAAATCATTTAATTTTCTTACGATACAATTTTAGAATTATTCAAATGCCAGAGGAGACTTAAGATTATAGATATGTTTTACGCTGACCCATCCGAAAACATACAGAAGCAATTAATGATGACCGTTCGGGTTCTGATCCCACTGTGGCATGGATGTTCGTAGCCATTCGGAATCGGCTTTAAGCTGTAGGTCCCTATCTCATTATCATGTTGCAAAAAAGTAGACCGTAGCTCTCCAAACCAAACCAAACCAAAACCTGATGACCGTGCCGCGACAGTGACTCCATAATGGTTACTAAGCCACCGCTGACGTAAGAGAGGCCCGTCATGGTCCGATTTTAATGTGGTTCAACCCGGTAAGGAGCAAACACTAGAGGTAAGCCCGAGACTACCAGTAAGAATGCTAGAGAAAGATCACTCAGGTACCCCTGGGGGTTAAATAAGATTATAAAAGAACTAAATTCGCTCTAACAAATGGTTATATAATTATAAAAGCTTAATCCACTAGGACATAGCGAGCGTTATAAAAATATTCCACACAAAATACCCCAATAGAAACAAAGTCCCTAAATTTTCAGTAGCTGTCTTATAGGTTTTCTGAACCCCAATAACATACATTTCCTAAATTTTCTCTGAATGTTTTTCTCAGAAAGAGATAATTTTAATTTTTTCGGGGACCAGAAACCTAGTGCTTGTTCATATACTTTTCCATTTTTATGTAGTTTTTGTGGTTAGAGAAGAGAATCTATTAAAAATAATCATTATTTTATTAAAATGATAAAATATAAAGATGAAATATAAGCTAAGAAAATAAAATTTCGTTAATATATTTAATAATAAATATGGATACTTTTCTAAGTGAAGATTCAAATAAATATATATATATATATATATATATATATATATATATATATATATATATATATATATATATATATATATATATATATATATATATATATATATTACTTGTATATAAATTACAAATATTTTTTCTTAAACACTAGGCAAAGTTCCGCCTAGCATTTAAAGAAAGATAATTACTGTGCATTTTTAAAGGAAAATATGTTTAAAATATTCTCTTACTTAAGATACAAATGAGAAGCGTAAAGATAACCAGTGCTATATACTGGAGCTTTCTGAACGTACAGAGCAAATTCATGTAATATAAGATCTTGAAATCGTAACCTCTTCTGAAAGAGATATGTCTTTTTATATTTTATGTTTCATTTTATGCTGTGATAGATATGGATTCATCCTAGATGAAAATAAAAATAAAAAAGCTAAACAAATTCCGATACAAACAGTTCGAAAGCTGGGGACTATTTTTAACCTTGTATTACGTAAGACATAATTTAGTATTTCTGTAGCATCTATTATTATAAAATTCTACATGCCTCCTAAGCAAACCTGAGACTGTTGAGATGCAAATTGAAATAAATTTAAGCTTTCCATATTAGAAAGGTAACTAAACTATATAATTAAAATAATTTAATTATGCCAACATAAAATTTCGAGAATTATTGAAAAGACAGAGAAGCCTTAAGATTATAAAAGAACTAAATTCGCTCTAACAAATGGTTATATAATTATAAAAGCTTAATCCACTAGGACATAGCGAGCGTTATAAAAATATTCCACACAAAATACCCCAATAGAAATAAAGTTCCTAAATTTCCAGTAGCTGTCTCATATGTCTTCTAGACCCCCAATAACATACATTTCCACAATTTTCTCTGACTGTTTTTCTCAGAGATAATTTTAATTTATTCGGGCTCCAGATACCCAGTGCTTGCGCATATACTTTTCCATTTTTATGTAGTCTTTGTGATCGGAGAAGAGAATGTATTAAAAATAATCATTATTTTATTAAAATGATGAAATGTAAGATGAAATATAAAGACGTGATTTCAGTTTTAAACCAATGTATGTCTTATATTTGTGCTTTTGAAATGCTAATAAAAAGATTTACAGTCCAAAATACTTTTAGCCAAATGATGGGCAAAATGTAGAGAGCTTCATTTCGGTACCGGAGTTTGCGGGTTCGAAAACTTCTGATTGCATGAATGTTCGTAGCCGTTCGGAATCGGCTTTAAGCATCAGGTCCCGGTTTCATTAGCCCCCGTGAGGAAAAACATTAGACGACCTTATCTCTTCAATACAAATCAAACCAAAATACTTTAAAATATTAGTATTTCAAATCATCTGAAATAGATTTTAACTTTTAAATAAAGTATATACCCCAATACAAATTTTCCGTTCATCATCAAAAGCAATATTTTTGGTATTTTGGTCAGAAAAGTTGCGAATCCTCCGAGTTAACTTGATATAATTTTGAATTTTTAAAAAAATACCTTTTAATTTGTTTATCAATAAAAATGGTTTCAAAAATTACACTTACAGACTTTCTAAAGATCAAGTGTTCGGATAATCAACAATGATAAATTTACGTAAAAATATGTTATCAATAAAAAAAATCTGTCCGTGTAGATGCATTTTCTATATAGCCTGTATGATATTTAGCCCGTACGGCTACTTTTGTTATTTTCCTTTGGTGTCTTACATATACATCTTTTGAGTTGGCTTTAGACTGAAAGCTCTGATACAGTCCGTATGACTGAAATTAATTTTATTTCGTGAGCCAGAATGTCACAATTACTAAATAAGGTGCAATAAAAATTGCCATGGATGTGCGTAAATATTTATGAATACTTACATAAATTTCCTCATTCTGTAAATTTCAGTAGGGTTAGTGAATTGAAATAAGGTAATAGAATTATAAAATTAATCACGTATGGATATGTAATTTGGTACCATAGAGAATTTTTATATAAACTCAAAAACATTTATGAAACTTTCAAACAACTTTATAATTATTTTATATCCCTCAAGAAGATGAAACATAGCTGCCATTTCATGTTTAAACATTTACTTAATATCTAATAAGTTAATGTATTTCAAAAGTCAAACATAGAAAAATATGATAAACAGAAACTGTACGACAGAAAAATGTTTTACATGTATCACAATTACTATTTTTTAACTATAATTTTAAAAAGTGTAATAAAGCAAAGATATAAAGCACAATTGTGAAGAAAATATGCTGGAAAATAAGCGTACTGAGGATATAAAATAAGAAACAAAGTAATTTAAATTATTTATACTCAAGAGCCAAAACATTATAACCACTTCTCAATAACGTGTTGGCCCACCTTTGGCGCACAACACAGCTTCAACCGGGCTTGGCATGAGTGCCACAAGTTCTTGGTAGATGGCCGGAGACAGTTTTAACTATAATTTTAAAAAGTGTAATAAAGCAAAGATATAAAGCACAATTGTGAAGAAAATATGCTGGAAAATAAGCGTACTGAGGATATAAAATAAGAAACAAAGTAATTTAAATTATCTACACTCAAGAGCCAAAACATTATAACCACTTCTCAATAACGTGTTGGCCCACCTTTGGCGCACAACACAGCTTCAACCGGCCTTGGCATGAGTGCCACAAGTTCTTGGTAGATGGCCGGAGACAGATTGTACCAGATGTTTACGCAAATCCGAGATATTGCGAAATGGTTGTCTTTGAACTCTGAACTTACTTAAAATCTTACTTAAAATGTTTTTCTATAAAGATCATACAATTAGAATACAAACATCCAATTTTTAAAACTAAAATCAATCTGTATTTAATAAGTGAACTGATAAAGTGTATTGTGGTCATAGCAAAGGAAATGGAAAAATTCTATTTATAGAACAACGGTTTAAATAGAGGGCCGTTTACATTTATTGTGCTTCAAACTTTAGCTCACAAAACTGTTTCCGTAAACAACTTGATTGTTAGAAAATAATAGTTTATCGATTTCTTTTAATAAGATCTTTAAACTAATATATTCATTGCAATTAATTATCTATCCCATTTCTCTATACAATATCTAAATCATACCTTATCCCTTTTTTAAAGATAACTATATCTGAAGAAATATGTCTTAATTAATTCTTCTCTAATATCACCGAAGAAGGCAATGTGTTTTAGATAAAAGCGAATCTTTTGAGATTTCTCACATTAAATGATAAATAAATGCATGTAGGGTAATTAGAATCAAATTAATTTAGTAATAGTTAAGGCTACATTTAGAATTTATCTAGTTAGCTGTCGCTGTTTCAATTTGCCAGTTAGCTTCACATGTCAAATTGAAAAGCTATCAAGGGTAAATAAGAAAAGTCTTTTAGATAGCATATGGGTACCTATACATCTTCTGCACTTATATACATATTTAATTCACATTAATAATAAAACAGAATCATGACTTGATATAAGAGCACAATTGTACATAAAATTCGCCTAAAGCAATAGATAACAGTTATCTTTATTAATGAAAATGGAAGAAAAATGGATATTAAATTAATGATACTGTCCATAGATTTATCTTATCTTCAGAATTAATATAGTTTTGCATACTTGAATATACAAAGTACAGTTAAAATGCTAAAATATATAATTACTTGTTTAATGGTATTGAGAAATTATATTGGATATAAATAAAATTAAAAATAATATATAATACTTCGATTTTAACTTGTAAAGTCTGAATATATATATATATATATATATATATATATATATATATATATATATATATATTATTAAAACAGTTATATTAGAACGCATACGCATTCAGAATTATTTCAGAAATCGATTATTGAAATTAGTTTAGATATATTTTTTCAGATTAAATCAGATAGAAAATATCTTAAAATTTTAGAGTATATTTTATTAATATATTCTAAATAAAAACTGGTTGTGTTATAGAAATGAACTATATTTTTTCTGAATTTATATTACCTATATGTCAGATTATACGCTTTTACTTTATTAATTTTGTATACTTCAATATACAGAGTTCAGTTAAAATACTAAAATGTATAACTACTTGTTTCATGATATTATAAATTATATTCGATAAAACTAAAATTAAAAATAATATACAATATTTTGATTTTAACTTGTAAAGTCTGAATATATATATATATATATATATATATATATATATATATATATATATATATATATATATATATATATATAACAATTATATTAGAACCCATAAACATATTCAGAATTCTTTTAAAAATGGAATATTGAAGATTGCTTAGAAATATTTTTTCAGATGAAATCATATAGAAAATATCTTAAAATATTAGAATAAATTTTATTAATATATTCTAAATAAAAATTGGTCGCGTTATAAAAATGAACTATATTTTTCTGAATTTATATTACCTATATGTCAGACTATATGCTTATACTTTATTCAAATATTACTTTACTTATATATTTAAATAGGTCTCAAATTTGGTCCTTCTGTAACTGCGACCGGAAACATCCTTAAAATATGGATTTATGCGGATATTTATTTTGTAAATATGCATAAAATGAAAGCACGGATTTCATTGAACGTAAGGAAATACGATTTATTATTTTAATATTCATTGATATTCCTATTTGCGTATTTGACAGACATAGTTCTTGTAGGTGGGTTGGATACTAAGGTTTGACGTCTTTCCAAATTTATATCATCTAGAAATATTCAACAGCATTCTTAGTAAATTATAGATTTCGTATAATGCTATGGTGTTTTCTCGGCCCTTTTCTCTCTCTCTCTCTCTCTCTCTCTCTCTGTCTCTCTCTCTCCTATATCTTTCTTATTATGTTTATTTTCTTTTTAGTATGTATTACGTACCAATGATTTATTCCAGGCGATGTTCTTATAATACAAAGAGTTAAGACACCAGATACGAATGAGACTTACCGTTATGCAGACTTTTTTATTTATATCTTTAATTTATTCACTATCTGGTGAAGCACATAAAATCAATGCAATTTAAATATGAAGTCGATGGAATAGGAAAAAAATGTTGGTGCTACAGCCTCAGTTTACAGTGCTGCAATTTTGGAGTATTAAACTGCTGAGGTATTAGAATTGTCTGGAAAAGCTAGCAAAGATCCGAAAGTAACGACAATAACTCCAAGACATTTACAATTTGCTATATGTGAAGATAAAGAACCTGATTCATTTATCAAAGCAACTAACGGTGATGACGCTTTTCTCAGATATAAAAGAGTTGAAATTTTTCTGCCTCTGCTGAAGTTCTCCGTTCGCTTCCTATTCTTCTCTGAAGGGGGTTACAATCTTCCGAGTGAAGTATCCGAAAAAACTCTTGTTGCCAAGGCCAAAGGTGATTGACCCGCGTCAGGCACTCCTCCTGTCCAATGGTGTCGAAGGAGGAGGATCACTGGCATCGCCCTTGTCCCTCGGTCAACAGTATAACACGCTTTACAGTAGGTTTTTCTAACTCTTACTCATTATTCACTAGAATCTAAATTCACCGAAATCCTTTAACATACTCAGATGATGGGACTAAATCAGACGAATAAAATCTTCAATGAATATGGGGTTTCAAATGACATCGATAATGGAGAGATTCGTGAAAATGAAATCACAAACACATGAAATGCGATAAAACAGATAAAATCCAGGAAAACAAAATGAAACATTTATTGCACTGTATTGTTGTGAAAAGTTTCACGATGCCAAGAGGAAAAATAAGTTTCAATATTTGCTCAGTGTCATTCATTCAAAATTATCATGTCATCAACCTTTGAATAAATCACTCAAAGCGTCATCTCATAATGTCCGCTGGAAATATTGCACATTTTACAATGACGAAATAACCTAAAGCATACATGCTTGATGTTGTTTCACTTGGCGATATTCAAAAACACATCCGGTTTAAGTTCTTTATCGATCTCGATTTTGTTCTCGACATGTACAACTATTTTGATAGAGCTTTTGGTAATGCTTTACTATTTTGATAGGGCAAGATGGATCGGGCATGACAGGATTTATATATTCTGTACCGGACAGATGTTTCACTATTTTCTTCACCTCGTAAGTAAACCGTCTAAAAATCTATTCATTTACATCTGAGTAGAATCTTTGAATTTTTATTATATCACAAGGTGTGCAATTTCAGTTTGCTCTTTAAAATTTTTTCAGGATTTTATAAACTGCGTCAGACGGTGAAATTGTATAGTTTTGTATTGCAAGAAATGATTTTATAGTGTGAACTAATTTTTTGCATTAGGAATTGTTTGTGGGTGCATTTAGGGGGACGTTTAGAGAAGCAGAGAGCTAAATATGAAAACATCAGTTGAATCTAACCAATCATGTATGATCTGCACAATTTTTTTAAAACTTTTTTATATATGGAGTGGTCAGTTGTTATAATACATGACTAATGTTTTAAAGATATGTGACGTATAATCGCGAGGAAAATACTTTTAGAATTAATGCGTTTTATTTGATTTATTCCCCTGTTCAGATAGATTTGATTGAGATTTTTACAGAATACGATGTCTAGACTACAAAAAAAGTGGGAGACCGAAATTAAATTTAAAAAAATTATATCTATTGGCATTTTATGAAAGTTCCAACTTGTAAATAGCAGATAAATATTACACAAAGTATCAATCTCGTGAATATGCACAAGATGTTGGGTAATATCATATTAGTTTGAATACAACGCAAAGACAATGTGATTATGTTGTCAGTCAGTATAAAATTGTCCATTTAACGTCGAAACATTTGTGCAAAAAACATGCTAAATGAAAAATGAATGGTAATTAGAGGGTGTTTACTGTAAGTTCTAGAACTTTTAAATTTTTCACTGGGGAAGAGTTTTAATTAGATCTGAATCAACTGCAAAAACATGGAAGTGGGGCTGAAATCTGAAAGCTCCTGAAGTAAGATTATTTTGTATTGGAACTCTGTGTGGAGTTCATAACTTCCTCACAATGTTTCATGGTGGGGTCTTTCTGTAAGCCTATCTGAGTATCATCTGCTTACTTGGTAATTTTTCCTTGTCTTTAGTATGTGTATCTGTCTGCCTTAAGGCGTATGCGTGCCATAAAACTGTCTTTAGGATTCTCTCTCATTGCACTGTAAGATTCTGTAATAGCGTTCTGTAATGTTATTGCTAGAACCCAGTTGGTACAGTACTGATCCTGACCACCAGTGAATTTATATATACATTACGCTCAACTCTGTCAAACTTTCATTGTGTTATTTATTTATTGCTCATGACATTCACTACTTCTATAAATTTTCCATGACCATTAGTCTTTTATTGTTACATTGTATATTTACTTCTGCAAGTCTGTTAATTTTTTATTACTCTGTACTGGGTTTCTTTTTCACTTCTGCAGTCTCAAACTTGAGCAATTCTACAATAATCCTGGATTTGGGAAGTCAATTATAAACATTTATCCACAACTATGGTAGCACTGGAAGTGTATTGTAATGAACGTTATTTGTCATTGGGTATCATTCTATAAGATTCATTCAATTCAATTTATGAAATTTTACTTTTTTAAATAAAGTGAAAGAATAAACCACCGTTGTGATCTCTCCACAATATCTTACTACCATGTATATCATGGAGATATTCTTAACTGTTCGGTAAATTTATAAAAAAATATTTTTTAGTTTATATATTTTTTTTTAATTTTTCATTATCAGATATATAAGCATGCTACTGGAAATCTCGTTATCAAAAAATAGTTTCTCCTAGACCCTAGAGCATGTGATACTCGCACAACATTCTTTTTTTATCCTTATATATAATTCCAAATACTTCATTCCAAAAGCAAGAATTTAAATTCTACTTTATTTTACTCATTTTACAGGAGGAAAAGAGGATAAATATCTTTTAATATAGAGCAACTTAAATAATTTTACAAAACAATTTTTTTAAACAGTAGACACTGAAAATCACTCTGAACAAAATATAAACCCAAATTATAACTTGAATTACATTTAGTAATGTCATTTAATAATATTTGCGAAATGTGCAACAGAAAATCAAAATCCTTGAAATTAGAAGTATTAATGATAGCGAGGAAAATTAATAAATATTTCTGTGATTAGTTTGAAAATGAAATTAAAATTACCTTTTAAACGTAATTACATATGCGTCTTTGGAGTTTTAACTTCAGACATGCAACAAATTATGAATATGTTTCTAATAACTTTCTAGAGAGAGAGTATTAAATTTGCTGCATACCCTCCCTCACTCCTTTATCCATTGAACTAAAAAGAAATCCCATTGCACGTGTAAATGTTTTCGAAATATTTTTGCAACGTAATTCAGAGAAAATATTTAATAAGTGAGTTTAATATTGCTTAAAATGTTTAACAATTTTAGTTTATAAGTTACTCCAAACAATTTAAATTTCTTTAAATATTTTTATAAGCAATAGAAAGTTTATTAATATTCTGGTTTATGGGAAACAGAGTAAAAATATTTCACTCAAAAAATTTATTATCTATCTACACTTTTATAAAACGTTGTAGCAAAAGGGCTTATATATTACAGATGTCGGTGGTTTTACAACCTAATTTGGAAACATACTGGTCTATAGAACTGCAACATTATAATAATGATTGAAAAATTGTTTAAGGTGCTTACTAAGAAATATGAGGTTTATACATGCTGTCATCTATACCGGGTTCAAACGTCCGATAGCCCGGAATTCAAACAATTTGATATGAAAGATGAGTACATTTAATTTTTAGGATTTAATTGTATTTTGTCTATAAAAAATTTTATGTGGGAAGTAGAATATACAATCAATTAGAATGTAGATATAAGGCAGTTCTAACTATATGGTGAACTCATTTCCATGGAGTACTACGTATATTTTAGGACAATTGCAGGAATCCATGATTATACTACAGGACTATACATTGGGAGCACACGTAAAAATAATTATAGTTTAGTATAATTTTATAAATTGCTTGAAAAGACAATTACTTATTGTGTAAATACATCGTGGGGGGGTTGAATTTCACTGCATATATGAATGTTTTTATACATTCTGGTTAGAATGTTTACTAGAATTATATCGTGGGGGTTAAATTTCAATGTATATATGTATGTTTTTATACATTCTGCTTGGAATGTTTACTAGTAGTATATCGTGGGGGTTAAATTTTTATGCATATATAAATGTTTTTATACATTCTGCTTGGAATGCTTACTAGTAGTACGGTTAGAATATCTACGCTAAAAATTCGCTTTAGTGCGTCAAATCAGAATGTCCATTGCCTAGTAACTAATTTTTATATAAATTTTATATTTAGTAGCATATTTCAAACACTATAAAATTATCTCACCTTGCATCAAATAACTAAGAACCGAATTTCCTATACTTACGAAATATCTTCTCAGATTACTTTAATGATCTGGAAATGTAATAAATGCAAACAAAAAAGTGTCCTTCGAGTACATTAATTTTTTTTTAGGTTTTTCAGTAAAGAAAAAGTGTTGAATCGTTTATGTCCAACAGAATTTATTACTATATAAGTGAAAAATACTATTATTAATCTTAAAGTTTTCAATAAATACATTTTAATTTTTTGTAACCATTATTTTCGCAGTTTATTATTGTTTGTTTATAAGCTACATAATCCCTCCATTCATGGGGCAAGATTTTGGGTTTGCATCAAGAAGTCATTAAGAGAAAATCTTCAGTTAAACACCTTGTACATCTCTGAAATCCGCATTTCTATTGAGGCTTTTCCTTGTAAATATACGAATGTAGGATTTAAATGAGCAGAAATCGGAGCGTTGGAGCGGGAGTAAATGTAATCATCATTGGAGTTAATTCATTTGAAAGCATCATTAATTCATAAGAATACGAAAGGGAGGTATTAGCAGCGAATAATACAATGTCAGTGATTTATCATTCAATCTCTTTCAAATACTCCAACAGAGCCGCCAAACGCAGAAAGTTATTATGTAGAGAGTATATCTGTCATAACGTGGTAGACACTTGTTTCTGAATTTCAGGGCTTCGCATTTGTACGACATAATTCTGGAATTTTTGAGAAGACTTCGCCAACAAATAAATCATATCTGGAGCTCCTCTTTATTCATTGCTCTTTTACCCACTTTGAATGGAGATTCCTATACTTAAACAATATTTATTATAATAGCGTTTAAAATATGTGATTATACAAAGCGAAATAAATTATTGTGGAGTATAAATATCTTTAATGACTTGGTCAATGGAGAAACTTAGGATGTAAACTTCTTTTAAAGATTTCTAATAAATTATAAATTTAGCATTGTAATGCTATTCATTTATGCATGAAAACATTGTTTAAAATATCTGTAAAATAAAATTTCTTGAAATATTTTACCACCTAAAAATAAGTTTATATCTTTGAAAATTTCTTTGACAATTACTTCTTTTTTAAGATCAAATAACTTAGAACCGAATTTTATATATTTATGGAATACAAGTATCTTATCAGATTACTTTGATGATCTGGAAATGTAATAAATGCCAACAAAATATGTCTTACGAGTGCATTAAGATTTTGTAGGTTTTTCTGTAAAGAAAAATTTTGAATCGTATTAGTCCAACAAAATTTATTACTATATTTCAATAAAAAATACTATTATTTATCTTAAAGTTTTCAATAAATTTTAATTTTTTGCTACCATTATTTTCGCAGGTTATTATTGTGTGTTTATAAGCCACATAATCCCTCCATTCATAGGGCAAGATTTGGGTTTACATCAAGAAGTCATTAAGAGAAAATCTTTAGTTAAACACCTTGTACATCTCTAAAATCCGCATTTCTATTGAGGCTTTTCCTTGTAAATATACGAATGTAGGATTTAAATGAGCAGAAATCGGAGCGTTGGAGCGGGAGTAAATGTAATCATCATTGGAGTTAATTCATTTGAAAGCATCATTAATTCATAAGAATACGAAAGGGAGGTATTAGCAGCGAATAATACAATGTCAGTGATTTATCATTCAATCTCTTTCAAATACTCCAACAGAGCCGCCAAACGCAGAGAGTTATTATGTAGAGAGAATATCTGTCATAACGTGGTAGACACTTGTTTCTGAATTTCAGGGCTTCGCATTTGTACGACATAATTCTGGAATTTTTGAGAAGACTTAGCTAACAAATGAATCAGATCTGGAGCTTCGCTTTATTCATCGCTCTTTTACTCTCTTTGAATGGAGATGAGTATAGTTAAACAATATTTATTATAATAGCGTTTAAAATATGTGATTATACAAAGCGAAATAAATTATTGTGGAATATAAATATCTTTAATGACGTAGTGCGATGGAGAAACTTAGGATGTAAACTTCTTTTAAAGATTTCTAATAAATTATAAATTCAGCATTGTAATGCTATTCATTTATGCATGAAAATCTTGTTTAAAATATCTGTAGGTTAAAATTTCCTGAAATGTTTTACCGGTTAATACTGAGTTTATATTTTTAAAAATCTCTCTGACAATTACCTTTTTTTTTCTTTAAGATTTCTGAGAATGAAATATGTTTTTTTCCCTGTAAAATAGCTAACATAACTAATGGCATTGTTTAAGAAGCATTTATAGTTAAGACGTTAATCTGAAACTAAATAGTATTAAGATATTTTGATATCATTGCAATTGTTTATCTTAAGCTATGATTGTTTATCTTAAGCTATGATTGTTTATCTTAAAATATGATGTTAAGACAATCTTAAGATGTATTTGCTTAGACACTTTGGCTCAAATCCTACAAATGTTAAATAAAAGTAATTTCAACTATGTTTTTGACGATCATTTCTACTTTTTTACAATTACAATATTATCACTTCTTCTCCTTCATTTAGAAGTTTATTAATCCTATGTAAATTGAAATATCTTTAGTACTTTAATGTTTTAAACGTAGTTATTATATTAATTTTTTTCTTATTATACTCCTTTAAAAATGGAAAGTTCCGATTTCAGTTGCACTAATGTATACTTTAATGTATAAATAGTTTATTGGGATTCACGATAAAAATATTAAAAATAGCTAATGCATTACTATTATTTATATAAAAACTAACAGAAATTCATTAACTATGAATTTTATCTTTAAGCAAAATCGAATCACTTTGTTTTTAATAAATGTATTGTATAAATTTGATATAAATTAAAATTCCAATGCAGATTTAATTATTGTTATAATCTGTTTTTAACAAATATTGAATGAAAAATTTACATTCATCTTCTGTTAGAAATTCTGAGTTCGTGAGTTTCAATCCCACTGTTTGCATAGATGTTCATAGCAATATATCCACTTATGTTTATAAAACATATTCTACACTTCTGAAATTCATTGATATATTACTAAACTTGTGTTAAAATTATTTCTTATTATTTGATTGATTTGTTTTTAGGTTTTGCAATATAACAACAAATTCCGTACAAACTTTTATATTTATTTATATTAATGCCTGTCTTTGTGTATACATATTAGTTATTAACCATTCCATAATTGCTGAAATTGGGTGACAAACTTGAATTTCTTCATGTTATTATGCAGAAAACGAATGAAACTAAGAGTCGTTTGTCAATTATTCATGGCTCTTTCTCTTGTCATGTAAAGAATTGGGTTTCTTATTATAAATTTCATTTTTACTGTTGACTTCGTAGAGAACAGTACGGGGTGAAGCTTACAACGTTTTTCTACAATAATACATTTTTTTAAACGATTTTAAAATTGAATTTCACTAATTGTAAATATACCATAACACGAGTTTTAAATGCAGCTGTATCAAAATGTTACATAAATAATTTTAAATCGTGTCATTTAAACGATTAAAACTTAATATATTAGTTCCAACAAGTAAAGTATGACAAGAAAATAAAAATAAAGCAAGGGTGATAGAAAAATAAAATTTATTTTTACTAGGAAAATACTTATAGTTTCTTTTCTAATTTTCACCCAAGTATTGATATAAAAAGAAATTGTTTTAAAACCATCAATAACATTAACTATTTTGCCATGTAAACAGCATAACTGAAAAAACACAGAGCATTAAATCGCAACTGCTGGAAGGTTCAATACAAGTAAAAATGTAATATTCATTTCAAATATTTCTTTTGGAAAAAACCAACCCTCTCTTTTCGTAGTTTTTGTTAGTTTCAAACTTAGTTTCGTTATGGTTTTTTACATATTTTCTTAGAAATTACAATATTGTATAATACAAATCATTCAGAGATTTGCAAGATTTATAAAACTTTTTTGAAAAAAATTAAAGGTGAGATTTAAGATGAACCTTGCAGATCACTTCGATGAAGTCTTCTCTTTTCTATAATTTTTTCATCTACACTGGACTTTCTAAACGAATTTTGATATCTTTTCATCTGGTGACAAAAGATGTTTACATGACACAAAAAAATAAAGCAAGTTCGGTTTAAATCTGGTGTCTATAGTTTTAAAATTCAATTTTTTCTATCAACAAATATTTTCAGTAATGGGTTGCAGAAAATTTAGAAAACTTCTGAATATAACTACTGATTATGGAGCAAATAACAGTATAATTCTCATACTATATTTTTTTTATAATAGTTCTTCGAATACCTTCATAGTTCTTTCGCTTTAATTTCAATTGTATCTGTATCATATATTTTTACACTAAATATCTTTGACCATTATCTATTCTTATCTATTTCATTAAATATTTTGCAATACGAAATCTGAAACTTCTTTTAAATCACTAGTACTGTTTTTTGCTTTGTTATTGATATTTTACGAACCATTTCAAATGTGAAAATGTTGAAATATATTTCCTAGTTATAAGTTTTAAATTCAGATCTGTAGCTTAGAAAATTTATGAAATGTAATTTGATTTTCATATGAAAAACCTCTATAAAATAGCTAATTTTTTTTACTCAAATAATACTACCTATGTAGATGAATATAATGCAGTCAAACTATTCTAGAAAAATATTAAAAACTAGCTTTAGACGTTTAGTATAATTTCAAGGGTTTTTTTTTAATTTTTTTATATAATCTCACCAGAATTTCATCGTATTTAAAAGGGACATTTAAATAAATGTAATGTTATTCATATAATGATATTCATTTTATTCGTGAATGAAACTAAAATAATAAAAAAGTCGTTGTTCCCCATGAATAAAAAAAAGTTTGAATTTAATGTTTACTTGAGCCATTGTTCCTCTAATAATTTTTTATAGAACAAAATATATTCCATATTGTAGTCTTTGAAATTGCATAAAATATATTTTATTGACTGCAGCACATAAGAATAGTGCTTCCAAAAGTAGAACTGATTCACATAAAAGATCTCCCACACATTACGAATTTTTGTGTTGTATTATTGTTTAATAAAAAAGTATCTCAAAGGGCATTTCAAAAAAGTTTTATAATAGTTATGGGACATTATTCCTTCTAAGTAATAGTGTCAAAAGTTGTCAAATCTTGCAATCATGGACGAAACATTTGCATTTGGGTTAACAGAAAACCTGTACATTTGAACACTGGTTTCACTACTGAATGAAAGCAATTTACATTCAGTAGGATACAAATCTTTAGAGAAATTAAGCTTCTACAAATGTACAATTTATGACAAAATATAGATACAAATTTAAGCTCTAAAAGCTCATAGCAGTCTAAAATTAAATAGATTCGTCGATATCAAGGCTTTATTTTAAAAATTGGAAGGTTATTTCTTTAGTTATTATTAATTCAAATATTTTGTCAAGTATTTTGTTTTATTATGAAATATATGAACAAAATTTATATTTTCCTAATGTCTATATTTTATACTGTTAGCGAAAGTAACTTCAAGAAATTCGCATAAACATTTATTCTATAATTTTGTCTCCCAACGCCATATATTTTCTTTAACTTTTAGTCTAGAATATTACACAAATAATTCCCTTGAATATTACACAAATGCATCTTAATATTCCCATTTAGATTTTAAAATCTTCATTGTTATAAAGATTTAGTTGTTATATGTAGTATTAAATGATAGCAACTTATCATTTATAATTCGGATTTTATATTTAGCTTTCATACATAATAAATGAGAGAATAAAATGCTTCTAGGCTGATATTAACACTTGTGAGAAAAATATAAATTTCAAATTTGTATAAATTTTAGTCATTCAGTTTTATGCGTAAATATATAAATACAAGTAAAGTAAATATAAAACTATAATCAATATGTTAAAAACATTTTTGACAATAAATATTTAGTAAATTTTTTTAATATGTCTCAATAAATAATTTATTTTAAACTATAGAAATGTCATTCCATATATTGTTAATTTAGAATAAAATGATGTTATATTCACATTTTATTACATACGTTTTTATTATCACTGAATGACGTAAATTACTAAGTAACATAATTTCAAATTTTAGATAAAATTTCAAATGAAATAGATTAATGTATATATTTTAAATATTATATTAGAGATAGATTTAGACTATATTTACTATTTTTCTTAAAGAAGTCAGATGTAATTGTAATTTAGAATTTTCAGATATTCAATATTATAAGTGAAACATTTATTTGCCGTTTATTTAACATGTTAAAAATAGCAACAAAAGAATTTGTCAGTAGGGATTTTCACATGAATATAATGTTCTTAATACCTGTATTATTTTGCAAAACTACACTTTAAAAAGAATGAAGATAAACAGCGATATAAATATCATAAAAAAGAGATACGAGGAGAAATAGATTTATATTTTCTTAATGATATACAAATTATTAGCGAAGGAAAAGTATGATTTATCATTCGAAAAAGAGAATATAGATTTAAATAATTTTACATACGGACACAATAATAAATTTGAATAAATTTTAAGGATAAGACAAGTTGCCAATATTTTTCCTCGAATAAACAATTCCTTGTGGTAACCCGCTGACAAAAAAATAAAATAAAATTCTTATAAAAATTAAAGTAATTAAATTAAACTTACTTATTTTAACATATAGAAGTTTTAATAGTAAATATTTGTATTTATCTGCGTGTCCGTTGCAAATGGTTTAATTTTATATACCGTACATCTTTAATTTTCAATAAGATAAAATATTATATACATAAAAAAGAGAATGTTTGTCTTGTATCAGATTCAATACACTTTCAGCTCAAATTTCTTTTTATCGAGTAATTTATTATTATTATACATTTATTATTTTTAAAGCACTAGAATAGTAGCTTGTATCGAAAATCTATAGCCTTTTAATATTGTAGAATTTTAAAGGAAGGAAAAAATATGCAGGACATTGACGCATAAGAATGTACAGTATTTTTAAATGTTTACAATTTTCAACTAAAATGGAGAATAAAAAACAAATAATTTTCTTTTATTTTATTTGCAATTACTTCTCTAAAATAAAATTTGCCCTAAAACATGAAATGTGATATTGGAAAATAGCTTATTTACTGAAATTAATTTTATATTATATATGTAAAAAATAAAATAACTTGAAAACATGTATTTAATTATATTTTATTACATCTTCTTTTGATATATATTTTTAGAATATTCTAATAAAATAGAAAATTTATTTTTACCACATCCTAATAACTTTTACAAACTCTTTTTGTAAAAAAATAATTTGTAATGTATTGTAAAAATAAAAAATAAATTTTTCAATATTTTATATATTAAAACATTTATCAACCTCATTTTACTAGAACTGTATTTCAGAAAATATTATATATATGCGACTTTTACGTATTTATTCTAAAAATGATATTTTGTATTGTAGAAAAGTGTATTACTCGTCAGTGATATTTTAAATATAGTGCTCGCTAGACACAGTGAATTTTAAGTAAAATGCAGACTTCAAAACGCTTTTCAATGCATTACAGCTTTTTTTCTGTTTTATGTGTCTGAAGTGTAAGTCGGTATAAATTTTATTTTAAAAAAGGTCATATAGTATAAATTGTGCTTTTTATGGGCTCAACATAGACTAAAATTTTCTTGGATAACGCTTTAGAATTCTATACTTATATTTTACATTATAACAAATTTAATCGATACAAAATAAAGTGTTATATTTCTTTAAGAATAAATTTAATACGTTATTTTTCTTCTCTTATTGTAAATAAATTTATTTTCCATTTATTATGAATAATTTAAAGCTAATTATAACTAAACGCTTTACTATTAAAAAAAACAAGTTATAGTTTGTGTATAAAAATTAACAAATAAAAAAGATGAAATTTAATTTCCTGCAAGGTTATGAGAAAAGGTATATTTTGTTAGCCATTGCCTTTTGATATTAGAAACCACGGATTTAAATCCCGCTTCCTTCATGGGATATCCGCATTCATTCATAATAACACTTACGTACCAGGTTTTGTACGCATTAGATCCCACGAAGCAAAATAGCATATCGTAGGTTCCAAACCATTTTTTTCTCAATGTGGAAGCACTTACTTTTATTAACATTTTCCTGTACATGCCATTGTTGACCATATTACTATACGACTGCCATGTAAGTGACCGATATTACTATCTATGTGGAAACAATATAATTCCATGCGATGATGTTTTTTTATTTTATCTGAAAGGGAATTCAGAGATAATAAGTCTGCCTGAAGTCGTGTAACTGTGGACGACCTAAAACGAAATGGAATGCTCTGATCATAGTTTTTTTAGTCATGAACCATCACAAATGTCTGTTCGCCAAATAGGAATTCAAGGTCAAATAGTTGACTATACCAAGAAATTTGAAATTACTTACAAGTCACGTGGGTAATGCCGATGACGTAGTTTTAGTATTAGGATCTAATTTTAGTTGCATATAAAACCAGAAGAAAACCGCAGAGGGAAAAAAAACATTCGTTAAGGTTGCTAGAAAAGGATGCCAGAAAAGATAGATAGAATCGAAACCGAATATCAACATCGAATCGAATATCAACATAGACATAAAGGCGTTGGTTAAATATTAGATAAAAATATCATAACATACATTCAAATCTTATTAGAGAAATGAACCTAAGAGGTGCAAGCCTAAACTAAATTGCAGAGTGATATTTATATTATGTATGTTTACATGGACATTGTTTCCACTATATAATAGTGTGAAACTGTATTATTCAGATAACTAATTATTTAATAAATAATATTTTAGTGTGATTTTTCAAATACTTTAGTTTTACGATATATTTTTTAAGCTTAACATGAATCTTTAAAGCTTGTTTGTACCCTCATAAATAGTTTTAAATTTAACAATCAATTTAGTTTCTTATTCGGGAAGATTTTTGTACAATTTTGACAGCTTTGGCAACGGTTTTAGAACATTTCATATGTCACAATTAATACTAATAAAAATTTACTTCCTTTGTTAAAACCGGAAGTACACGTTTACCTAAGCGATCATAGATTAGATTTAAATTTAATATATTTGATAAATGATCGATTCCAAATCACATGACGCTCGCCTTGAAGAATCCATTTAGAAATCCAAGATAAAAACTCGAAGCTGAAACTTTCCATGAAAATCTTTTCAAGTTAAGAATTCGTCGCTCCCAATAGATGTTTTTCTCACCGCATCTTCTGGAAAGTTCCGGAAAGCTGTTAGGTCAAAAGACTTCAGATTCTTTCATGTTTTGTGCCTTTTTCTGATATGGAATTTATATTTGAAATTCAAATGGTAAAATTATATCTCTGAATATTTTGTGGGGGTGCGACGAGTAAAAAATTTGGGTCGATACTAAAAACTCTTCTACACTACACTTCACTTCTTTGTAGAAATGTGTATTAATTTAGATTTTATAAAATATTATAAACTCCTTGAAATTATTTAAAACTCTTAAATTTAGTCGCTCTTAAATTTAGTTACTAAATTAATCGCATCTTTATTTTGTGAAAGTCAAATGAAAATTTTAGTAAAGATTCAAAATGTTGTTAAATGAGAGGTTGGGAAGAATAACTAGTTATGGAATTTTGAAATTATTTTCATGTGATTGTGAATATTATTTTTGTTTATATCTGCATAAAATACACACACGCATAACCAGCTATATAATAATAATTTTATATAACTTAACACAAGAACAACCAAAATGGGGGTTTTGACTGCGAAGACATTATTATAAGCAATCATTCTTGGACTGGTTTTATCAGCTCACTATTTTTTCACGACTTTTATTACATTTTTAAAGTTTCAAATGTAAACTACTTTTTAATCCCATAGTATTTTATAATCATCATTCCAAATATTATGGTAATTCTAGGAAGTTAAAAACATAAATAGTTTAAGGCTAACTAGAATAGTTACAGTTATAAATTTCAAAATATTTTAAATAAAGACTTGTAACAATAGGTAAATTATTAATCTCACTACCAAAAGAATATTTATAGTAAGATACATATTTCTGTTTGTTTTAAAATGATATAAAATTATGTTGTTCCCACAAATATGCTGTTTAAACCATAGTTTAAGTATTTATTCCAACCGTTTCACTTCCGACATACACAATTTCTGGACTAAGATTTAAGAATCGTGTTAATTTCAGGAATTTACATGGAGAAATTTAAAAAGTAATGATTTAAAAAGCTAGAAAAATATATTTGAGAGAAAATTGGTATTTGATAAATATAGTTTAGAGAAAAACGCTATAAGCATATTTCAGATAATATGGTACACATGCAGTTGAAAAAAATGTGTTGATGAGGTATTGATATATATTATAACAAAAACTGATTCATGTACAAGTTTTGTAGTCTAAAACCAGGGCAGATAAAACACAAAACCCAAAATTTTACTTCATTTCATTGCTGTGTATATAAAAATATTTTTAAAAAATCAGAATTTCGTATTTTACATTTTTTATACTTTTAAAAATAGATATTACATTATCATTATATAATTGAAAAATAATGAAAAGAATGTAATTTATTTTTAGTTAGTGTTTTAATTTTTAAACTGTGAAATATTAAGCATTGCATAATGAAGAACGTTAAAATATTTTACGGAAATAACCGCTGTTTCATAGTTCCGTATTTATGAGAGT
>CM063505.1:85982735-86047735 GCA_032207245.1 Pardosa pseudoannulata | reverse complement strand
TAATGATTTAACTGGACTTGAACTCTTTAAATGGTTGATATTTCAATCGCAAATCGCTAAAAATGAAATGTTTTTATGCATTGAGTTAAAAACATATTTCGTATAATATAGTAGAAATTTTCTCTTTTAATACTCGTTTTAATACAATTTTATAGTAATTGTAAATACAATTTCATTTAATATTACACTATGTACCGTGTAGGTAGCTTTCTAATTTTACAAAAACGTAATACTTTTCAAATTATTGAAATATTTTCTTTCTGTATGTTAAAATTTGAAACATAATGTAATGAAGAAGGTTAGTATTATCAAGCTTTTAACGCTTTTATTTTCAGGTTCGCAGTTTTTAGTCTGTGCGAGCAATAACTTCTAATATAATGCATAGTATTTATAGTACTATAAAAAGTAATTAAGTCAATACATATCAAATAATTGGATTGTAAATTCATAAATATCTAAGCAGTATTATTTGTGAGCGAAGCATTTGCAATAAGTTTAATTCACATAATTTTCTGAAGCTATATACACTGTTGTTAATAGTAATTTCTGACACTTAATCTTTATACGTAAGTCCATATTAAGGAAATTAAATGTATGCCGTTCTCTATATATTTTTTATAAAATTAAAGTACACTCTTAGACGCAAAAACATGAAAATAAAGTTAAAAAAAAGACGCACTGTGAAGATGTACTGGAAATTGGACAGTAATTGATATGCATACAGCTTTGGACAGGAAATGCAAATTTTTCAAATTTGGTGGCCAATGAATGAATATGTGTCTCTGCAGTGCACTTTGTCTTCAGGACTGGCATAATATTTAAGTAGAGAAATTTCAATTACAGGTCATAAATACGTTGCGAATTTCATTCCGTGTACTCAGGCAATCAGTAACTATGACTCGTATACAGGTGCATTGACAATATGCATAGATGCTAGCATTTGAGAGTGGACGTGTAATTGGGCTCAAAAAATCCGGTTGGTGTAACTGGTAAATCGCTCGACATTTGGACAGGATTGATGCCACTATCAGACAATGTTGCAGGAATGGGCCGAACACAGAGTCAGAGTCGATAAGGAAGCGGGTGGCCTAGAGAAACGATAGAATGTGAGGACTAAGTAATCGTGAGAGGGGCACTTACAACTCCCCATGCATCATTATCATCGATTGTACGTGCAAATAGTGCTTCAGTTACTGCAATTGCCATTCATCGTCAGGTTAGAGAACGACTACCGTTGACTATGTTCAACGACAAGCCAGTTTGCAGTGATGTTGGGCTCATTCGAGCTGGAGTTTCACTGACTGGAGTAGAATAGTGTTCAGAGATGAACCTCACTTTGAAATGACCCCCGGTGACCAGCCAAGACACGTCTGGAGACACTCCGAACAATGGGGGAATATCAACATGAGTGCCTCTAGTCATAAAGGCCGACAACCAGGAATGATGGTTTGGAGTGTCATTTCATTTCATTGTAGGACCCCTTTGGTTGCCATCGGTGGCCCATTTACAGCACACCGGTAGGTGACGAA
Organism: Pardosa pseudoannulata; assembly: GCA_032207245.1. Lineage (NCBI taxonomy): Eukaryota > Metazoa > Arthropoda > Arachnida > Araneae > Lycosidae > Pardosa > Pardosa pseudoannulata. The sequence goes on along the minus strand of CM063505.1, from coordinate 86,046,206 downwards.
ATTCTACTCTCTGTTGTGTTGTCTTTCATGTAAAACCAGAATGGATAATGCCTGGCTCAGTGCACATTTTTCTACTGCTTGTCCTCGTGATTGCTGAATGATACCTTGATCAGCAAGGTCTCCAGTTGACTAATAAGCACGTTTTAAGCATTTGAAAATAATCCTCCAACCAGCTCGGGATTTTGATGATTTAACGGACTATCCAGTTGGACAGAATGTGGCATGATATCCCTCAGGAGGAAATCCGTTACTTCTATCAATCAGTGCAAAGCCGAATAACTGATTGCCTCAGAGCCAGAGATTAACAAACTCATGATTGAGGTTTTGACTTTGTGAAGCTCTAATACTCACTTGAATAAATCATCCATTTTTTTCAAACTGTAATCGTACTTTTTTCTGTATATGTAGATCACATATACAGGTAACTCTTTCTTGAAGAGTCTATATTTTTCTTGTCCAAGAGTGCATTTCTAATATTATAGATTCTAAAGTATTCACGAGACTAATTTTTTAATGTAACAATGATAAATGACACATTCTAAAGGAACAGTATATGCGTGTGTGTGAGTGAGTTAGTGAGAAGTATGAATAAGTAAACTACTGAGAGAATGAGTAAGAGAGGAAGAAGGGAAGGACGAGAGAATCGTATTAAATACACATATACATTTTAATGTTAATTGATTTAATCAAATGTTCTATTTATCTCTAGTAATAACGTTTGTGTATACAGAAAATTTGTTCTACTTTCTAGAAGATATAAATAAAACTATTTTTACTTAAAACCATAAAACGGTGATAGGATTATGTATACAGGTAGTGAAGCTATTAAATCCTGGTTTTGATTAAAGCCCTGTCTTAAATCAATATCGGCAACCACATAAACCTTTCCCTATCATATTATTTTAATAAATTAACCTGATAAGAGTAAATTCTGGGTAAAAATATGGCACTAATTACAGCCTTTCTGCCTATAAATATCGATCGAAATTTTCGTAATGAGCTTTGGGGAGTCAAAGACAAGCTCCATTCAGAAACGCCTTTGATCTCAAATTTTTATGTCATCAAATAATTCAGTTAACGGTTTCCTAGAGTTAAAATTAACGACGCTTTAAATTCATCTATTTAGGTTAACTTTAATTAAAACTAATTTATCTTTTTTCTCAGTATTAGTGACCTCAATTATATATATATATATATATATATATATATATATATATATATATATATATATATATAAGTATATATATATATATATACACATACACATACATATATATGTATATATATGTATATATATATGTATATATATATATATATATATATATATATATATATATATGTATATATATATAGATATATATACATGTATATATATGTATATATATATATATATATATATATATATATATATATATATATATATATATATATATATATATATATATATATATATATATATATATATATATATATATATATATATATATATACTGTGTGTATGCATGCATGTGTATAGGTGTATAAGTATAAAGGTATATATTTATGTATGCATATATAATGTGTGTTTCTGTTTAAAATCTAGAGATAAAAATATAAAGAAAAGATGTTATAAATCTACACAAGCATAGTACAGATCAAACTGGGACAGTCACGATGAAAACTTTTTCTGGAAATAGAGCATAATAAACTGTGAAAAATAATTTTCTGTCTGGATATTTGAATGATTACATTTATGAAGTTTTTATTTAGAAGAGATTTTATGTAACAATAAAAAATGCTAATATGTCAATAAATCAGTGATAAAGCATTATTTCTTAATTATTAATAGATGTTGTGCTATCGCAATTCATATAAAAATTGTACTGTTGCCCTTTTAACAATATCAACATTGAATTGTCTTCTTTTATCGTTTTTACAAGCAATAAATTATCTCCTCATTTACCATTTTATTTTGAACTGTTTAAATTATTCACATAAGAAACTGGGGGAAAGGCTTATTGCCTCTGACTAACAGTATCAAGAAATTAAAAATCTGAATTCTCTAACTTAGTAACTTTATAAAACTACAAAGTTCTTATCTTAATTTTTATGATATAAAAAATATTTTATTTGTGTAAGTGGAATTTAGAGAAAATTATTTATTTTAAATTGAACTAAAATAATTAATAGCATTATACAAATTCAAATTTAAAAGGAAAATTACGATAATTTCCTTCTAAAATCCCTATTTTTATTCTGGTGGCATATATAATACGTTCAAGATTATTTTTACATTTTTTCCTTTTTTTTCTTAATATTTTTGGTAAATGATTACATAACTTTGCTTTTTACAGCTGTTAGACGTCCCTTTGAATTATTTTGAAATAACTTTCTTGAATATTTATTTAAGGATATATTCAGTGGCTATATTTAGAACACATTTGTTTCTCTACTGTATTTTTATTTTCACAGAAGTTTGATGTCAAGAAATCTCATAAAGTAATAAAAGAATATATGATTCGTCATATAAACTAATATATTAATTTAGACATTGGTCAATTAGAATGGGGAATACAAAATGAGTTTCTATAGATATTTCAGTTTATAACTGTTTTTTTTCATTTGTACAGTAATAACTTACTGCTTCTCAAAGAAAGATCGGGAAGTCTAATTCTGAAACCCCCATTGAGGAATTTTAATTTATCTTTCTATTAGTTCTAGAAATAGTAGAATATTTTTACCGAATATTCACCTAGAGTTTAACTAAGAAAGTAACTTCGAATGTTAAATTTTCATTCTGTCAAACATGCAATACACATAAAGTATTAATTTAAGAAAAAAAAATTATTTTTTATTAAAATTTTCTATCTATTACATCATTAACGTATTACATTATTTACATATATTTATATTTATTTACATTATTTATATACATTTATTTTTACATTTATTAATTTATATGTATTTACATTATTTTTATAAATTTATTTTTACAGTTATTACTCTCTCTCTCTCTCTCTATATATATATATATATATTTATATTATTTATATACATTTATTTTTACTTTTATTACTTTATATACGTTAATAGTATATACATGTATATTTCTATATATTATTTATACACATTTATATACATATACATTACATTATTTACATGCATTTATATTTATATACTTTACTCTGTTTATATATATACTGTACTAACGGTATATACAGTATATGAAAAAGGGACATTCTTTTACCTTGTTAATTTCAAATTTTCAAAATATTTTATTAAACTTATACAAAATAGATGCAAAGATATAGGCAGATCGTACTGTACAATGGAAGTTTGATATTAAAAGATAGAAAAACTTAAATTATGTATTTGCTAATCAGTTACAGATACCCAAAATATTTTATGCATGAATATTTCTTTAAAATGTATAAAATATGCATTAATATCCCTAATTAATTCATTTCTAAAATATTAAAGAATTAGATTTAAAATAATTTGATATTGTTCTTTTAGAGTTAGAATTAATATCGCTCGCTTATAAATCAACTCAGTGTAATTCAGTTTTCAACTTTATACATTTATTAATTCTCCTGATTAATTTTGTAATCTCCAGTTTGGCAGTAATTTATGGGCATGTATTTTTTCCCGAAGGCCATTTGGGATGAATATATTTGAGCTTTTCTAATCAAATTAAAGATAAAAGAACTGCTTCATTTTTAATAAAACACACTTGAAACGTCAATTTGGATTTTCATTTCAAAGATTTTGTTCGGTGATAGACAATTTGCAATTCCTAATGGGAATTCGAAAAGCAATATCTTCTGTTTTCATGAAAGAAACTTAAGCTATTTAAATATAAATGGTTTTGTAATAATATTATTTATGCAATCCTCTTATTGGTTTGAAACATTATCCATGTCTAAAATCTGTTACTTAGTATTAAATTGAAATTTAACATTATGCATTAGTTCTCATACTTTCTGTTTGTTAAAGTACGTCTGGGCTTAGAAGCTTTAGAAAACTGTGTTTATACTTTGTAAATTGTGTTAGACTTTACACAGAGTTTCGTAGTTTTTAAAAATCATAACGGAAACGTATAAAGTTCGTAGGAATAAAGAGATAAATTTCCAAAAACTGTTTTATATTTAAACAAACATCTATCATCTTGTTTGATTATAATCATAGAATAAATTTTGACGAATAACTATTTTCAAATTTTTTTTTTGTGGGAGTTGTTTTCTTTAACTAAATTTTAAAAATTCTATTTTTGTTAGTTAAGGGAAACCCGAACAGGTATGATGTTATATATAATTGAGTAATACTAACATAAAACACTTAACTTAAAACATAGACTATATTTTAATTTATAAATGTATATTATTCTAAAAATTGCAGAATAATAGGCTATAAGTAATGAAATATTTTGACTGTTCTGTTCTAAATGTTAGGATGGTTTTATAATAATTACATTGAATATGACATGAATCCGAAATATTGAACATGTCACTTTACGCTCTTCTTTAGAATCCTAATATATATATATATATATATATATATATATATATATATATATATATATATATATATATATATATAGTGTTTGTGTGAAATATAGACGAGATTCATACAAAAGCACAAACCATATTATTTATGGTGATGATACATCAAATCCATACAACAGGCCATACCTTTTAGAACATCGTGTACACACACTTTTTAAGTAGGGATTTCTCAGGTAAAAAGACTACGAATAATCCCTAAGCACATTTGATCGTTTAATAAAAGATACCTATGTTTAAAGAGAACGCTTTTACTAATGGCTGAGGAAGTAGAGGCAGATGGGGGTCTATAAGGGTCTGGAGGGAAAATTCAGAATTACCACGCAAACCCCAAAGTAATTTATGAACAAAAGTTATTAAATTATGTACTTGTTTAATATTAGTTTAATAATTTACTAATTTATTCCCTTATGTAAAAAGGGATTTTAATTTTACACACACGCGCTCGCGCGAGCGACACAATTAAAAATGTTTTTTTTTGTGTTTATTAAAAACCATATAATTTAAAATGATTTGATATTCTAGTGAAATTTGTAATTTTATTATGACATATGAGAAAATATTCATTCGCGGTGTAGAAATATGGATTGTAAAATAAACAGAAAAAACCAGTAAAATTCTACAATACAGAGAGGGGATGCATTTTCTATGTTTCTATTCTGTGTTGTGTAATACAGGCATGTCGTATGCTCCAATATTAAGCAATGACTTTGTTATGATATATAAAAATATTAAGGTTGGAAAATTTTCTAAAGAAAACAATCAAGGAAAATAGTATATGAACATTTTAGTAAAACTATGCCTAATTACTAAATGCAAACCTAGTTACTAAATAAAAATTTCAAACGCCTTAAAATCATAAACAAAATAGATAAATATAATTTACCTATATAGGTCCAGTGGTGTGAACAAAGTTTTTAAGGAAAGGCATTGTGTATTACTTATAACCGAATTAAAAAAAATAAGAGTATTTAAAGGCGCTTCTTTCTGTCATAGCGTAATTGACAAATATATGACAACAATTGACTGATAAATCTCTGCAAAGTTTAAACATTTTACGAGGATTATAGGTACACATACGAGATGAATGTATAAAATTTGTTATTATACGGTCTATGATAAAAAATGAAAATCTGTTTAGTAAGCAATTTGACTAAAATATCTGAACGATTTTCTTTCAGAACGTAATATTATAATTTTCAGAATATAATATTAAACACATTTTTAATTAAGAAATACCATGCAATTATCAAATAAAATTTTAAAAATTGACCGGAATTGTCTCGGGTAGTTTATATACTAAGTAGTTTATTTGGCATTTTTCATATTTTATTGCAGTTATAAAGCTCGATACGAGACAATAGTATACAATAGTATAGAGAATAGTATCGACATACGAGATCAAAGTATAAAATTTGTAATTATACTGTGTATGATAAAAAAATGAAAATTTGATTAGTAAGCAATTTGACTAAAATATTTGAACGATTTTCTCTAACTTTGTTTCAGAAAAATTCTTTGATATCCAGAAATTCTTAATATAATATTAAACACATTTTTAATTAAGAAATACCATGCAATTATCAAATAAAATTTTAAAAAATTGACCGGAATTGTCTCGGGTAGTTTATATACTAAGTAGGTTATTTGGCATTTTTCATATTTTATTGCAGTTATAAAGCTGATCACATACGAAAATATATTAAGATGAAGAAAACTTTAAGTATTAGATTGAATACATTTTTATGCGGGCCAGAAATTGCAACTGTTATGCAGCTGTAATGACGCGAATTTCAAATCTAACGAGAATTGCTCACTCGAGCAATTTATTTTTAAAGAAAGCCATTTGATCCAAAATTAGTATACTCTCAAAACGACGTATTTTATCCCCATCTCTCTAAATAGCTTTTATGATATAGTTCTGGAGCAATAAGAGGAAGGTTAAAAAATTTGATTTCATATCAGACTAAATTTGCTTTTTAAAATGAGTCCCATATACCACTAAAGTAATTTAACATTTAGCGTGAACCCGGTGATTCATATATAATCTCGGTTACGACATGTCTTCAGGCGTTATTACGGTAGCCTTAACTGGTTGCAAGCTAAATACGGGCGTTTAAAATTAAGACTTGTATTTAATTGCCACATCTTCTGCTGACGTATAATTAGAAGTTGGGACTTGGAGGGAGAGAAGTTACGTTTTGAAGTACGCGATTTCTAGCTGGGAAATGACAATTTCTGGCTGCAGAGGAGAGCAATTAGAAGAAAAGACTGTGTGCGGTTAAGGGAATAATTATAGAGCACTGAAGCCGGTTATGTATAATTCGTAAATTGAATTGTTTCAAGTCAAAGTAGAATGTCATATTGTTTACAGTCCACTACCCTCTGCAACACTCCTCTGCAGGTTATGACTCAGTCTTTAGGGGCTTCATTAATTATTAAAATAAGAAAGCTCACCTTGTGAAAAAATTAGAAGAAACTTCAAAATATTTTAATTGAAAATCAATTCAAATTAATCAAATCCTAGCATTTCGGATAAATGTGATTAATTATTAAATACACGATAGATTAAAGAGAACACCTTAACATGCATGCTCGATTTAACTCGAGCGCTCTAAACTGGCCAAACTGTGCACACTCGAGATAATTCGAGAGGGGTTTTACTGTATGTTGCTATAATTTTTCACACTCGAATGAAATCAAGAATTGAAAATAACAATGTGAAAGCAAAGAAATAAAATTGCTAAATTTTGATTAATTTTATAAATAGTAGTATTGTTATTATTTATGTGTTAAAAGTATAAATAGAAATTTTTACTGATAATAATGTTTATACTGAAATGGGAATTCGAAAAGAAAGTCGATGTGTAAATAATATTACAATATTCGAATATTTTCTGCAATGTTATCAAAATCCAAAATTGCAATAAAATTTTTGATTATATTTGTATTTTTCTTGGCAGGGCAACGTTCTAAATTTTGTTTATTACATTAAAACATTTATTTTGGTCGACCTTTTAAAAAAAAAACTGTGCATTAAGGGGTTAAAGGAAATATAACTGCGTTTCGAGTAGTTTTATATCTGTAATACGGAACTGTAATTTTAAGATCTCAATCGTACTCTTTCTCACTCACTTACTCTCTCAGAGGCCGAACGAGGGTCGATTGGTTAGGGCGCTGGCCTTCGGTACCGATGTTCGTGGGTTCGAATTCCACTGTGGCATGGATGTTCGTTGCCGTTTGGAATCGACTTTAAGCTGTAGATCCCGGTCTCATTAGCCCTTGTGTTGCAAACGGTAGGCCGTAGCAATCCAAACCAAACCAATCCTCCCTCAGAGAAAGTGAGTGAGTGAGTGAGTATTTTGTTTACCGATTACTCTTAGAAATAAAGCCTTTATTACTTAGTTGCCAAGAATCACTTGGCAAACAAATTTTATTGTAGTCTTATAGTAACATGTAAGACAACTCACCGGAACATGAAGTTAAGACTGGTGCTTATCAATAATTCTGTGTTTTCATCTTAAAGTCTGAGAGCTGACGGAAACATCTTACACAGTCAAGAATCAGGGATGTCCATGATTATTTATCTAAATACCGTCTAGTATAGTGAATAAACAGGCGAGTAATCTCCCATGAGAGCGATACCCAAATCAGCAGCTTCTTTATAGATTGATGAAACTTTAGTTGCAGAATAATTCCGTACAAACATAAAGATTCGTTTCTTTTCTTGGAACAATTAAAAGCTGGTTTAAGATGAAACTATAGAGTGAAAAGAAAGAGCCACATGTAACAGTTATTAATTCAGACTTAATTTTTAAGTAGTGTTAAAGGAATGCAAATTTGATGCATCACGACTTTGAAATAATTTGTGTGACTAAGAAAATTAAGATTTACAAAATTGAACGTAAAATAAGAACGTATTCAATATCTTAAGGCCAATACATTTTTATATATTAAATATGCATTTTTATTCTATATTTAAAATAAATGTGGGAGCGCATATGACTTATATTATTATATGCCGACAAACTTATATATAAAAAAAGGGAATAACGAAATTAATTTAAGAGAAAGTGCTATGAAAAAATATATTACTGTAGAGCAAAATGACAAAAAAATACAAATATAGTTTTTTTTTTTACATTAATTATAATTTTTACTCATAGTGCCTAAAACAAGAAATATAAAACTGATCATTAAATTTTATTTGATTTTGAGTTTTATTTGATGAAAAAATACTAAATTTACTAAAATTTTCTTCAACGTTAAAAATACATATACTTGAAATTTGAAGAAACTGTTACATTTATTTTATTTACTCCATAAAAAAAGAAAATAGCTATCCGAATTTATAACCCTGTTTGAAAGACTATATTTGCGGTTATAAAACATAATTCAAACTTTTCCAGTTGTTGAGTGTAAATAACACAGGGGTGTGAATTTCACAAGACTTGACTCAAAAACTATTTCATTCTGAGGAGAAAATAATGCGCTTTGACATTCTTTCTCAGCAGTAAAACTCCTAAAATTTTCAAGTAGAATTTTATATGAATCGACTATATTGTTTGGCGGCTTACATTCGTAAATATGTCTCAAGCGTTTTTCCGTGGTATTGCATTATAAAATGAATGTCACCTTTGTGGTTCTTATATAAATATGTATGTGAAATAAAATGGGTGGTATTATTAAACTTAATCCTCAAGTAAATATGCAAGTTACTATTTCTTGCTTTCGTACCATATGCATATTCTAACGTACATAGAGATACGTGTGTATGTGATATTAACATATATAAATATTGTCTAAATAACATTTCTTATTTTTAACAGTCTGACTGCTCATTCATCGATTTCCACGGGCAACTCAAATGTAGCAAAATTAAATCATCTCGCGATTTTCGCGGGTATATCTTCTTTTTTTAGGAAGCACAGCTCGCCTTTTCTCCGTTTAACCAGTGTAATAAATTATATACAGTATTAGACATTTAATAGGGTAATAAATAGAATTATATGACTAGAACTATAGTAATATTAGATAATAGAATTATAGATAGTATGCTTATATATATATATATATATATATATACTTAAACTATGCAACAAGAAATACGCAAATTTTTAAAGAGATCTTGGCTTACAAATTAAGCAGTCAGAGAGTTAATTCTCCTTTCGAAATTATAGTGCATCTCTATTTTCTAAAGACACATAAACTCAACTTTCCGATGAAACAAAAAAATTGAAATGGATATTTTCTACTTATTCTTTAAAAAGTATATCAAGTCATTACCCTGGATTTTTTGTGTGAGTGCTTAACACTATTTGTAGTGTTTAACTACAACTCGATTTATACTTCAAATAGATTAGATAATCGTTAAATATAATATAATCAGTAAGATCATCCCTTACTTTCTATTCGAAAAGAAATATAAATCTCGTATATTTGACTGTTATCTGTAGCATATGGATTTACGTTAATCTCACTTTCTACTTTGAAAATAAAAATCAGAAGCACATTTCGCCTTTCTCCGTTTAACCAGTAGAATACATTATATACAGTATTAGACATTTAATTGGGTAATAAATAGAATTATATGACTAGAACTATAGTCATATTAGATAATAGAATTATAGATAGTATGCTTATATATATACTTAAACTATGCAACAAGAAATACGCAATTTTTAAAGAGATCTTGGTTTACAAATTGAGCAGACAGAGGGTTAATTCTCCTTTCGAAATTATAGTGCATCTGTGTTTTCTTAAAACGCATCAACTCAACTTTCTGATGAAAAAAACTTTAAAATGCATATTTTCTACTTATTCTTTAAAAAGTATCTCCAAAAATTACCCCGAATTTTTTTTGTGAGTGTTTAACACTATTAGCAATATGTGTTTAGCCAGAACTCGGTCTTTACTTCAAATGGGCTATATATTCGTTAAAGAGAATATAATCATTAAGTGCATCTCTTGCGTTCTGTTGGAAAACAAATTTAAATCTCGTATATTTGACTGCTTTTTGTAGCATATGGATTTACGTTAATCTCATTTTCTACCGAAAATAGAAATTAATAAATACACATAACTGTATTAATTATAAATTGTCATTATAATGATTCGCGATGATATGTTAAGCAAGACAAAACTGTGACCAATAAAAAATTTACATTAAAAGTTTGATTTTTGTATATTTAGCATGATAACTTTCTAGTAAATGGAAACTATATATTAAACAATAAAGCGCAATGTTAAATATTATTAATAATATTTATCGTAGACAAAACTATGTTGTTATCTCTATTTGCATAAAATTTAAGCATACAATTTGTATACGCTTTAGAAGTATATTATATTCGACAGCTTATTTTGTTTACTACAGACATAAGCAGAGAAATTTTCCGCTTAAGTTTGAGCATCGCATCTAATTAAAGGTGTCAGCAAATTTAAACAATAAATGACATCCTGAAGGCGAGACGAAAATCACTGTGGATTCGTGGATTTTAGGAAGTTTATCTAAACTTCTAAAATGATGCTCTCTGGTGCATATTTAAAAAGGAAATGTAAAAACGAATCTTGGAATTGTTGAAAAGTGAATTCATGTATTTTCTTATGTAGTTCTTGAAATTTACAAAGTTGAGTGTTGTCGATTTAGTAATTTATAAAAATTCAGGATAATCCAGTCTTACAATGTTTATCAGATTCCTTCATGGTTATTATAGGTAAATCGTATAGAATTATACCTAATTATATAAATAAGTTTCTTGTTTATTAAGATATCTTAATTAAGATGTTGGGGATAGCTCTTCGGGCTCCCCTGACACAGGTCTGAGATTCGATCCCCGGGCTGGGGAAGGTTGACTCAGTCTTTCATGCCTTCAGTGGGTAGATGAACTGAGGACCAAACGTGCATGGGAACTAAACACTGAGGGTTCCACGTAAGACCAACCACCTAACCAGAACATATGCTTCGTACCCAGGGCCCTTGGGTATATAAACGGAGATTGGCACCGCAGGCCAGAGCCCCTCCCCCCTAGAGCTGCTGTCCCAAGGAGTTTAGTTTACTTTAATTAAGAAAATATTAACTATAAAACAATTCGTAGTGTTTAAAATATTATTTGAATGTAAGTGCTTATCTAGTTCAATAATAAATATTTCCTCCAGAATGAAAACTTTTCAAATATTTTTAATTGCCCTGTAACATTCCAGCAATTTATTTATCTATATAAGATTAATAGTTAATAAGATTTATATTTTAAGTTAAAATAACTAATCGCTTTCACACTGTCACAAATTCATTCAATTTTATGGAGATTGCACAATTTATATTTGGCAGTAGAAGAACAACAGTAGTTATATATGTGTGATAATCATTTTCAAACTAACCATATATCTGCAATTTCATTATATATGTCTAATTATGGGATATAATTTGATTATAGTTTTCTGTTTTGTCTTATACTTTGCTATATTATTAATTACAATTTTATACGGTACTGTAGACTGAAAACTGTAGCCTTCAGTACGAATCATAGTTTTATTATCTTTGGTAAAATTCATTCGGATGTTTACCTAATTTGTATGATTAAAGAACAAGTTAAATAAACGTAGAGCATTGATATCGTTTACTCAGAAATGAACGCGTGCTAAAACATATAATGATTTTATCACTTTTAGTTGTAAAATATACCTTTTGGAGGAAAATATTATAATACAAATAAAGTAGTATTCGATTAAGGATCTTCATGAGTATAATTAGCCTTTCTAATTTCTGGGATATCATAATGCATAATGATAGTATAACTGATATGTTATAACAAAAAAAAATGTTGTTATAACAGTATTAAGTCCTCTTTTTGAAGTGCTGATATTCAAAATCAATAGATAAATGAAAGTATAAACACTTGTTTTAATGAACTGAACAAATGTTAGAGTTGATGAGAAATGTGCTCTTGGGATATTTTATGATTTTTTACCTGTTTAATTAGTAAATAGTAACATTGCATTTTAACACATTTAAAAAATTTTCATGTAAATAGTTTTAACAAAACTAATTAACTATTCACTAACATTTTGCTTTTCTATTTTCAGGTAAATATTCTTTTTTGATATGCATTGTCATGTATTGGTAAGTTAATAACTTCGTTAGCTTTAAAGTGATTTAAATTTAAATATATCATAATTGTTTTCATATAAATTAAATATCTATATATTCCTTTGAACTTAAAAGTATTTAATTTACCCTACGATGTATATATATCCCTGTGGTGTTATATATACTTTAACCAATGAAAATGCACATGCTAGGCAACTTTTCTTCTATCATTTTTAGTTACTCTTCTTAGATGATATATTTTTTCTTTTATTTCTAATTTCATTATTTTGTTAGTAAAATGGTTTGTCATATTTTAGAAATAATAAAAGGGTTTAACGAACAGAATTTATTTTATTATTAAACACACTGTAGGAGGCATAAATAATAAAATAATTTGCCCACATACATATTTAAGAAAAATCATATGCAAGAAAAATTCTAAAAATAAACTGCAATAATTGTTTTAATCTTACTTTAAAGTATAAATATAAAATTAAATCTATTAATATATTAGTACAACAAATGTAGCAATTTGGAATTCATCAATTACATGGAATAATAGAAAATGGTAGGAAATACACATACAGTAAAATAAAAGGCAAATATTTATAAGGAAATCAATATTTGATGTGTTAAAATACCTTTTGTAGTTTTGTCAAACGTTTCCATTACTGTTTTTTTTTTCGAGTTTGATCGAATTTTAAAATATTACTCTTGTTCTTCAGAGAGTTATAGAAAAACTCTCAAATTGTGAAAATAAAGACTAGAGATTGTGAACATAGACAGCATGCTCTATATTTTGTCGATTTGGTTTACATTAAATTTCTAAACAGCTCGGATTCAGCAGTATTTTTAAAAAATTCCAAATACGAATAGTGTCAGCAACAAGTAAACAATCTCATTTCAAAGGGAACTTTGAAATATGTACTTATTTACAGAAAGCATTGAGTGAATATGTACTTCATGATGTACTGAAATACATGTTATAGGGAAATAAAAGGAAATATGTAAATCGGTAATTATTTCTATGCTTAATTATCAAGTGCATTTAATAGATATATACGGATAAAAATGACAAACTAAAGCTATCAAGTTGCCGTAATATAGTGGAGTTTATGATTATTTTAACATTATGAATCTTATAACCATTTTATCGAAAACCGTGAGGGACGAAATACATTCCATATATAGGTAGAAGTATGTTGTTTGTCCCTGTGGAAACGACTGAGATCACTTGTTCAGGAAGCTTAAATCCCACACTTAGCAATTTTTCACAGTTTACTTTTTAAACGAAGGAAGAAATATCCGACAAACGTTGTTTAACCTATATTTACTTTTGTATATTTAAGAGAGATTTGTTTTTAAATTTCTGCATAAATACATTTCAGAAATTTTATTTTGGTTAAAACATAGTTTAAATATTCAGTAAAAAATACCTTAATCTGTTCATTTTATTACGTAATAAGTTACCTTTTTGATAGACTAGATAACTCAAATATTTATTGCATGTAAGTCTCATTTACAATTTTTAATTTAAATTTAGAAACAGATTAAGTACATAAAACTGTTTGTAGTTAAATACCGCACAAAATGTTAATTTTTTTTCTTAAGGTATCCGTCTAAGTTCGGAGAATTTTTTACTTTAAACGTAGAAACTAGTTCATGTTTTTACATTTTTAAATTTATTTTTTATATTGTCATAGAGAATTGTACTTAAAAAATATATCCCTGGAGAAGTTTTTATAAAATTTCTAATAAATGAAGAAAATTTAGTAAAAAATTCGGGTTTTTTCAAAGCGTCTATTTTTTTAATAAATTAAATTATTTTAATGATTTTTTAAACATTGGACTAGTGAATCACCTAAAATCTTTGCTTAATTTACATTTGGTAAAATATTTTGGTCCTTAAAAATCATACACATTGAATTTTTAACGAATTTTCATTATCTTTATATCTAACTAGGAGTGTAGCATCGTTAAATATTATCCAAATTTAAAGATTTTAGGACATTCACTAGTAAATACTATCAAAACCATTCATAATAATTTTCAACAAAATATTTTAAGAACTTTTTGAGAAATCACATTTTAAGTTTCAACATTTTATTAAAAATACCGTTCTGAGAAAAGAGCATTTGAAATTTATGAAAGCAACTTTAGCTATTAAAAAATTAAAATACATCTTTAAAATTCCCCACACTTTCTTACTTCAAAACTTTCTAATTTCCAAGTTGCTAATTATAATGAATACTAGAAAAATGTTTAAACTAATCTTCATGAAAATTTAAAATGTTTTGTCCAAAAAATGGTCTTTAAAAAGCTTTAAATTCACAACTTCCGGTTCCGAAGTCGCTACTTCCGTTTTGTTTTGACAGCTGTCACTGATGTTTAAACAGATGTAACTTTTCTTTAAAATGCCGTAGAGATAAAACAAAAGCAGATTTAGAACCCTAAAAGTTGAAATTTTACAATTAAGTAAAATTATGCTTTTTGGTAAAAAAAAGGACATTTTTAACGTAGACGGATATCTTAAAACTATTATAACACAACGTTTTCTATTATCTCTTCCAAAAGTTTTAAATATCCCCAATTAATGTCAACCTCTGTGATATTCTCTAAAAATAAGACAATTTTATTTCTAGGGTTTGCAAATAAGATCTTATTAAATTGAAATAAGAAAATTTTCTACGGCTAGAATACATTAAAATGATCTCTTTTCATTTTTTTAATTTTTATTCTACTTTATCTGTATTTAAAAGATTTTTTTTCTTCTCCTTCTTCTGGAAAGTATTGTTTGAATTAAGCCTATCTCTTAGAAGAAACAATTTTATGATTATAATTATGCAACCTAATGTTACAGCATGAAAATAAATATTTCAAGCCGTAACAATAGAGCCAGTTTTTCATTAAATTTCAGTTCGTTTAAAAAATTACTACAAAAGAATAAAAGACTTTGAAAAATCGTTTCTCTTTTTTTTTCTTCTTTGCGAATGTCAGCTTCAGGTAGTAGTCATGGTTACTGTAAGGCTTTTCTTTGGTTTCAGTTATTGTTTTACGTGTATTTATTAAAAATTGAAAGAAGCTTTTCAAACATTTTCTATTTAACTACAATGAATTGAACACAGCATTAAACTCTTTAATTTTAATTAAGTATTATGCAGCATTGAAAAAAAGAGGAAAATGAAAGAACTAATAACTTTCATATTGATTTAAGCACGTTTTATATTTCGACGTAAGCTGTAAGGGGTAGCTTCTTTAGTATTTCTCGCGAAATAATTTAAACTTTAATTAAAACCAATGTATTTATAATTTAAATAGGATATAAAGAGTAAAAATTATCTTTTAATAAAATTTTCATTATTTTTTTTAATTTTGGATTATGACAAAAATCTTATGATAAACTTTAATGATTATAGTTCGAAAATATTTTTACTGAATAGATTATAATTTCCCTTGTTTTTCTTTCAATAAGTTTCTATTATTTTTAAAATTCTTACATAATTTATACATAATAAAAAAATTTCCTTTTACAAAAAGTTATCAATGACGTTAATAATTGAACTACAAATTTTGAACAATCCAATTAAAAATGGGAAAACTTTGAATGATGTATAATTTACATACGTGAAATTTTAAAAAAATGTCATTTAATTCTTAAAATACAAACGAAGCATTTCTACTTTGCAGAAAAGTTTACGAAGCAAACTTTGAATGATGTATAATTTACATACGTGAAATTTAAAACAAAAATGTTATTTAATTCTTAAAATACAAACGAAGCATTTCTACTTTGCAGAATAGTTTACGAAGCAAACTTTGAATGATGTATAATTTACATATGTGAAATTTTTAAAAAAATGTCATTTACTTCTTAAAATACAAACGAAGCATTTCTACTTTGCAGAAAAGTTTACGAAGCAAACTGAATGATCTATAATTTACATACGTGAAATTTAAAAAAAAAATTGTCATATGACTCTTAAAATACAAACGAAGCATATCTTTCCACCCATCTCCTAAACGAATGCTCAATCATGCATGTTTACCCATTACCTATTTCTAAGCGAATAAGGTAACCCAAGTGCAGAGGCTTTGAGAAGGCTATTCTTGAAAATACCTTCACAAACTCTTTATTCTTTAATTAATTGCCTCGGCTGTTTGATTAAAACTGCCTTGGAGTTTGAAGATTCTGAGTGTGTGTGTCTGAGAGGCATCCAAACTCCATTACTTTAAAGGAGCATATGTTAAGCTTTTAAGCGTGTCTCCTCAGCGTCATAAAAGATTCGAGATACACTCTTAGAGAAATTTTCACCATCTCCTCCCCGTAATCATTAGGAGATAAAAATAGAATATTAATAAGGATGTACAATAAAGATTTGTAAAATTGCTATTCTGTTTACATAAATTTTCTTTTTTTTAGTTTTGTGGTATATAAATATTACAATTTATAGCTTGACAAATTGTTTATGAAAACTTCTATTTTTACTTTCTTGTACGAAATAAAGTAAGTTGAGGAATTGGTATGTCCTAATACCAATGTAATATAGTTTTTTAAAATATTTAAATATGATAACAATTTCTACAACTCTCACCAATTTTTCAATAATCTCAAGAGTTTTAAACGTTGGGAAAAATTATAACTATTAAAATAGTTATAAAAATTAAAACATTGCTCTTCAAGTAATTGCAAATTTATTAAAAAGGACCGAATTGAAAAATTCTTATTAGACAGGATGTTATAGATAATATTTTAGTATGTGTCTACATGCTAATTTAAGACCAACTTAACTAATTCGCTTTTCCTTAGCTCGCTTCTAATAGTTTCCCTTGTTTTTCTTTCAATAAGTTTCTATTATTTTTAAAATTCATCAAAATATTTAAAGTTTGTACATAATAAATTTTTTTATTCCATTAAACGTATCAATAAAGTTAATAATCGAACGAAAACTATTGAACAAGCCAATAAAAAAATGTGAAAACTTTGTATAACTTACATACTTGAAATTAAAAAAAAATGTCATTTGATTCTTAAAATGCAAACTAAGCATTTCTTTCTACCCATTTTTTAAACGAATGCTCAATCATGCATGTTTACCCATTACCTATTTCTAAGCGAATAAGGTAACCCAAGTACAGAGGCTCAGAGAAGGCTATTCTTGAAAATACCTTCACAAACTCTTTATTCTTTAATTAATTGCCTAGGCTGTTTGATTAAAACTGCCTTGGAGTTTGAAGAATCTGAGTATGTGTGTCTGAGACGCATCCAAACTCCATTACTTTAAAGGAGCATATGTTAAGCTCTTAAGCGTGTCTCCTCAGCGTCATAAAAGATTCGAGATACACTCTTAATAAGTAGAAATATCCACCATCTCCTCCTCCCCGCAATTATTAGGAGATAAAAATAGAATATTAATAAGTCTGTACAATAAAGATTTGTAAGATTTCTATTCTGTTTACATAAATTTTCTTTTTTTTTTAATATTCTGGTTAACAAATTTTTGTTTCATATTCTTGCGAAAATATTTATGTTTTTTGAGAATATATATATATACATATATATATATATATATATATATATATATATATATATATATATATATATAGATATATATATATATATATATATATATATATATATATATATATATATAGATATATATATATATATATATAGATAGATATAGATAGATAGATATAGATAAATAAATATACATATTACATAGGTATATATACATATTACAATATATAGTTTGATAATTTGTTTACAAAAACTGCTATTTTTACTTTCTTGTGCGAAATAAAATAATTTGAGGAATTGGTATGCCCTAATACCGATGTAATAATGTTTTTCAAAATATTTATATAGGATAGCAATTTTTATAACTCTCACAAATTTTTCAATAATCTCAAGAGTTTTCAATTTTGAAAAAATTGTAAGTTAACATTGCTCTTCAAGTAATTATCAATCTGTTAAAAGGGGACGAATTGAGAAATTCTTATTAGACAGGATGTTATTGATAAAATATTAGTATGTGTCTACATACCAATTTAAGACCAATTTAACAAATTCGCTTTTTAGCCTAAGCTATGAAGGTTTGTGAATATTTGCAGCGTTTTTAAAAATAATCTAAAGAATTTATCTCTTTCAATTTTTCTATTTGAATACGCAATCCTTATTTAAAGAATCCTTAATATGATAAAATCTTTAATATGTTTAATATATAATATTATATAAATATAAATTTCAATTTTATTTAAATTAAAATTGAATTTTATTTAAAAAATTGACATCAAAACAGGTCAGAAGATAATTTTTGATTAAAATAAAATTATAAAAATTGCTTATTAAAATGTTTGTCTTTAAACTAAATATATTTTCTTACTCTCTGAGGTATTTTTCCAAATTCGAATACAATACAGGATATGAAATAAAATTATTAAAATAGGTAAAAATTTAATATTTATGCATAATGTAAGTTTTATATTACCCAAATAGAAATTATATCTTTATAGAATATTAGCTTTAAATGGGAAAACTAATGGGAATAAAATATTACATTAAGATTAATTCCTTTTACAAAAAGACGTGCTGAAAGTTAGATTAATTTTGTTACTCTGTATCGTAATTCGACGTTTCATATAGTGTAAAAAGAACATAAAAGTTTAAATTTACGACAAGTTTCAACAACTTGAACAATTTTATCGTTTGCATTTTAAAGTTCACTTCACCGTATTTTTAATATCAGAAAAAGCTCGTTAAACTCGACATGCGCAAACTTGTAATATCATATCCAGCTTCAAAAGTTTACTGAAATAAAATAAGATAAAAGAGAAAAAAAAGTGAAACTTTTCCATGACCTATTTCACCCAATAGGAACACGAAGCCTCTTCTCGAAATTAAATTTGAAATTAGATTTCGATGTTATGTTTTATTACGCTGAAAACTGCAGCTGTGTTTCATGTCCTGAATCGGAAATCAGGTCCACCATTTTCTCTTGAATATTAACGTATCACGTTTTCTTGCCTTGCCTTTCTGTTTGCTTTTTTAGTTCCTTTCTCTTTTTCCACCTCGCATTTTGAAGCCTTAAGGGTTATTGATCTTTTCTAATGCTGAATCTCTTCTATAGAATAGCAGTAAAATAATTCCATGTAATAAATATTGTGTGGCTGATGACATCTTGCCAGCATTTCAATAAAATTGAAGGAGAATACATGTTTACATTTATACTATATATTTTACGACAGGTATTCTCTAAGCATATTTCTTCACAGAATATTACATTTTCCTTTTTTCCAAATTGTATTTTGTCTCGGAATATAACTATTTCTGGACAAAATAGGGAAAATAAAAACATTTAGTGATGAATATTGATTCTGAAGTAGTTTGAAATATTGATAACTATCAGGTGATTGGAGAAATTTCTTTCTAGGAAGGGCAAAATAATAAGTCAGTTTTTTTCCCATTCTTTTAAGGCGTGTATCCCCCAAGCCTGTAACATTTTAATGCTTTGTTTAATTATGCGTTTCGAATTCTTAATAGCTGTACAAAATGTTGCTGAAATAACTGCATTTTAAGAACGGTGAAAAATATTGAAATTTTGTTAAAGATTTGACCCTAAATGTTTAATGTTTGCTGCATTTTAGTTTTATGAATCCCAATAATTTATCAGGTTTTTCTTCAATACTAGCATATAGTGAGTCATGTGACGGGAATAATAATTTTTCAATTTTTTAGAATTGTAAAGTACCCTATGAGGCAGGTAAAAAAAGTTTGTTTTTAGGCTAAAAATTATTTGGCACACGCTCAATAATTTGTTTATCTTCGTACTCCTCTAAAGTCTCACAATACTATAAATGCAGTTTAGAATCAAATTGAATTCATTTAGTAAAACCCTGTCGTTATGTATAAAAAACAAACGAACCAACTTCTTAATTTTCAAAGATGTATAACTTAAACGCCAGATATTTATTAATCTGTGAAACAGATCCATAGATTTTTATAAATAGAATTTTTCGCTAATATCGGTGATATAATTTTCATTCACCAACAAAAAATATTCGATGATGAAATTTAAAATTATTACATATGCACTTTATCTATTATTTAAGCCAAATATAAAAAAAATTATTTATGTAGTTATTAATTGAGTATTAAAACGTAATATCTAAGTTCAGTAAAAATAAGTATGAAAATAATGCAGACCATATTTAAATAATTTAAAATAAGAAATTTTTAAATGATATTGTCACGAAGATTCGAATGAACACACCGTTTAACTTAACAGAACAATTTATTGAAGCTAAGTAGCAACTCGCAACTTTACAAGATCAGGAAGTTGCCTACAACTAATGGGTATCAGCTTTTATACCCGAACAGAATCGAATAACTATTTTACATATGAAAGAAAGATCTAGAATATTCAAGAACATAAGGAAGCAATAAATAACATTTTTAAATTAAAAATCCGTACTTTGGATAAACTGCCATGTCAAGCATCGAACCCACAATCTCCGGGTCTGGATCGCGTGCTTTGACAATTCGGCCACTGAGCTAGTTGGCTAAGCTTCTTTATGCGGCAATATGGTTAAAGGAATGGCGTCATAATGAAAAAAATGTTATTTTTACCTAATTATTATGTGATAAATTTAATCAACTACTATTAACAGGGGAAAATAGGGCATGATATCATGGCATTAAGAGCTTGAAAAGGGATGAAGGGTTGGATCTAGAACGTCTTAAAGAGTCGTTTCGAATTTTGCTAACCCTAACTCTTCAAGAATCCAATATTAATGCTCTTATACATACCTTCATAAATTCGAGGACAGACGGACTATTATTATATAGGGGATTACATAGAACAAAAGCAGAGAGGTTTAAAATTTGTAAACCGGAGTTTCCATGCTGTAAGCATTTAAATAAAAGCACAATACTGTCATTCATCTTTTTCCCTCCAGTATTTATTTGAATAAGTATTCTTAAAATCTCCACACTTTATTCTCGTCTAATGCAAGTTTATAAATAAGTCTACTACTTGATATAATAATACGTTCATCAGACCGATGATATTTTTAATGCACAGGAAAATCAAAAAGTTTTGAAATATCGTAAATTTTCAATATGATTTTAAAATTTTTAATTTTTAAGAAACGAAATATTTCGATAAAGGTAATACTATGTTACATTTTTAATAGAAAGGAATGTAATAGCTTCTTTGTTATCAATGTCATAGCTGTATTCTTTGGTTAAAGAAATGTAACTGTAAAAATAATACATAGCGATGTGATTTATTTTTTTATTTACGGAAATTTTAGTTTGTAAATTTCAAGTATTGTTAAATTTATAATAATAATAGACATATCAAAATATTAATTTTTTTCACATGTGTATCTTTATAATAAAAACATTTATAGAATGTAATTATTTAAACTACAGTGTATAATGATGTATATATGAATCAATGAAAATTTCACCCTATACTATATCTACGGATGAAAGAACAAAAATTTATTTCTCTTATTTTGTGTAATAATCAATCCTTTTATCCGTTTCATTCAGAATTTCTTGTTTAATTGGGATAAATTGAGTATTTTTCTTTGAAAACAAACTTTATTTGGAAAGGTCCATCATTTTCTTATTATTTTATATTATTTAATCTACTTGTATTTTTTAGCGATTGAGTAAGGTGATGCCTTCTTCACTTTAATCATTGTATTCAGAATTTCTTGTTTAAATAGTAAAAATTGAGTGTTTTTCTTTGAGAATGAACTTTATCTGGAAAGGTTAATCATTTTCTTATTATTTTATATTATTTACTTTTCTTGTATATTTTATCGGTTGAGTAAGGAGGTGTTTTCCTTACTTTAATACTTTTATCCATTTTATTCAGAATTTCTTGTTTTAATAGAATGAACTGAGTACTTTTCTTTGAGAACGAACTTTATTTGGAAAGGTCCATCATTTTCTTATTATTTATATTATTTACTCTATTTCTTTAAAGGTTGAATAAGGAGATGATTTCCTGACTTTAAGCCTTTTAACCATTTTATTCAGAATTTATTGTTTAAATGAAATGAATTGATTATTTTTCTTTGAGAATGAACTTTATCTGGAAAGGTTAATCATTTTCTTATTATTTTATATTATTTACTCTACTTGTATTCTTTAAAGGTAGAATAAGGAGATGGTTTCCTTAATTTATGCATTTTATCCATTTCATTCAAAATTTCTTGTTTATTTGGGATGAATTGAGTATTCGTTTGGGAACGCACTTTATCTGGAAAGGTTCATCATTTTCCTATTATTTTATATTACTTACTCTACTTATATTTTTAATAGTTGACTGAGGAGAGGATTTCCTTAATTAAACAAGGAATTTAGATTTAATTTTATGTCAGTATTTTCATTTATTCATCAAGATTTCTCATAATGAATGTTGAATTTAACTATTCATCAAACAAAATTTTTCATAAAAAACAATAAAAAACTAAAATTGTATATTTAAAAAAATTAATTCATTAAACCCAAGTATATAGAAGAAATAATGTAGCCGTTAAAGAAAAAATCGTGCAGTATAGGATTAAAGCTACATTTTTGTAGAGAAGTAACACACATTTAAGGATTATTTTATAGATTGATAATTAATATCATTATGGAATGTATTTTCAGTTTTTCAGCTTTTATAAAATTGAAATTGAAAAATATCTTGCTAGCGTGCTAATAAATGAAATACATTTTTATGCATTCTGACACCAATCAATAGCTCCAAATTGAATTAAAAACTGCTTAAAGTAAAATTATTTCGTTAAAAATGTACATATGGAATTTATATACTTTCTATTAACTTCTTTATATTGCAATTAGATACCGATTCTAGCCAGGATTATAAATACCTATGATTGCATATTTCCAATTCTGTTACCCCTTGAGAAACAAAATGGCCACAACAAAAGGCATTTTACTTTTCTGAGGAGTTGCGTTCAAAATTAACCAGACCCTCTTGCAGTAAACAAATGTGTGTGTGCCACATTTCAGACACGTTCAGGTTCTTCATCTCCGGCTTCTCTTTAATCAAGCGTTTTCAGAAAGAGAAGTGCTATTCATTAAAGAGAAAAGGAAAATTTTGTGGTCTCGAATATTTTCTATACTTTTTGAAACCTATTCTGTTAAATTTAGGAAATGAAGATACTCAAAAATAAAGGAAATCTAAAGTGATTTTTTTTAAATTTTGTTTAGTGTTATACACATTTTATTATATCATAAAATTGTTTATTAGTTTACATTTTAGCATTTTTGTTTCTAATTACAAAAAACAAATTCTTAACAGATGCAATTATTGAAGTACATTTCTCAGTACATTTAGGGCCTTTAACCCTCTAAAGAACAATGGTTTCGTAACCACCTGTTAAAATATTGTTTTCTCTTCTTTTTAGAGTTATAATAATTATTTTTTCTGATGCTTTTGACACTTCAAACTATTAATAAATAATAGCATTACACACAATTTATTTTTTCCTTTAAAATATACTTGTTTAAACTGGAAAAAAACAGGTATTTCATTTTTCTCCGTCATGACCTCAAATAAATATACCTACCCAAAACATAAATAGTTTAATCTATAAATAGCAATATCTATAAATCTATAAATATAAATCTATAATAGTCTAATATATAAATAGTTTAGCTCTTTATCTGTTACATCATTTTCATGATAATTATGTAGTGTTCTTTAAATATTATTTAAATTTCAAGAATGTATTATTTTCGAGCCGTACAAGGAGGTAGATAATTTCGCAGTTAAAACCCAAAATCCTACAGAAACAATTTTAATAATTTTCGCCTATTTCACATATATATGTTTCATCGATATCAATTATAAACTAACTCCATTAAATACCAAGGAATTTTTAATAGTGAAATTTAAAGGGTTAAATTTCAGGTCTTGACGAAGATTTATTTAGTGCACATTCATTCCTATTCAAATATTAAGTCTGGATAACTGTTAGATCTAAACGATTTTTATTTATATAAAGTTCATATTTATTTCAATATTTCTACAACCTCTTAGGTTGCATTACATATTTTCATTAGTCTAATAAAAACAAAAGAGTAGTAAATCTAAAAGTATGATTTTACAAATTTTGAAATAAAATTAATTATTCTTGAAAGTAGGAATTATTAATCCAATTTTAAGCTTCTCCTTCATGAAAGGTATAATTTTAGTTCATACTATATTTTGTCATCCAATTACATGAAACAGATTATACAACCTTTTATTTGAGTCTATTGAAAAATATCAATGACATATTGACTAATTTTTTAACTTCATAAAAGTAATTAAACGATAACGATTTTCAACTAAATTTACGTAGATATTATATCATATATTATTCATAATCCCTAGATGCATTGATGCAAAAGGCAGATTCAAAATTCCTTGCCAGTTACTATGGCATGCTTATTGAATATAATTAATTTATTTATATAAGTTCATAGTATTGGGCTTAGTAGCAGAGTCATATGAAAGAAATGCACAGTAGAATCATACAACGTTTTAATTAAACGATGACTGACAGTTACACACAACACATTACGAACATTTCAAGTACTACAACTACACTACAGAGTAACAAGTCATGCGCAGTACCATGCAAGGTGTGGCGCTCCAATCCAGTTGGGATAAAGCACTTCACATAGAGGTAGGGTAAATAACGAGGCATTGGCGTAAAGATAAAATACGCGTATAACCTAACACATAGAGCAAACAAATTATGTTGAAAAGGGGTGGATTTTGCGTAGATTAATACATCGTGTCAATAAAATTAATAGAATCCATACCTCTGGGGATGAGTGGAAGGCCAAGTCTGTGAGTCTCCCGCTTGGTCCCTGCTTCAAAATTAAGTGGACCAACTTGAGCGAAAATGTCCTTTCACCTTAATGGCGCTCGTTAAAACGAAAAGTGTACCCCTTGACCTTAATATGAAAACCTGCAACTCAATCATGCTTGGTTTGTCCAAGTGACATGAGAAACAATAACAATAACAACAATATTAGTAGAAGAGCGTTTAAAATATTTCTGTAAATAGTTTTACTGTAGTAAGTATTATACATGGTTAGAACAGCACAAAATACTGGTATGAAGAATTTTATACAAAAAAAGAAACTTGTGCTTAACCATATAA
Organism: Pardosa pseudoannulata; assembly: GCA_032207245.1. Taxonomy (NCBI): domain Eukaryota; kingdom Metazoa; phylum Arthropoda; class Arachnida; order Araneae; family Lycosidae; genus Pardosa; species Pardosa pseudoannulata. The sequence goes on along the minus strand of CM063505.1, from coordinate 86,020,397 downwards.
GAATATCTAATAAAAAACTCATTTCTTAAGTATGTAAGAGGTATATCTAAACACAACATTCTTGTAAGCACGTTTAAGATATTCCTGTAAATAGTTTTACTGTAGTAAGTATTATACATGGTTAGTACAGCACAAAATACTAGTATGAAGAATTTTATACAAAAAAGAAACTTGTGCTTAATCATATAAGAATATCAAATAAAAAACTCATTTCTTAAGTATATAAGAGGTATGTCTAAACACAACATTCATGTAAGCACGTTTAAGATATTCCTGTAAATAGTTTTACTGTAGTAAGTATTATACATGATTAGTACAGCATAAGATACTAGTATGACTAATTTTATACGAAAAAGAAACTTGTGCTTAATCATATAAGAATATCTAATAAAAAACTCATTTCTTAAGTATATAAGAGGTAAGTCCATACACAACATTCATGTAAGTTGTTCCATACATGAAACTCCATACAATTTAATCTCAAAGATATTTCAGAAATGTTCCTTATACATATGATAACACATTTATATTCTTTCTCTTTTCATCTTTCTAGAAAACATGAATAATATTTAATATATCGAGTTAGCTTCTTTGCTTATAATGCCCCCTAAATGAAACAAATGTTTCTGTATTTATGAAAGTTTTAAAACATATATTATCAAATAACGCAGCTAAAATATAAATTTTAAATCCATAATAGCATGTTTATATTCTTAATGGATATTCTATCAATAAAAATATTGTCAGTACTAAAATTCACATTTTAATGTTTCTAAAACGGATTTTAAATGTTTATTTGCAATCTATAAAAATTGTTCCAAAAGGGAAACACAAAATTATTGTTTAGGAAATTGCAAAAGGGCTAAACCGAGGGACTCTAATTTCCCTTTTATCTTGCTCTTTATAATTTATTTTTACCCTTTAATAATTGCAATTGTAGGAGGAAGGAGTGGGAATTTCGCTAAGAATGTATCTCGAATCTTTTATGACGCCGAGAAGGGAAGACGCTTAAAAGCTGAACATATGCTCCTTTAAACTAATGGAGTTTGGATGCCTCCCAGGCACAGACTGAGATTCTTCATGTTATAAGGTAGCTTTAATCAAACAGCCGAGGCAATTAATTGAAGAATAAATAGTTTGTTTTATATGTTTAAATAGGTTATGATTTCTGGCATTCTCATGGATAGCGTTTTCACACAAAATACAGATTTATGCTGGCCTGATTAATGTAGAAATAGGTAGCGTGTAAATATGCGTGTACTTGTGTGTAATTTACACCGAAAGGAATATCTTTCGTATTTGTTTACAAGGACAATTTTTCTTTCTCTGATACACAGTATACATATAGGAGAAATGTACACAGATATTCTTTTTTATAATCTACATTTTACTAATCACAATTTGAAAGTGTTGTTAAAAGTAAAGAATAAAAATAATTTTAGATTTACATGTGTCTTTCAGATTTAACACAACTCAACTATGAGGGGAAATTTTAACAGCCTCTCGTTTAAGTTTAGACAATTAAGTTTTAATTCCTTTGTACATATGGAATTTATTTTTAAAATTTTTCGTACGAGACTTTGACTTTCTTTCAGATTAAAACCCTCGGTCCTTGTAATCTAGGATGAACAACCTTCAACTTCTTAATCTTGCATAAATCTCACAATTTCACGTGTAACTAACTTTATACATTCTATGAATACAGCCGCTATTTTATTTTCTTTCATGAGACTCCATAGCTGATTCAGCAAACCGTTAGTTCTACTAACTTAGTAGAATCCCAATACGAGGTGGAGTAAAAAAGTTCCCGAAATAGGTCAATTACAAATTATTAAAAATAAGACAATAATTTTACTTTATTGACCTTCAAACTACTGACTTACTGTTTCTACACACTTGTTCCAGCGTTCATATAACAGTTCAAAACGCTTCTGGAATCTATTTTTGAAAGGACCATCAGTAGATAGATCGCATTTTCGATCCCCTCATCTGAGTCCACAAAATAGTGTCTCCTCAATCAGCCGGGAAAACATATAAAAATCTGCTGGTATTAGAACGAGAGAATAAAGAGGGTATTAAAGAGTGGTAGCACTTTATCTGTCAAGATACATTTTTACACTCAGAGTGCGATGTGGTGTAGCATCGCCGTATAAAAGAAACCAATCCTTTGTTGTCCATTTTACAGGTCGTTCTCATCTGATTGCATCTCGTAGTCTTTAAAGGAACTTCTTTAAAGTACAGTTGTTTATTGTCAGTTTTGAGGATCTTTGATAATGGTGTGAAAACTAGCATGTGAAATTCTAAGTTAATAGGCAGTAGCATCAATAGTTTTTTTGTCTATCCGAGAGCACAGTTTCTCGAACGCTTTCATAATTCTCACCTTTAATAGAAGAGGAATGTCGCCCCGTGTAAATCTAGTTATTTTTATACGTTTCACTAAAAGTTCCATGTCGTATCATTGTGGATTTTTTTCATCTAGCTCCACCATCAATACAAACAGAAAAAGAAACCCTTTGAAATAATCAGTCTCTAGATACTTATCGGTAAGAAGATCTCACGGCTACTGACGCTCTTTTTGGTCCTCTACTAACAGAACATTTAGTGTACATTCCTTAAACTAAAGTTAAACTTCAAATCTAGGCAACTCTAGTAATTCAGCATAGAAATTTTATGACAGATAGGTATAAGATGGGATGAAACAGCTAATGCTGATGAAACTTTGTTGTTATAAAAAGCGTATAAAACTTAAGTATTATCATTTCAGAATATAAAATTGCTGGTGTTTGTAATGTAGATGGCAATGGATTATATTATCTTTTGGTAGTTGCAAATGATAATATAAACCATTGTCATCTACATTAAATTAAAATTTCTCATAATAAAATAATTTTTAATAAATACGTTAGATATTAAATAAATAAAAAAACACGGGTCTTTTTTCTTTTATTACTTATGGTTATGGATTCAATTAAAATAAAATATTGGAATGGAAAATGCTGAGAGTTTCTGCTTAAAAAGTTAACGTTTATTTGCTACTCAATGACAGTAGAAATATTTTTAAAATGCCACTTCTTAATAAAAGATATCTAAGTTGCACCTGTGCGAAACACTGAGAGAAGATTTGCAATACGACTTAAATTGATTAACTACATCCAATTACGGAAATGGTGTGCATGTATAGAGAAAAAAACACTATGTATTTCTCAGAAATTGTGAAGAATGATGCTGTAAAATAGAATTACATTCTAAACAATCGAGATATAAAAGATAAATTAATAAAATATATTTTTAATTAAAATTTGTAGTTTGCAATCAAATAATTAAATACATTTCTAGAAAATAATGCGGCGGATAAAACAAATATTTCTTTGCTGTATTTTAAATTTTTTTTCTTGCGAAAAGTATTTAAATTAAAAAAATAAATAAAATTTAAGGTGTGTACTTGCGTAATATGTATAGCAATTTAAATTTCCTTGGCAAATAGAGATACGTCTAAATTTCTGTTCAAATGCTTACGGAGATATAGAAATATTGTGATATATCACTAAAATTATTAATGCATCTAACTGGTACTGGAAAGGTAGTGCTATATCTGATGCCGTTTACATATTCAATAGTTCATGTAAGTAAACTTGAATATAGGATTGAAAGATAAAATATTTTAATAAGAGATGTTTAAATTAATATTTTTGAATAAATTTATAAAATTAAGTTTGCACGCTTAAAATATAATACTTGATAAATAACTACTTATAAGAAAAATGTTTCTTTATAAATTTCTTTCAGGCAATTTCCTTTCTTTTACTAGAAATATGTATTTTGTTCCACAAAAAAAGATAAATTTACATTATCTTCAGAATTTTTATTATTCTTTCAGAGTATCTTACTCTCTACTTTTCTCCAGAGACAGACAGTAAGGATAAATTGTTTTTGTTTAATATACTCTATAGTTCAGAAAACTAATTTCTTATAATCATATTTATACTTATTTTTTACAAGTTACCTATACGCGTGGGTATGTAAAGATTATTTATTTTTAAACTGATAATTATAAATGCTGCAATAACTTTTATGTATAGCAACCAATGCGTGAAAGTTTTCAAAAGTATCTGTAAAGAAAGAAAGAGAGAGAGAGAGAGAGAGAGAGAGAGAGAGAGAAAGTAAGTCTTGGTGTAGTGCGCGAGCACAGGTGTGTGTGTGTGTGCGTGTGTTTGCCTGCACGTGTGAGTGCATGTGTGTGTGTGTGTGAGAGAGAGAGAGAGAGAGAGAGATGGAAGTAGAGATAATGAATGGAAGGGGAGAGTGAGTACGAGATTTAGCAAGAGAGACTAATCAGTAGGAGATAGATCGAATGAAAAGAGAGTGAGAGGTATGGAGCGGGACAGGGGATAAAAGGAGGAGTGAGTGAGATAAGGAGAAATGGACAGAGATAATGTATTGCATTTATATTGAAATATATTATATTATATTAAGAATTAACGATCCAACGACACAACACAAATTACATGGTAAAACTTTTTTCACTGTCGTGGATCTTTTATGCAAACTATACGTGAGTTCTTGAAGTAGCAGTTTATACCCTACCACTCAGTGTCACTACCCCAATATAGATAAATGAATATCGAAGACCTCATTACTCTTGTCTATATGACCTCCTAGATTGGTCACTAAATTTCCATTCACTGGAAGATGAAAAGTTTCTTAATATTCGTCAACCTAGTTGTAATGACTCCTTAAGAATTTTATTTTTTACAGGATAAATTTTCACTATAGGTTTTCTATACTATATCACTATAGGAACTATAGGTTTCACGCTTGCTTTGTAACGTCTGCAGGGAACAATATCATGTCTGCAAATAGAAAAGCACGCGGACTAGACCAAAAATTTGATAACTCGAACACGATGTATGTTTTTTGTAATGTTAGAAAATATAAAGTGCATAAACATATAGATAGATTGCTATAGTAAAATTGCTATTATCAAAGAAATATATTAAAAACCTTTGCGTGATAAAAAATCTTAAGCATGGAAAATAAAAGTGTAGTGTAAAATCCATATTTTTAAGAAAAGCTTCTATTTTTAGTCCCCTTAGTGCATTTTTCTCTATCTAAAAATAAATGTTGCTCATGTATAGAATAAAGAAATATCAGACATGTGTTATCTTTAGAAATTTTATCATTGTCGCATTTTATTTTCCTCCTGAGACATCACAGGAGTAAACTGCTAATCTCTAATTCCCCGTATGGAATTAATTTCTTATAATTATATTCACACTTACTTTTGAGAAATTATCTACGCACTGGTTCGAAAACGGTCTTTAAGCTTAGCAAATGGGGTGCATTAATTTTTTTTTATTTAGGCTTGTAAGCATCTAAAAATTCATAAATGCTCTTCACTAAAAAATTGTGTTGTAAGAAATCTGATGTTTTGGTTTTGCTTAAATGTTTGGATATAGAAATGAAATAGGTATATTTTATAATGATTTACAGTGGTTTCAAAAGTATATCTTTATGTAAAGAACTTTTTAAAAATTATATATGCTTTAAATTTATTTTTAAAAATTATTTCTTAACCACAATCAGTCTAAATTTTGTTTACAGATTACATATATGGGTATAGTAATATATGCCAATAAGTGAAATAATCTGCTTACTTCTCTTTGCAGGTGCATAAAAGAATTAATGTAACATTATTAATTTCTTATAATGATTGACAAAGTTTAGTACATCTATCATTTTAAAAATGAATTTATATTTATATACAATTAATAGTTTGAGGAACTATGATTTTCAAGTTTAATAACACAAGAATAAAACCGATACTATTTTAACTCTATCATATAGCCCGTAATATGAAGGGATCAGTAAAATTTTTAATGTTTCCGAATTGCAAAGTACCCTATAAGGAATGAAAAAAATTGTTTATTTTTGGGCTGAAAATTATCTTGCAACAAAAAATAATCGATGATTAAATTTAAAATTGTCACATATGGACGTAATCTATTATTTTACTCAAACATAAAAGCATATTATTTACGTAATATGTAAATTCAGTGTTAAAACGCATGAACATAATGCAGACGATATTTAAATAATTTAAAATAAGAAATAATTAAATGAGTAAGTTAAAGGAATGACGTCATAATGCTAGAAAAAATGTTATTTTTACCTACTTAATATGTGGTAATTTGATATATTTAATAGCCTACTTTTAATCGGGAAAAACAGAGCTCGAAATAATTACTGGAAAAGGGGGAAGGTGTACATTTCGAACATTTTAAAGACTACAGTATTTTTAACTGTAATATAAATCATATTTATACCAATTTATTTTATTATCGGATCGATAGTTTAGAAGATAAACTTTACTCTCTTTGAATTTTGCTTACCCTAACTCTTCAAGAGTCCAATATGAATGTACCTATCCATTCCAGGCCCAACCACTTCATAAATTTCATAAATTCGAGGACTGGCGGTCAGATAACTTAAACTATTATTATAAAGGTGATTAACCATACTGTAAACAGTCAAATGACCGGTAATTTATATTGCCTCATAATAAAGAATTTCCTACTGTTCGCCGTAGCTAGGTTGGTAGAAAATCGGACAGCAGAGCCGTTCGTTCCTGGTTCGTCAGTGAATTGTATCCAAAAACTAGAATTTTAACTTCAATTAATGTAATTTATTAATTGTATCAAACATAGAAGATTCTAGCTATTTCTTTACTAATAGAGGTAGATGTTTCTAGAATGGTCTAGCTGTATGTAAAATCTGTGTTCCACCAGTTGGGGTCTGTTCTCAAGCGAGTTCTTTCTGATCTAATAAATCCTATTGTTCCTTTAACTTAATTGTTTCAGTATTTCAAATTTCATGACAATATGTAAAATATATTGTAGGACACGAAGTAAAATAAAAATAAAAGAATTAGCTATATATTAAATGCATAAAGCAAATCAAAGAAATAATTAAAAAATAGGTGTATATTAAGTAAATAAAAGAAATAGATATGTATTAAGCGTTGATATGTTTAATATTAAGTAAGTTCATAACACGAGTTTTACTACTCTAAACAATCCGTAAAATTAAAATGATATAGTTTATTTAGATATTAGTCTTTGTTATAGAAAATTAAGTTTATAAAATGAAAATTTATATAAATTCAAATATTCCTATTAAAATTTAGCTTATGGATCAATAGAATAGAATTATCTCGATTCTAAATTAGCCCATAAACACAAAACAAAGGCATTAATGGGAAAGGATTCGCTAACTCTTTTCTCACCCAAAAGTCAATACACACTGAACATATCACACATAACTTCTTTGATGTGTAAAGTGCTACAATACAAGTTTATTAAAGTGTTTCTCATAGACACGGCTTACAATCGAATCTACGAGTTACAAGAGATTCCAAACGAAATAAAAAAATCTAACGAATAAAATACAAATGAAAATGTAAGGTGTCTTGAATGCAGAAAAATCACAAATTCCGAAAATAACAAGTTGAGTGGCTAGGTCCCTTTTTTATCGGGATTACAAATTATTTTACATGGTTTTGAAGACGTATTTCATTTTCCTGTATGACGGGAAAGCCCGCTTAAGGGAAAAATTGAAACTTCTGATTTCAAAGGAAAATTCATTTTACAGTACATTAGTAAAAACTTTAAATACCCATTTTGACCATCTCTCAATGCATTTAGACTACTTTTGTTATATCTTTAAGCACATATTTATTTCTGAATATATCTCGTACAACAACAACAAAAAAAAATTATCCATGTAACTCTAAAATATAAGTGGTATTATTGTAAAGCATAGTTGTATACCTTCCTTTAAAAGGGGGAAGGTGTGGATTTCGAACGCTTTGAAGGCTACAGTATTTTTAACTGTAATATAAATCATATTTATACCAATTTATTTTAGGATCGGATCGATAGTTTAGAAGATGAACTTTACTCGCTTTGAATTTTGCTAACCCTAACTCTTCAAGGATCCAATATGGATGTCATAACAGCAGATAACATGCATTGCAATCTGCTTTCTATATAACTAAATGTTATATAATGAAACATAAGAATTTTTATTCATATGCTGTTTTAGCGTTTTAACACGCCTTTCTAACCAGTTTAATTCCTCTTATGAAGTAAACAGTTATGTAATCACAAACAAATTCAGTTTGTAATTGGATACCTTTCCTATATGGTAATATCTATTAGATCTGAATAAAACGGATACTGAAATTCAATTCACTGTCAGAAGACAGTACTTATACAGTAATGCTTTTATAGTACTGCCCTCTGTACAACGTTACCTGAAAATAGAAAAAAAACAATGTTCAAATAGTAAATAAGATAAGGCATAAAATAGTCAAATAAAATTATGTACACTTTATTATAATTATAAAAAAGTAATGTTTTTTCCAAGATTTTTCTTCATATGTTTATGATACATGTGAAAGACATAATAAAGAAAAAATAAAGACTGCTAGTAATGAGACAATAATCACAACTTAGGAATGGCAATGAAAGTGGGACATATTTTAACTTGTCTGTTTTCTTTAGTATCTTAACACATTGTGTGCGGGTACATTTCGAAGCGGAATTTTACCGGGGACGGACGTTTTGCGCGTAAATTTAGTTACTCAGTTAAATCTTAATACATCGAAATTTATTTAATTTTTTAACCAACTTTTCGTATTTTATATTGAAATATAAAAACAAATATATAAATAGAAATATATAAATAACAACCGTAAGACTTTTGTAAACAAAAATATATTTTAAGTGGATAAATTTATAATAGTATCGTAAATATGAAAGATCAAATACAAATAGTAGTATATATTCTTAATTTTTCCCGTTCTGTTGTTACACCATGTTGTTACACTAATCCTTACTAGTACGTTTATCGTTCTCAAATATCAATCATCAGGAAACGTACTAGTACGTGTCCCGCATGCAATGTGTTAAACGAGGATATTTAAAATCTAATAAAAAAAGTTCTATGACGTACACCAAAATACAACGTATCGTGTTTGAAATTTTGTTAAATATGGAGCAGGTATGTGGCTCTTTTTATAATGGACATAAATTTTCAGATATTTCATATTTGGTATTACCCTTATATAAGCAGCATGTGTCTACATGTATTTAGGGCTAAAATTAAGGAAAATTATTAATGGTTTTTTAAGTAATAGTGCCAAGCATTAGGTAATAATGTTTTTGTCATAGAATTTATTATCTATACACCACAAAATTAACCTTTTTTATATACATGCTTCGGGTTAATTATGTAATATTTATGTTTAAAGAAAAAATATTATTATTAATGTTATATCATAAAATATATTGTTTTATTCTCTCTTCACTAATAGTTTTTAATTAAATTAATTAAACCACGAGAACTATTAAGAATCTTAAATATGCTTAATAAATTTAAAAAAAAAACCACTAGCGATTTTTCTATTTTAATTATTTATTTATTTTTATTCTTTAGCTCTTATACGATCCATTAATAATAAATTGTATGTGTTACCTTACTCTGGACACGATTAGTCTTGCAATAAATATTCAAAGTTTAATAATATTAAAAAATATATTTCTTACTAAATGGCTGTAGAGATTATAATTTATGCTTCATTATCGTCAGGTTTTTCCCCTTTACTTTTAACGTTTCTTCAAAATATATTTTATTTGGAGACGGAAGACTTATTTCATAAATTATCTTTCCTATAAAAATTTAATGATTTATTTTTATTTAATATAACAGTAGTACTGAAAATACAGCTTTTAAATATATTGTTAACAATTAAATAATTGTCAATTAAATAAACATCTATTTATTTACTTATTATAATACAAGGATTTAAAAAAGTTTAAACATCACTAAATTTTAAAGAAAGCTATTTAAAATGAGCAAGCAGGGTACTTTTTAGATATGACAATGTCTTTCGGAGCATTTCGAGTTTTCGAATTAAAATGTGCATATACGTAGATACATGCATTGTTCTATTAATATTCATGTTCATAAGACAAGAAAGTGTATTCTAGTCTTCGAGAAAAGAAACCAAATATAACAAGAAAAACATTGGCAACAAAGATGCTATTTGGTATAATGAGAATTCAGTGTCTAGTTACGCATTACAATAAACTACTATTGGTATGAATATCTATATATTTTTTTGTTGTTTTATAGCCTTGCTGGGATTAATCATAAATTACTATTCACAAATATGTGCATGCGTTATTTTTCTTATTTGTTGTTATTTTATAACTGGTCTATGATTAATCTACGACTTTTAAATAGGAAAATTTATAAATATTGTTTTTAGTGATTATTAACCATAAGGGAAATATTTTAAGGAATATAATTAAATGATACACCGAATAATGAGAAGGTACAGAGTGGCAATATCTTAGCATTAACATAAAAACATAGTTTCTAGTAGACCGAAATAAAATGAAAACAACTAAACGTATCAAGATGCTTTCTCAGTCAATTTATCTGTACTTTCGTATTATCAGCATTAAAGGAGGTGTGTAGCATAAAGTCAAATATTATACAGATTTTTAAATACCTACATATAGCCGTTATCTAGATCAAAGGCTTGATGCATAGCCACTAGTACAGAATAAAACCGTTCAATTGTTTTACCCATTGCAACATAGAGTGGTTGCTACAGTTGTACAGTTAAAAATCTGCGCACTAAATTATCATAATTCATTGCCTTCTCTTCGAAACATAGTCCATTATAGGGATAATGAATCAAATTTTAATTTCTTAATTATTTAACTTTTCAAACTTCTTTTCAAACGTCGAATATTGACTTATTTTTAAAAATTTTTGCTCTGTATATTAAATTATTATAAAATATACCAAACTTTCGATATCTCAACTTCATTTATCTCAATTGTATCTCGTAGGTTTTCCTCAAAGTTTTCAATTTAATTAAGAATTTTTCGTTATCTAAAAGTTATTCCTCAAATCTCGAAGCTTCAGTTTGTCTTATCGTGTAGCCATTAAAAGATCGATTACATATTTAAAGTTAAAAGTTAGCAAACGATTTCGAAAATATTTGGTGAGATAAATTTTGGAATCTATGCGAATTAATTTAATGCTTGGTAAAATAGCATTTTCTTAGAATATACTTCTAATTTATTTATGAAATGTAGACATTTTTAATAACAAGTGCTGTATGTTATAAGAAAGACTGAAAGATAGATATGTCATAAAAAGAAATTTTAGAAGATATTTTTAAATCCGTAGATTTAGATTAAACATTTGGCAAGTGCTTAAAATCAAAAGAGTAATCAAAAGAGAAAATAAGCTTATAATGACACAAATAAGAAAGATAACTTCTCAATTTTGTAGGTAAAAACAGACTTAATTGTGCATTATATATTAAGTATTTCCCATTAAAATGAAATAAAGGAAGCATTGATAAAAATTATATCTATTGTTATCATATGTAAAAATTTAACAGTAGAACTGCATAAAGCTTTAAAACTTCCACCCTAATTAGATACGGCAAAATGATTTTTATTCATATTTTGTATAAATTGTTTTCTTACACAACTTACGTTATTAAATCTTTGTGATAATTTTATGAACGTTAATATATTAATTGTAAAAAATATTAGTTGCATTTTATTTATATAACATTTTTTTTATTGTTATGAAACGATACTTTACATTATGGTTCATTCAAGTACTTTTCTTTGCTTTCACAATTCAAGATACTAAGATTCAAATGTATACTAAGAAACATAAATTGCTGTGTCATGTAGAATTATCTAATTATTGTATGAACAGTAAATTATTTTATTTAGTAGATATAACTCTCTGGGAAGCAGGGCAGTTTTATATTCATTTAATTTTAGTTATCTCTTTATAACCAAAGATATCTTATAACAGGTGAGATAATAGGAAGCACTTATTTACATAATTTCCTTTCGATGCAATTTATAATGAATCTATTCGACTTAATAAACGTCTTGATTTTGCACCTTCGGTTAACTAGAACCTTCATAGAAATTTCAAGGCTAAAATCTGAGGAGTTTCTCCCTGATATTCTCTTTAGTGTATTAAAAGTTCTTGAAACCATTGGAAATTATCTCGGTTTGATAATTCAGAGCACTCTAGAGTAATCAAGAGGTGTTACACTCTAAGCTATAATCTTCGTTTAATTTCGTCAAACTGCCCTGTGTTTGCTCGAAACTTCCCAACATCCACAGTTCGTTAAAGTCAAAGTTTAAGCAAGAAAATCAAACAGATAAACACTTCAGTATCGGTGGTCGGCATATATAATCTGTCAGAGAAATAATTGAATTTTCTCGAAACGCAAGAGTAGGTTTAATTTTTAGTTACATATTTAGTTCTCTGCTTAAAGTCGTAAAATAAACATAAATATATTTTACAGTTTGTTGATTTTATTACTTTTCTTACATTCTAACCTTTAATTCAATAGAAAATAATTTAAATTCAGTTTAGGAACAAGCTATCGTACTTTCATAATTTTATTCTTGCCTCCTTGTAATTATCAAGAAATATGTTAAAATGTTGACCTCATTGTTTTCTTCCATATTCTTTTCATTCTATGCAAAGTATGGATGAATAAACAAAGTTGCTGTAATAGTAACAATGTTCATTTAGTTTCATTTCTAACAATTGTTTTACATTGTGGCACACACATTGATAAATATTCTTGTTTGCTGTTTGTGTATCTTAGCATTAATTATATAGGTAACTAATAAATATAAGTCAATACATGGACTATGACTTTCCACAATTCATTTAAATAATAACCTAATAATGCGTTGATGTGTATTTGTGTGCAGCATAACTACTTGAAACTGGGTAATATTGTTAATGAAGGATTAAAATACATATACATATGTGTGTGTAAGAGAGAGGGAGAGAGAGAGTGAGTGAGTAAGTGAAATCAAGTAAAACCAGTGAAAATATCTATCACGGAATAGGTGGTAGATTAGATCCTATTATTTAATTTTCGTTCTTATTCCAAATGTAATCATGAAGATATTAAAGAAAACAAAGTCCATCATCATAAATTGACGTAACCGAAGAGGACGAATCACGATACATCGGTTTCACTGCTTGTCTGTAGAATGCAACTGATCTGCATGAAGCACTCAAGATTACGCAAATATATAACCAATGTCAACACGAAGTGAGCAAGCGACGAGGTTTTTTTACCATAAAACTCAAGATTGTTCAGCAATTTTGGTATGCTAGTGTACATTAGTTATTTAAAACATCAGAGAAAAAGAAGCAGGGAACATAACTTTAGCATTTATTAGAGATGGGTAAAAATAATTTAAACCATAGAACAATATTTTATATGACATATTACAGATGGGAAATTATGTATTAAAATGAAAAAGGGGGAAAACGAGAATTTTGAATATCTATATTGTAAGCGCACCCTCTTTACTTGGTGCGCTATGTTAGCGAGGGACCTGCCCGCCTACTGTACCGGTGCAGGTATGTTCGATCCACTATCACTGAGGATAATTTCACTAATTTAAAATAATTAGTCCGGAAGCTTGGACGGACAAAACAACATTTATTTACAACATTTAAGAAAACAATAAAAGTAAATCATATAACATATTTCTGAGTCTCACAGCTTGATGACAATCACTACATGACCGAGCGTTTCATGTCCGAGAAAAATAAAGTAAAGAAGTTTTCAACCTTCAAGGCAAAGGGATGTGTATCGGTCGCCGGCTGGAATCCAACTCCCCACTCTGAACTCCAACTGCCCTCTTGCAGATCTCTCCCTTCTTCGGGGGAGGGATGTGTCTGGAAAATTGAGCCCTACCGAACAGAACATATCCTCCTTCTCCGAGGCCCTGCAAAAACATCCAGCGACACATCCTTATCAGGCCCCTTCTGCCGGCCGTCTTCTTACTTCTCCTAAGAAACGCAGGAAGGGGTTAAATGGGGCGATTCTGCCGATGTCATTAAAGTACACATGTCTTCGTGGGTGCAAATTCCTTACATATATTAGGAGTAATAACTTTGATACATTACATATATTCATTACCACAACTAAAATATTGTGAGAAATTTGAATGATAATTAACTATTGGAATTTTCATTGTATTATAAAATGCCATACTAGTCTGTATTGTATGCAATTTGTTTAATTTGCATTATACAATGTAGAATAATTAACTACCGTTGACATAGTTTGGTTTTGGTAGATTTGTAACCACTATATGCAGTTTCTGAATTCTTTTGGACTAAATAATGATGTTTAATTATATAAATGACCCTTTGACTTACGATCTGTAGTTATATCAATTCGTAGTCTTTCATGGAACGGATGTATTACTATACACCGCTACATGTTAAACTGTGAAACAGTTGCACAACTATCAATCAGAAAAACACTAAACGAATTTTGTTGCAGATTTGTCATTGTACAAACAAATGCGAACGAAAAGATATGAAATTATCCTCTAGTAGGTGTACATATTAAATTATAAAATTAGTTTTTTTTAATTTCAGCTCATAAACAATGATGTTCACGTAATGTAAATTTCATTATAACGAATTAAAATTTTCTATTTTTAAGAATTCTCTATAAATTCTCTGCTTAAGTTTATTGGAAATCTAAAACATTAATTAGGTATTTCATTAAAACTGAATAAGCATTAAAACTGTCTAGAGTGTAACGATATACTTTTTATTAATTTGAAATCCATTAATAAAATTTAAAAAAATGAAAATAAAATTTGGCATATGTTTGCCCTTTTATGTTGCATTCAAAGATTTAAAATTAAATGACTTATGTTTCTTCTCTGAAGTTTTCGACAATATAAAAATTTCATTCTGATAACTGATTTGAAAATAATTGGAATTCACTAAAAAAATGTCTAGCCTCCGTGGTGGTAACAGCTTTATGAAATGTTATTATTTTTCAACTTATTTGACAGCATTAAATTAATTTTATTGGACCCAGATTGAAGCTCTTACAAGCATTTTGAATCTCGCAGTAAACATTGTTTATGATAAAATAAAATAATTACTTTTTGTGCTAAAAGTTTTCCAGATGGTGTTTTAAAAAACATGTTTAATATGTCATGATGTTATAAATAGAGAACATTTTCAACTTCAGATATAATAAAATGGTGAAATTAAATAAGTTTCTTACTTTTTTTTATTAAAATATAAATCACATTAGTTTTATTTAGTTAATAAGATGAATAGGAAAAACAATGGAAAATGTTTTCGTCAAATGAAATTTTAATTTGTCAAGTTCGTGCATACATATGAACAGGATAACTGCATAAACAAAAAAATTTAATCTGGCGGATATAATTTTAATAATAATTATTTGTTTGCATTTTTGTGGTAGTTAATAGTAAATTAATATTAACTGACTGTACAAACAGGTGAAAATCCCTTTTTATAGAAAATAAAAATATAGTTATATTTTAATTCAATGAGAATTAAAATATAACATTATTCATATTACTTCTTCATAAATATATTTAAAAAAGAATATTAATTTTATTCCTAAATAATATTAAAAAATATCAGATGTAGACAACAGCATCAAAATAGTAGATTTTTGTTAGGGCGAACTCATAGTTGAAATAATATATTTTAAATATATGTGATCATTTGTTTTCTCTAAACATTATATATATATATATATATATATATATATATATATATATATATATATATATATATATATATATATATATATATATATATATATATATATATATATATATATATACAGAGAGATAGAGATATAGATAGATATAGATAAATATATATATATATATGTGGGGGGGAAATACTTAACAAATATTCATCCGTTAATATGCTTAAAGTATCTAGGTAAAAGAAATACCTTCAAACATAAAAAACATAAATATTTTTGATATTTTCCGGTGAACATTCAAAATGAAACATAACTTATATTTATATTTTACTGAAAATGAAATTATTATATGAAAAAAATTTAAAGTCGTTTTATTTGCCTTTCGGGTAGTTTATTTTTTTAATATAAATAAACATTTTATAACAGAGGTTTCGTTTTATATTTTTAGATTTGTTGGTTTAATTACATCTATTACTTATGTACTTTATTTATACTTTAAAATGTACAATATTTTCTTTTTTTTTAGAATGTGTTTGAATAAGTATATGACATTATTATATTTATTGAAGTATATTTGTAATCTGTGTGCTGCAACATAGAATATGCACGTATATCAGATTAAGAAAAAAATAATTCCAAATGCACATAATAAAACTTATTATTTGCATTTTTGATATATTTAAAGAAGCTTTGTTGTATAAAATCAGAAATAAATACACAATTATAATTTAAAATATAGGTGTCACTTATGCAATATCTAAAAACGTGTAACTTTTAAATAAATAATTTCTATCACATATAATCAGCTACAAAAATATTGCGTTACATATTGACAAGTATTTACATTAAGAAAGATAATTTTTGTTTATTCATAAGCTACATTTTATTCATGATTTCGGAATTAATTGAGACTTATATAGTAACACAGAACTATTCTAATCTATGGATAAGTGCAGTACATTTTGGTGGAATAAATAACACAAGACAATTATAAATTATATTATACTCTTTATAAAAATCACAGATGGTATTATAGTTATGTTATTTACATAATAGTTATTTTCATTTATCTATATAAGCTACCTTACACTTAGCATGCGGGTATACTTCAAAACCAACTAACGGGTGCAGCTTGCGTTTTTTCCTGAATCGCGCGAAAGTTTAGTTATTCAGAAAAATCGCAGTAAATCGAAAACTACTTTGTTTTTATAAGCGATTTTTTTTCTTTTACACTTTAATATATAATGTATGATTATTTAACAAAAAAGAAAACAATATTTTTAAAGAATCACAAAATAAACGATTTTTATAGTCCTATAAACTGTCATCGCATATTTCTTCAACACTATCTTTGTCACAACTGCTCATTTTATAAATTTTGTATTCAACAATAAAAAACCAAATTTCAAATTGGAAAAACACGACTTGTACGTTCCAGAGTTAGAAATTCGATTAAAGACGAAATAACGCAACAAAACGCCGAACAACTCGAAATTCATAACTTGTATAAAGAAAAAAATTGCTGTGCAAAGTGTTGCATAGTAACGCAAACAACGAGCATATAATGTCAGACATACATATAATTTTATGTATTTAGTAGATTTATAGTGGTTAGCGCGTATCCACCAATACGTATTTTTACGTGACCCGCAATCCAGTGACAGATTGCAAAAAACGTAAAAATACGTTGCCCGCAAGCGAAGTGTTAATTGAAAGTTTTATAAATTTATCTTGCAATTAAAAATTTTTTTATTAGAGCATTACATATGCAGTACTATATATAAAATACATTGAACTTAAGAGAAGGTGATAAATTGTTTATTTTTTATTTTAAACAAAATATTCTACTCTCTAAAGAATAAAATTTGCCTTAGAAAATAAAGAAATTAATTTTATACAATTTACATCAAAGAAAATATTTCAAGGATAAAATATAAACACCAAATGAAAAGAATTAGCATGCCCCCAAAATACACTTTAAAAATCTGTAAATTAAAAAAATATTTATGTAAAATGCAATATTTTTTTTATTCTATAAATTTCAGTTAAAGTAATATCTATATAAATATATACAAAAATAGTCAGTTTTGTCTTACATACAGTAACTGCTATCTTTTGAAATAGAATATCACTCTTAGAAAGTCCTTCGCGAGATAATGCACTAATCCAGTTTTCTGGGTAAACTCTAATATACTTTTTGGGGTCGAAAAATTCCTCACGTATGAGACTGAAGAGGAAGTATGGTCAGAAATCATTGGGCATCTGGAATGATCTACACAAATTAATCCGGAAGCTGTAGGAATCCCTTTTCGACCCAAGTATTTGCCTCTCCCGAAACATATCCATTTAACTGGCTTATGGCCAGAACAGTTTTCCAAACTTATTTCTCTCGTATTTCGGAAGAGCCGCTATCAGATCCTAATATGTGATACTCGAGTTGTTGGCCTCCACATCCTCGTGGAATCACGCCAGACAACTTCATCAAAAGTGTCTCGCCTTATCCAATAAAAGGATATCGGACCTTATAAAATTCGTACAGTAGAGTATATACATATATATGTATGTGTATATGTGTATGAATATATATATATATATATATATATATATATATATATATATATATATATATATATATATATATATATATATATATATATATATATATATATATATATATATATATATATATATATATATATATATATATATATATATATTACATTTATATATATATATATATATATATATATATATATATATCCATACACATATATGTGTATACTCTATTGTACAAATCTTATAAGTTATATCTCCCCCCTCTCTCTTTCTCTCTCATCTCTCTTTTTATATGTGTGTGTGTATATAGATAGATAGATAGATAGATAGATAGATATAGATAGATAGATATAGATAGATAGATATAGATAGATAGATATAGATAGATAGATATAGATAGATAGATATAGATAGATAGATATAGATAGATAGATATAGATAGATAGATATAGATAGATAGATAGATATAGATAGATAGATAGATATAGATAGATAGATAGATATAGATAGATAGATAGATATAGATAGATAGATAGATATAGATAGATATAGATAGATATAGATATAGATATAGATAGATAAATAGATATAGATAGATATAGATAGATAAATAGATATAGATATATATAGATATAGATAGATAGATGATGTGTTCATATCTAGAATGCTTGAGAACTGTGGATGTTCATTTCATAAAATTTAATAGAAATTTTAGAAAAATAGAAAAACCGATAATGTTAATCACTACGGTATGGCTCACTTAAGTATGTGGTGATAGAAAAATTAATGTGCGGTTCTTAGTTTTTAAATGAGACTGCATGCTCTACTACACATATATTTTATGCTTTTATCGAGGTAACTTTACTTTTGAAGGAATATATGCTTTTGTATCCATAAATAATGGAATACAGTCTTGTGTTGGTGCACTGCTGCTGGTTTCATTTCATATTTATTTTCTATGAATTAATTGTAGTTGTTTTGAGTTGTTGTTGTAGTTGCTATGATTCTATTAATTAATTGTAGTTGTTTTCAGAGAAAGAGTAAAATAATAGTATCTTAAGCTCACATGTAGCCGAATTATGATCGAATGGGTAGGGTGAAGTTCTTCTGTAACATACTTTGCGGCACCGAGTTTCTTAGATTCTATGAATGTTCGTAGCCATTTACAAATGGCTTTAAGCAGTTTGTCTCAGTTTCATTAGCTTTGGTGTAGGAAAACAGTAGACTATACAACATAAAACCAATTCACCAATCAAACATTTTAATCTTAGATTTCTTCATAAACTCCCCGCTATTTGCTTCGTTTTAAACAAGTTTGACTAATAAAGCAACAGAAGGAAAAATCACGTAGTCTGGAATTTTCGAGCATTCCTACCAAACAATATGAAAATATTTCATCGTATTTGTAGATTATTTTAAAACAAATATAAAAATGAAAACACCAAATTTCGTTAAGTTGAAAATTTAACAATCTTTTCAGTTTTTTAATAGCCTATTCCTTTACAAAATTGCTATCTATATTTTGGACACAAACTTGATTTCAAATAAATTCTATTAAGTATATGGAAATAGAGGTGCATTCTTTATAACTAAAATTAGGTTGAAGATACGTCAGCTCGTGTGTATATGGGGGCATGAAAGAAAGGAAATTATTACTTTGAGGCTCAAGAATCTTTGTGTAAACTTCGTTTTATATTCGGGAAATTATTTTAGTTCTTCAAGAAGATAAGTGTTCCATATTTGTTTTAACAATTTAATGCCTTGCGTCTTATTTTGGATTCCTCTATAATAGCTTGTAGAATTTTTATACTTTATTAGCACGAGATTTTCTTTTGAGATTAGAGTGTAATGATATAAGCAAACTACGAAATTTTCAAGAAATTTCTGTTTGTAGATTTTCCATTTGGATTGGCACTTATATATTTACACAACGTACATAAATTTACGTCAGAGGTAGATACAAAGATTGAAATCATAAATTGAAATTATGAATAAATACAATACTCCATTTTACATTGCTTATCTTACATGTAATAAAATTAATCTAAATTTTTCACTAAGTTTATTTTTTTTTCTTTTGCATTACTAGCATCGTATGAAGTTTAAAAGGATAGATAATCACTACCTTGACATGTTGTAGTATTCAAGGTTATTTAAACTTCCTATTTATTATGTGAAATCCATAATAAATTTAAGATATACATTGATAAGTAATCGGCAGAAATTAATCGGACATTAAAAATATAATGTAAAATTAGACCATTAAATAAGTCATTTGATTTTATTACAATTGCTTTGGTATACTAAGCTGGTTTAAGCTGGTTTTCATTTCATTTGCAATTGCGTAATAATTATACATTAATTATATTTTATTCTACTGAAAATTATTTTTCATTCTAGAAATATTTAAAGATTTTAACATTATGCAAGTTAAAAAATCGCGTATTGGTTTCTCTTTGTTTAATGTAATTTTTATATAGGTTATTAGCTACCGGTCATATTGGATTATTTTATCAAAACTTTAACATATGGTAGAATGATTTCCAGCTTGGGGTTTAAAGATATGTTTTAGCAAACTTTAGCCCTTGATAAATAGAAAAACTCTCCAAGATTATGAGTTACTATGTTATTCTAACAGCGAGATATTTATAGTTACATTAAATCAATAAAATTTTCCCTAGTTTTTTTTATATGCAAATAATATTTTGCGGCCTATATTTTAAAATAAACCTTTGCCTTGAAATATTTTAATTTCCTTTTTACTCTATAAAATGTGTTTATAGAAATATTTAAATAGTAACCAATCAGAAGTACAAATATTTTCTCCTGAGATTAGCTTTAAGAAATCAGTTATGGTTACAAAAATAGCTTAAGTAAACAATCAATTTTCAGCAACCTACTTTAATTAATAATTTATTATTACTAAAATTATTATATACTGATATATAAATAATGTAAACTATTCGATTGATCGTGCGTCGAAAAATAACTTAATGAAATTATAATGCATTTAACTCTTATGCGGAGAAAAAATCTTTAATTAATGTCATTACTAATTTAAATCTTTCAATTTTTTATCACAGGAGAAAGAAGTGTATTTGCATTTAGTAAAACAATTTTTGTATTCTCATTATCCCATATAATGTATATTTAAAGACAAACTATTGATATTTTGCAAACGCATATAAAACTCTCCTTAATTAAAAAGATTATAAAAATTGTAATGATTATTTTCAAGAGGGAAGAATGACTAATGCATTTCCATATCGAAAATAGTGCCTATTAAACAAATATTGGTGTAATTGGAATTAATTTTGTATTACTTGAAATTAAGCATCTGCATTTAATTAAACAAGGGTTGAATTCCCTTTGATTTGTATTGTTATAAAACTGTATATTTTTTCAAGTTCAAACTATTCATATTTTACAAACGGATATAAAACTCTCCTTCATTAAGCAGATTGAAAAAAAAAATTGTAATGATTTTTTTAAAGAGCGAAGAATGACTAATGCATTTTCATATCGAAAATAGTGCCTATTAAACAAAAATTGGTATAATTGGAATTAATTTTTTGTATTACATGAAATTAAGCATATGCATTTATTTAAACAAAGATTAAATTCTATTCTATTTGTATTGATATAGAACTGTATATTTTTTCAAGGTGACATTAGAATGAGTGTGTTGAAATGTGTGAATGAAATTTCTGTACTTTTTGTAAATTTAAAGTATATCCTGAGTCTTCTAAAATGCAATTTTGTTATATCCGAAAAATATCTGCTAAAAAGGTGTTTTAACCTTTTGTACCGAGTTCTCTTCTAGGGAGACAATGCAAAATAATGATTTTTGGATTTATGTTTGTTTTTATATTTTATCTTATAAAACTCTCCTTCATTACGTAGATTGAAAAAAAAATTGTAATGATTTTTATCAACAAGGGAAAAATGGTTAATGATTTCCCATATTGAAAATAGTGCCTATTAAAGAAAAATTGGCTTAATTGGAATTAGTTTTGTGTATTACATAAAATTAAGCATCTGCATTTATTTAAACATGGGTTAAATTCCCTTTCATTTGCATAGCTATAGAACTGTATATTTTTTCAAGATGACATTAGAATATAAGTATATTGAAATTAGAGTGAAATTTCTGTACTTTTTGTAAATTTAAAGTATATCCTGAGTCTTCTAGAATGCAATGTCGTTATATCCAAAAATATCTGCTAAAAAAGATGTTTTTAACCCTTTGCACTTGAGACCTCCGCTTGGGAGACAATGCAAAATAACTTTTTATGATTTATTTTTGTTCTTATATTCTATCTTACAAAACTCTCCTTCATTACGTAGATTGAAAAAATAAGTATTGATTTTTATCAAAAAGTTAAGAATGACTAAGGCATTTCCATATCGAAAATGGTGCCTGTTAAACAAAAATTGATGTAATTGGAATTAATTTTGTGTATTACATGAAATTAAGCATCTGCATTTATTTAAACAAGGATTAAATTCCATTTGATTTGCATTGCTATAGAACTGTATATTTTTTCAAAGTGACATTAGAATATAAGTGGGTTGAAATTAGAATGAAATTTCTGTACTTTTTGTAAATTTAATGTATATCCTGTGTCCTCGAGAAACAATGTCGTTATATCCGAATAATAACTCATGAAAAGGTGTTTTAATCCTTTGCCCTGGAGTGCTTCCCTAGTTAGAAGTGCAAAATAAGTTTTTATGATTTATTTTTTTTTCTTATGTTTTATCTTAAAAAACTCTCCTTCATAACGTAGATTGAAAAAATCATGAGGATTTTTTATCAATGAGGGAAGATTGAGTAATGCATTGCCATATCAAAAATAATGCCTATTAAAAAAATTGTTGTAACTGGAATTAATTTTATATTACGTGAAAATAATCATCTGCATTTATTCAAACAAGTTTAAAATTCCCTTTAATTTGAACTGGTATAGAACTGTAAATTCTGTACTTTTTTGTAAATTCTGACCTTTTGCAAATTTAATGTATATCCTGAGTCCTCTAGAATACAGTGTCGTTATATCCGAAAAATAGCTGCTAAGCAGGTGTTTTAACTTTTTGCACTTGAGGGCTCTGCTAGGGAGATAATGCAAAATAATAAGATTTTATGATTTGTGTTTGTTTTTATATTCTATCTTATTAAACTCTCCTTCATTACGTAGAGTGAAAAAAAATTGTAGTGATTTTATCAAAAAGAGTAGAATGATTAATGCATTACCATATCAAAAATAGTGCCTATTAAACAAAAATTGGTGTAATTTGAATTAATTTTGTATTACATGAAATTAAGCATCTACATTTATTCAAACAAGGGTAAAATTCCCTTTGATTTGTATTGCTTAGAACTGTATATTTTTCAAGGTGACATTAGAATATAAGTGTGTTGAAATTAGAATGAAATTTCTGTACTTTTCGTAAATTGAAAGTATATCCTGAGTTCTCTAGAATACAATGTCGTTATATCCGAAAAATATCTGCTAAAAAGGTGTTTATCCCTTTGCACTCGAGGGCTCTGCTACGCAGACAATGCAAAATAGGATTTTATGATTTGTGTTTGTTCTTATATTCTATCTTATAATACTCTCCTTCAAAACGTAGATTGAAAATAAATCGTAATGATTTTTTATCAATGAGGGAAGATTGATTAATGCATTACCATATCAAAAATAGTGCCTATTAAACAAAAACTGTTGTAATTGGAATTTATTTTGTGTATTACATGAAATTAAGCATCTGCGTTTATTTAAACAAGGGTTACATTCCCTTTGATTTGTATTGCTATAGAACTGTATATTTTTAAGGTGAAATTAGAATATAAATGTGTTGAAATTTGAATGGAATTTCTGTACTTTTTGTAAATTTAATATATAAGTGTGTTGAAATTAGAATGCAAATTCTCCACTTTTTGTAAATTTAATGTATATCCTTAGTCCTCTAGAATAGAATGTCGTTAAATCCGAAAAATAGCTGCTAAAAAGGTGTTTTAGTCCTTTGCCCTGGAGGGCTCCGCTATTTAGACAGTGCAAAATAATAAGTTTTTATAATTTGTTTTTCTTATGTTAAAAACTGAAAATTATTTGAATTGCCCCCATAGCGGAGCCCTCAATATTCAAGACAAATTCTAAATGAGGCAAATTTTAACTCTAGGGCCCTCGAGTCAAAGTGTTAACGTCAATTATTTTTAGGTCTTTGTTTATTCAATATGTTAACTATATAAAAGAGTGTCCCTTTGTGATTATTTAACGTAAATGTACCCATTTCCATTCTAGCACACATTAACTTAAAATTGGACAGATATTCTTTGAGAGTAGATGGTGACTCTCCACATTAAAAATCCATTCTAAACATTCTTTTACATAATTTCACACTGTAATGGATAATAACACTACATGCACATGGAAGAACATGGATGCTATTCTTTTTTTTTGTTTGTTTTACCGTGGAAAAACATTGATTAGTTAATTTATACCTTTGCACCCACTGAATTATCTGAATATAACGTTTAGATGGTGTTTTTAAATCTTTGTGCATTAAGATATAAATTAAAGAACGAAGATAAAAATGCCATTCAATATACGAGCCTAATATAATTGTGCATTTTATTGGGATTTTACCGACTATTTTACCGATTTAAACAGATTTTAATTGTCTGTTTTATCTAATACTATTCTAAATTCCATTGGTATTTTATTCTATAAATATATAAAGAGACAAATTTAAATAATTATGTAATTACTGTTAAATCATGTTTCACTCCAACAAAACACACAGGGGTATTATTAGTGGTGAAATTCCCATCAAATATATATGATGTATGAAAAAAGTATCTCAGCGTATATAATTATGCTATAACATTCTTCGTATCTTGTACCAAAAACTTTACAGAAATGGAACTACCCAAATACCAATAATTTCGTCGTTTCGTGTGATACAAGTTCCATCGCGTGTGGTAAAGCCCATATTGGTCATCAAGCAGTAATAAAATCCCCATTAATTGCATATTGCTTGAAAGAATGATACATTATTACTTAATCAAAACATGGTAAAAATTTCCAATGATCGTGTTCCAAGGGGGTGAAAATCGTTCTAACATAACATAAGCTCGTCGTATGAAATTATCTCTTGATTAAGAACTCACCGCCGTCCAATTCGCTGGACTACAGCCAGAGACTAAACCTTCTCATAATCAAGGAATGTTTCAACGGAAATTTTCCCATCCTGAGAAGAGTATAAATTGCATTTCCGATAAACGCAATTATGGACAGATGCCAGATTTCGAAATAGTCATCATCAAAACGCAGGAAAACGCGGTTCGCATATAACTCATAGCTGATAGAGACAGAGGGAGAAAAAGAGTTTCTCGCGCTGCCAATTTTAATAAACCACACATATACACGAGTCTGGATGATTTCGAGGAAGTAAGAATCGCAGCCATTTCCGGATGTGTATATGTCTGCCCTAAATGATATGTTTACGGGAAAGTAAAATTTTTAATTTTTTTTTTACCTGGGATTTCTTTTTGTTAGTCATTTACAGATACGAATGATTTCACAATGGGATACTAATTTCAATGATGTGTGGTTCAGAAATTATCATTGCCAGCGTCGTTACTAATTAAATTAAATTCACTGCTTGTGAATTTGAATGGAGATGCGCTTTTGGGGTAATTTATTGTCACAGATTTCGATTACTGTTGGATGGTTTCGCATTTCTATAAATAAATTAATGCTTATCGATCGCCAAGAGCGTCCTTTTTAAATCTATAATTCATCCTTTCTCTGAAATTAGTTTCTAGGAAAAAAAATGAGCTACTGTATATTTATGAGATAGAAAAAATTACCAATAGAATTTATTGAAGATCGTATATTACCCAACGTAAACTAATCCGTGTTGCATGAAGCAGTTTAAGGTATCAACAGTTCGAAGACACGGTGGCTATATACGAAATAAACAAGATTATATATATTCCTGAGTCATTAACAAAATGGTTAAAGGAGGCATTTCATCTTGCAAAGAAAAAATGATACGCTTTTGTAAATAATGCTAATCGATCCGCTGAAAAATTTTTAGCCTATAATTCATTCCTTGCCTGCAATTCGATTAAAGGAAAAATGCATAAACCAAACAAGGGATAAAGAGAAAATCATTGTACATATAGCTTCCCGATTTTACGTAATTTGGTATTATAATAGATAATAACATTACATGTTGAGTGCAGATGGAAATGCATGGAAGTTATAGTTTATGTTTCACCATGTAAAAAGTCATTATTTAATTAGTAGCTTAGCACCGATTAAATTATTAAGATACAAAGTTTACACAATGTTTTGTATTAAGATAAAAAATAAAGAATGAAGATAAGAATGCCATTGAATGTGCAAACAAGATAAAATAAACGGAAATTGCACACGAATATAAAAATTAATTTTGTAATAGTATTTTTTAAGACATTCAGAATTAAAAGAATAATGTATGAAAATAATAAAATCATCACACTCTTTCTAGCGAAACATGTCAGAGTTTGAATTTAAAGCCTTAAATTCTACAAAATAAATCGCAACATCATCCTTGGTGTATGTATCTAGGACCATATAAATGGCACATTAAGTTGAAGAATTGATTCTAAATTGCTTATTTATCTATTTATATCTAATAGCAAAGATCAGAAAACGATGAAAAATATAAAATTAAAAAACAATAAAAATATAGAAATTGAAAAGTGATTACTGGAATCCTGTAACACTTTTCGGTACCGCTGTACTTTGGTAGTTCTATACAGAGATAAACGTCTTGGTTGTAACTTCCAGTTTATTGCCCGTGAAATCTCTATTCCCATTCTTGAAAAAAAAAATGCAAGGTTCTACTAGGCAGTGCTAATTTACAGTAGATTTAAACTCTCGGACCACTTTTTAACGAAATTCATAGTTTTCATATTTCTTCAAGATTCAACTGACAGATTAGTCCACTTTAGTTAAAATCCTTTGGGGGAAAAAAGATGTTAGAATAACGTGGAGTTTTATGTACTAAACATTTTAGTGGTTAAGTGATTTTTTTTTTATTTTCATTTTTTAAATGCATATTTATAAAGGAGTTCAAGACTTCAATGGATATGAAATATTTTTCATTTAATCTTTAGATACTCAAGAAAGGTTTATATACAATAAAATTTCTAGAGGTTTCCATAAAATAAAATTATTCTCGTCTTAAAAATTCAACGTTTATCTTTTAAAGCTTCAAATTATAAAATTACGATAATATTTGTTAAATTGACATAATATTAATTACCTTTTTAAACAAACAATCTTTATTATATCAGACATTTTTTATTCCTCATAAAATAAAAAATTCTGCTTATTTTAAAATTATAATTTTAGGTTCTTCAGGAACAATCCAAATATAAAAAGGCTCTTTGATTCAAGTAGTATTTTATTTTCAATATTATACCAAATTATAAGCAAAAAATAAGACGTTCCCTTACACATAAGATACGTTTTTGAAAGTATGTATAGTAGAAAATAGATTTTTATATCAAATTGAATTAAAATATCATCTTCACTCTAAAACCTCTAAATTTATTTTTAAATAAAAAGGAAATTTTAGAAGAAATTCGATATTTAGAAATAATTATTATTTATAGAATAAATCGTATAATAAACTTTTATTTCATATCAAAAAGATTTTTAAATTATTTACATAATTCTTTTTGAATTT
Organism: Pardosa pseudoannulata; assembly: GCA_032207245.1. Classification (NCBI taxonomy): domain Eukaryota; kingdom Metazoa; phylum Arthropoda; class Arachnida; order Araneae; family Lycosidae; genus Pardosa; species Pardosa pseudoannulata. The sequence continues at coordinate 85,992,457 of CM063505.1, read as the reverse complement.
TAGTAGAATTTTATTTTTTAAGTTTTTTAAGTTAATAAAAAACTGCTTCACATAACAAAACTAAATACATTTCTCTATGATGTGATTTTTTTATGTTAAAAAGATCAGAGTTTTGTTTTACATATTGATTCAAATTTAGGCTGTTACGAAATAGTACCTTTGAACTTCTATGCCCTCATAAAAGTGGTAAATGCTAAATAACTCTAGATAAAGTGAAAAGAGCTGGAATCATTTGTGATCATTTCCAACAAAATTGCATAAAATGAATATTGTTCGGGAGACAGTTACTTAAGATTCAGTAGCTTTTATAAAGATCGTAATATAAAATAATTTTATTTTAACATAAATCTGATAACAATTCTTCTAAGTTGTTTTAATTTTTAGTTTTGATGATGAATTTATGGGGTATTTTTGTATACAATCTTTATTCTTTAGGATCTCCTTTCATTCCTTTATTAGGCTTCTTTCACCACTTCTTACTTTACACAAGTCTTAAAATAATGATAACTTAGCCACTCCTACCTAAAAGAGAACAAATGACAACTTTAAAATTAATTAAAGCTTTAAAAACATTATTTTTATATGCAGCTCGATTTAGATTTTAAGTTAGTTGGTAAATAAGACTAAATACTAGATATTTATGATGTGATAAAAAGAGAAGTAGAGTTTATGCTATATCGGACATTACTTATTATCGTACATAAGAAACTAATATTTGAAACTAGCAATTCGTTACAATTTACAGTATATGTTGTTGTTGCTGTTGTCATTGTCTTATGCCCCTTGGTTAAAACAAATACTATTGGTCCATATGCTACTCGTGTTAAACTACTCGTTATGCTACTCGTGTCGCAAACGGGTGTGCCTATCGATTTTTTAATGAACACCTGAAGACTGAAATTACGATATCTTGCTCAAGTGAGTTCTCGTAATTTAGAACCATCGACCAAGCAGAAGACCCATAGGCTTGGCCTGTTACACCTAGAGGTATTGACAACATAGAGGACCACGAACATATTTCACGTACATTAGTTATGTTTAAAGGACATGGAGGATATTAGTCCTGCTCGAGTTCCGAAACCGCAACCTTCCAGTTACTAGTTTTTCGCCTTTGCTCACTGAGCTACCGCGGCTGATTTACATTATTATTATACTAAAATGACTCTTGTGGTAGTAATTATAATAAGCCCATTTCATCTGTGCATAAAATAGTTTTTCATTAAAATTAAAATTTACTATTATAAAGTAGAAAACAACTCTTGCATTCCAATAACAGTATACTTTTTCGGGATTTTTTTTATTACGTGTTAACTATATTTTTGAATGAGCATATGAACAAATAAATTTTACTTGATTGTATTCAATTTAGATTTCATTTTGTTTTTCATTTACTTACGTTATTTTAAAATGTATGAATGTTTATAACTTATAAATGCGAAATTACAATAATAACACCTTCAAAGTTATTACTAAAAAAGCTTATACTTTCATATTGATACACAAATAATTACATTTTGTAAACTGAAACTTATCCAACTTTGTTTTATTATATATTGTAAACATATAAAAATATATAGATAAAAATATTCTCTGCAGTCTTAATTATGAATGTTTTTCTTTAACCCAATATTTCATTTATATTTTAATTGAAAATGATTTGTTGTAGTTTATCTTATATACTTCATATATTGCATTGCTATTTATATAAATAGAGTTTAATTTATTTATATAAATAGAGTTTAAAATTAAGTATTTTAAAAGCAAAACTTTCTTTAGAATCTCCTAAATTAAGTGTTCCATCTCATAAAAAATGCATGTATTTATAGAAGAGAAAAAACAATAAAAGTTATTTATTGAAAATTGTACATTATCTAAAATAACTGATAACTTTATCCCGAAAGTTTTCATGCATTCACAAATTAAATTCATTTTTCCCCTATAAACACATACCACTTAGTGCTAAAAATATTTCAGTGTAAATTTCACCATGGTAATATAAGGAAAATAATGGCTGTTTACGTAAATAAAGCTTATCGATTCGTAATTTATTTTTATCTACAACTCATTTCTCCTCTTGCATTAGCTTCCGGAAATACTAAATGGTATACATATTGGATGGAAAAAAGATCTGAACTGTAAAAGCGTATATTCACTAACAATATTTAATATCGGTAACTCAAAATGCGAATTTTTTTTTTTAATTAACAGGTTCATGGTGTAGTTATGAATCATAAACATCATTACACACTACATTTACTCTTAAAGATTACCGCGTAAATTGAAATATACTATAAAAAAGAAAATGTTTATGTTACAGTAAATGAACGTTATTTGTTTATTAAAGATTATGCTTTAAATGTATAATTTATTTGTTTTCTGGCTTATCGAAATTAGTTCAAAATATGTAATTAGGAAAGGTGAAAATGTAGTAGATTACTGTTTTACTACACATAGGACAAATGTTTTTATCTGTTTGTTTGTAAGTAAAATACTGAAAAATACCGTTATTAATCCATGGTATTTTGTTACGGAAAATTACTATAACTATAAAATGTAGCAGAAATTATAGAATATTGAGACTTTATATTACCGATTGCTTCATTCTATTTATCCATATTAAATTCCAAACCTATTGCTTTCATAGTATGATTATTAAACAATTATCATGTTTACTTTACACATTTCCTTAAAATTTAACCCTCGGAATGGAACACACCGAGGAAAAAAAGTCTCCAAAAAAATACGTTTTAATGTGTCAGTGACCAAAGTGTTCTATGATTTTTTAGTTCACCCTTTGACGACTAGATTGGAATACGGGAAACCCACCCTCGTTATTGTCCCTTTACTTCCGGTTATAGATATATAAATAAACATTATAGATTGTTAATTTTAAAAGCACATAAAGCTTGTCAAGTTTCGAAGATCATCCAATAAGAAATAATGGGTTCTAAAAGTACGAATAAAAATATTTTTTAAGAGAATTATTTATAATTTTTTTACGAAAGTCATCCCAGATATTTAAGTGGTGCAATTAGAGATGCATCTGTTACCGCAAACGAAATTCTTCGAAATGGAGATTTACAAAGCCATGAGAAGCTAACAGCGTCTTTGTGCCTCAGGGAGTAGGGGTGCATCCCTCAATAAATTTCAGTCAAAGAGGGATGCAGTTTCTGAACAATCGACGTGACCTTCCTACCTCAAAAATCCATGGGGCCGAAATGTACAATGCATCCATTTTCGGAACGTTTTTGGAGGTCAAAAATTGTACGTCACAACCGGCAGAATTGTACGTGCGAACCGCTTAGAGGGTTAAGTATTCCTTTTTTAATTAATGTTCATATAAAATATATATCTTCTCTTTCTATCTCTTTGTAAAATATTTGCAGAGAGAGAAAGATCTAGTGTTCGTTGTGCGTCATATTTTATACCAATTTGTAGAATTGTTGAGTCTCCAGATTTTGAAGATACATTCTTTACAAGACTTTTCTGATCCACTGTTATATAACTGGATGATTTGGACAAGAATTTGGCATGAATAAGAAAGATATAAAGTTATAAAGTATCGACTGCTTATCCTATCATGCGATTATCATCGTATAATAAAATATTCCCCCAAAATTTTGAGGGTTTTTTTTCTTTTGTTTTAAATCAAACTTTTGATAATAAATATTTTGAGGCTATATTTAATAATTATATTTCTTATTTTTGTAAAATTCACGTTATTGTGTCATAAAGGTATTATATTTGACGACATTCGAATGAATTTCTAGTGACATTTTCTGATTAGGACACAATATTAGGCGCATTTTAAAATGACCTTACTTATTCTCTAAACACAATAATGACTTATTATTCTAGGCAAAATCAACGTAACGCTTAGCAATATAAGTACTGAATGTTATTGTCAAGTTTATATTCAAAAAGTGTTTCACAGTTACTTTTGTTATTGACTTTAAAAAGGAACAGATTTTATGAGTTATAAATCTCCAATTCTTTCTCTCCTTATACAATTTATTTTATTTCTATCAGAAGTATACGAAGAGAAGAACACAAATAATTCTCCTTCGAATTAAGTTAATAACATTTTCTCATAAAAGTCTTTATCCAATTTTATTGATATAAGCCAATTTTATTTAATGTATATTTTTATGATTGCCTGATTTCTATTTAGCTTCTTTTATGCTTAATAAAAATCAACCTTTGTGTAAAAACTATGTAATTTATATCTGTAAGCTTCATTGTGTTTGTATGCGAGAGAGGAAAAGAAAGTGTGCGAGTGAGTGAGAGAGAGAAAGCGTGTGAGTGAGCGAGAGATAGAGAAAGTATGTGAGTGAGAGAGACAGTGAGAAAATCAGTCAGTCAGTCTCACAGGGGATGGGTTAAAGTGTAAAAAAGTATATGAAAATATAGTTTAAAAAAGGAATAAAATTACGTAATATGCATATTAGGAATGGAAAACTATTAACAAAATCTCAACTCTATGTTATATATGTGTCTCTAGGGCTGATTTAAAATTAGATAAATAAGCATATTTATAAAACTGACTATTTTTACAGCAAAATGTTCGAAGTGTGATTATTATCCTATACATCAACAACTCAATACAAAGATCAATATTTTAGAAAAATAACTATTAGGAATTATTTACTTAGAGAAAAGCAATTTCATAGAGGTCTGTTTATAGGTGACTCTAAAAATTGGTCTGAACTAATTGGTGATCTTCTTGTTTTTATATTCTGAGACGTTTTACTTACATTCTAAAAATCTAGAATATCACCATTTTGTCAAACTTTGGACCCACCTTTGGCGAAATGTCTTATTAGGAGATATTTAATCATATAATAGAATCAGTCATTATAAACTATGTTTAAAAGATCTGTCTATACATTTTGTTTTAGAGAATGGGACATAAAATGTAGTAAATTAATTCCAGGAAATTTTTATAACAATAGTAAAATAAATACAAACATTTTAAATAAATAGAAATTTAAAATAAATTAAATTTATAACATAAATATAAATTTTATCTTTATTTAAATATTCGGTTTAATCAGTATATCTCAGTAATAGAGAAATATTAATTTACATTTTTTTTAAGATTAGAGGAAACATCTGTGCAATCTTCAAAACATAGTTACATTTCTTTCTTAATAATTCAATAAATGTAGATTGATTTTATGAATGATAAACATATCTCTCTTTCCTACTCGTGCAATAAATTTAATTCCTTTCGAAAAAATAAAAGCAACAATACTCTAATAAATTCCCTTGAAATTAGGCTAATAAGATTCTCTTTCTCATAATATGAGAGATACAATTTTTCCAGTTTACAGTTATGACTTTTTTTCCACATTATAGTTTTGTGGATGTTTATTTTCATCATTTTTTGACGCATAAAAATATCACTGTGATTAAACGCAAATAATTTAAAAATTAAAGTTTGTGTTAAATAAAAGGTAAATTTAAAACATTGCCTAAATTGAACGTTTACTATATCCATATGTATAATAAAAGAATTGTACTTAAAAGAATAAAATTTACACTACAGTATAGCATTTTGCGCATTGGTGTATGAACACTATATAATTACAATAAACAATAGCTTTATATATCGTTTATGTTTAAACGTATGAGTTAGAAATTATGTACTCATTTCTTTAAATCTAATGTTAATAATAATTAAATATATTAAAATATTAATAAAAAGACATGTATAGTGGAATTTATATGCTACATGCTTTATATTTATATTTACTAATCGATAAGTTCAAAAAAGTGATCAGCCTAAGAATGAAAAATTAACATTTTACATGGTGTCGCTAACTGAGTTTTATTGGTAAAAATCACAAAAATAATTGTAAATTTTGTGGTATCTAAAGGAACAAAAAAGGCTAGTAATGGTAAACAAAAAAATTTAGATGTATGTCATGATTGCAATACATGCGATATATCACAGTTCAAAGACAGAAATCAAATAACGAGAGAGATATATAGGAATTGTTATAAGTTTAGGTTAAGGAAATAACAGTGCAGCTGACACCGATGGACTAATAAATACCGGACATGTTCAAACATATTTAATATACTTGCAATAATCTTATGTTGCGATACCCCCCAGTGTATAGGAAAACATCAAATTCAATGAATTTCTTTAAGAATCTTTTGAATTTCTTAAGATTTTATTGAACCAGCTTGTTTCACCTCTTGTTTTTTCTATCTCATCACTCTTTGATAGCTAGCAATTCTTCTATTTTTTGTAGCATACTAAAACTTTTCTGTTATTGTTGATCTAATTCAGCAATTATCCTTGATGTATATGTAGTGCCTCTCAAGCCTGTTCATTCTTTAAGATGACATGATTCAGGCACCCGGCCTTCCTATGTAATCTCTCTGTGCTGTACTTATTACTCCCTTAATATAGTTTGCTCTTTATCGGTTTGGGTTAAATTAACACTGATCCCAACGGGCCTCTTTTATTTCAGCAGATGACTTGAACCACTTCAGGTTGTTATTGTTATGAATGGTATTGATGAGTATCACATGTGTCATTAAAGATCCGTTTGGCATATCCTTCATATTTTAATACGGGATGGAAGAAGCTGAATAAGATGCTGGTTATGCTGTAGCAATCTTGTGAACTAGATTGAGGCCATGTATATTAACCTGGAAGTTACAAATCAAACACAAATAAGTTCTGTAGGGGCTAGACTTAACAAAATCGCACTTTAAGTCGTACTGTCATTAATTTACTGCAATACCTCAAAGAAAATAGTTATTTTAACCTTTCATTTTATTATTCTAAAATTTTTAAAAGTAGCAGGCCTTCTACAAAACGTCCAGCTACTTACAAAAATTTAGAAAATTGAATAATTTTGACTCTCGGTAGCAAAATACAAACATTTCACACGTCATAAATTTATCATTCTCATGTTCTACTCCCAGGAATAAAAGAATACCTTAAGATTATATGTCAGGTGTAATGATTTGAGTGTACCAATCAGAACGACATTAAATAAAAATGTAAGATTATTCAAGGTAAAATGTCAAAAATTGAGCTCGTGTATTAATAATATTTTCATCATGATATAGAACTAAATCTGGAAATATATATTTTTTCATTAAAATTAAATTTGTATACCGACCACACATGCCTATAAATAAATATATATAATAAAATTCTAAATATGAGAGAATAATTTTACTACTATAATTCTTTATCAATATAAATTATTCATGTATATGGTCCTCTAACGTTAAACGTATTGGAATTTGTATCGTATATCAAAGCCAAACTATAATAAAAAATTTTTAGCTAGTGGTTACTCCAGTATGTGGGTTTATTTTATTCTTCAAATTCCCTACAGAACATTACGACTAATCATCAAGTAATTAAAAACTTTTATTTACAATTGGCACAGTACGGTCTGTCAATTTGTTACACGAGTACTAATGAGAACAACTTGTTTCAATGTTGTCTAACTGTGCCCAAATAAAAAATTAGATATAGCTACCAAAGATTGAATCCTATTATGTGCAAAATTGCCTACAGCCCGTTCACAATCTTACGTAAGTTGTGCGTAGAATTAGACAAAGTATTACCTAGATCATTGACGATAATAGGGGTTCTGAGCCTGAAGGTTTAGTTCTATAATTGTTCCCAGGCATCCGAAATACTTTTGCAGAAGGTGAACTTTTTCAGATACTTTAGATGGTAAAATGTGAATCATTTAGTTATCATTCAACCACATAAGATGGTACGACTTGATGGAACGAATATGTTATGTAGGCAACATAAAAGTGAAATTAAATTGCATACTGAGTTTAGAACGTTATTTTATCATAAATTTTCATTAAACTTCATGTATGTTAATAGTTAAATGAATGACCTCCATGTAATGATATATAATGATCTTAATACTTAATAATATATAATTTTATTCTCTTATATTGACAAGTTTATAATCTGGACCAGATATATAGAAGAACAGCTGAACCATTAAGAAATTATTTTCCAATACGTTTAAAATATATTGTTCGCTCTTCGTTAAACGTTCATTCTGTGTAATCTTTAGCAATTTATCAGAGTAGTTACAAACGGTTTAACCAATTTAACTTATCAACCGTATAAAAATTTATGGTCATTAAATGGAAATTATGAAAGAAATCTTTGCAGGCGCACAATAGATATTTAATCGCAACTATCTACAACGTCTACCTTTCCAAGCATTAACTGTAAAATTGCCCACATATCCGATTATTTTCAGTTTATTTATATATAAACAAATTCCCGAATGATTAATGACTGTGTTCCAGACATAATGTATGGAAACGCTTTCAATGACTCTTTAAAATCCAATGTGTTGTAGTTTCTTTACAAACCATTTAACTGGTTAACTTTTCTAAGCGATTCAGTTTCCAGACCTTCTTGAAATTACAGGAATTGTTTTTATCATAAATCAGCGTAAATTCATTTCAGGGATAATAAATATAAAATATCTAATAGACGTTAACACATATACGAATATGTATGTAATTTTCCTAATAATATATGAAAAAGTATTTATTCAATGAAATTTTTCCTATATGTTCTTCATATATTTGTAAATCAGACCTAGTATGGAAGGCAGAACAAAACGTCTTGAAGTACTTGGTTGGAGATTTCTTTAATTTTATGGACTGTTCTTCAACAACTCTACATTTTAAATAATCTTTTATTACCAGTTTTTATAACATTAAGTTAGTTACTAAATTCCCTGTATAGAATAATATTTAAAAGCTTAAAGATTTTAAATAAATTTTAGAGTAGGTGTTGGACAGGATTTAACAAATGGCGGGTAATGAATTAGTAAAAACACGAAATACGGTTTTAATCTTTCATTTGGAACATTAATAAAAATAAATTTATTTTAATCATTTTATTTTCATAATTTATTGTTTCACACTGTTCCACATTAAAATCTTTTTCGGTCACAACAGTTATTTTATATCGTTTTTATAAAAAAAAGCTTGATGATATACATATATTTTTATCAGAAAAAAAATAATGATATTTTTATAAACTATAATAACGTATGACGATGAAGATTTTTGATAAAAATAAGAAATAAGTTTTAAAAAATTCAAAAATATTGATTGAAAGTAATTCAGGTTCACTGCACATATTTTTTGCAATATTTTTTTTTAAATGATATCAAGTTTGAATGACTTTAAAAACTTATAATATAATTTATACAATATAATTAATACAATATAATATAATTTATAAAATATAATTTATACACACTTAAATACCTTTTTAATGGGGAATGTTTTATATTTAACTATTTTGTTTCTTGGTTGAACATACAAAATTCGACAATAGACAGAATATGTATTTTTAAAACTATTCTATGTTTATAAAAATTAATAATTATAGTATGAAATTTAAAAATAAATTGAGAGAACACAACTTCAAGAAAATTTTTAAAAGTTCACCTATATGAAGCAAAAATTTATGCTATAAAAGTTTTTTTTTTATCAATTTAAAAAAAAAACATAAAACAGGAAAAAAATCCTTAAAGGAAGTTTTCAGAAAATCAATACAAATTTTAAGTAGATTATGAAATGTACTACTTTCCTGGAAAATAAAGAAAAGTTTGTACTTTCGATCTAATAAAGTCACTGTGAAGCTTCATTGTGCTCTTAAAAATCATTTCTAAATGACCTAAAAAAAGCGTGCGGAA
>CM063505.1:85947735-85977735 GCA_032207245.1 Pardosa pseudoannulata | reverse complement strand
ACTTAAGCTTTGAGAAAATAAAGTACATTTCCATGACTTGTATTGGTAAATCAATAATAAAACACAACAAACTGAAAGGAATTCAAAAAAAGGAATAAATGGTCAACCCAAAAGTTAATGTGTAATATAGAATTAAGATGGGATTTGTGTATAATTACAATTAGTGTTTAATATTTTAGAATATGGAAATTATTATATCAGACTTAAAGTCATATTTATCTTGTTTATAATAAAATGTAATATTATGAACTGATAAACCTAATTTGAAAACTTCTTTGTTTTCACACATACACATAATTTTTGAGAAAGAAGTTATTAAATGTTTTATAAATCCAGTGTGTATATTTGAAGCTTGTTGAAAATCAATTAGTAGTAATATCATTTCATTCTTCTTGAATATATTTCATTCTTCACAATGCCTTTCATCATATTTATTAAAGAATTTAGTTGCATTTTTTTTCCTTTTTAAAAAATATTAATTAGAAATGAATACATATAAAGTTCATTTATAAAATAAAGACATACATGAAATGGATCTAGATAATTGGATTATTCAGAAATACGCGTCTTATGCACTGATCTGAGTTTAATTAAATGGATTGCTATACTTTTGTGTTGGAAATCCAGTTTTCTCTTCTTTTTGTTCGATTGCTGGTATTTTTTCTTACTTAAACTGTACATTATCTTTTATTTGATGAAACAGCATTTCTTAAACCTACTTAACGTAATTAACTTTTAAATGATTTTCGAAACATAAAAAATAGTTCTTTAAACAAACTGCATGTAAGATTTATTTAAATTATTTTCTATCTAATTACATGGACTTTACAGATTAGGTTTTATTATTATTATTTTTTAAACAATGAAATAACGTTAGAATAAACCTTAAAATAACTCTGGTGACTGTATGTTTGACATTCATTCTCTCGAATAATAAAGTGAACTTTAAAATTTAGAAATAATTAATATAATTTTGTTTCATAGAAAATGCATATTCAAGTCTTTTAACTATATAAAATATGAGATATATTTTATTTTATAACATTTCATATAGTCTCCTTAAGATGAACATATAACAGGTAATTATAACAGTAGTTTATTATTTTTTATGTTAAAACTCTTGCAAACTAAACGAATTGAATTGACTTCACAAAGCCGCCAAGAAATTGTGACTTCACTTACCCACATAAACAATATCTTCTCTCCCATCAGTATCTGAATAATTATTACTGTTTCGAAGGTCAAAGTGTTGAATGGTTGTTTGAATATTCGTAGGCATTTTGAATCGGGCTTAAGTAATTGCACTTAAAAAGAGCTCTTATTTTAGAAAATATTTCAACTATATAAAATAAGAGATATATTTTCTTTTATAACATTTCATATAGTCTCCTTAAGATGAACATATAACAGGTAATTATAACAGTACTTATTATTGTTTTTTTGTTAAAACTCTTGCAAACTAAACGAATTGAATTGACTTCATAAAGCCGCGAAGAAATTGTGACTTCACTTACCCACATAAACAATACCTACACTTCCAACAATATCTGAATAATTATTAGTTTCAAGTTCTCGAATGATTGTTTGAATATTCGTAGGCATTCTAAATCGGATTTATGTAATTGCACTTAAAAAGAGCTCTTATTTTAGAAAATATTTTAACTATATAAAACATGAGATGAATTTTCTCTTGTAATATTTCGTATTGTCTCATTAAGATGAACATATCGGACATACAATTATAACAGTGTTTAAATATTATTTTTTGTACTGTAAAAACTCTTGCAAACTAAACGAATTGAATTGACTTCACACCGTAGAGAAGAAAATGTGACTTCACTTCCCCACATAAACAATATCTTCACTCCCAAGACTGTCTGAATAATTATTACAGTTTCGAAGGTCAAATTTTGGGATGATTGTTTGAATATTCGTAGGCATTCTGAATTGGGTTTAAGTAATTGCACTTAAAAAGAGCTCTTATTTTAGAAAATATTTCAACTATATAAAATATGAGATATATTTTTTCTTGTGATATTTCGTAGAGTCTCATTAAGATGAACATATCGACATACAATTATAACAGTGTTTAAATATTATTTTTAGCACTGTTAAATCTCTTGCAAACTAAACGAATTCAATTGACTTCACACGGTCGTCCAGAAATTCTGATTTCACTTTCCTACATAAACAATATCTTGTCTTCACTCCCAACAATATCTGAATAACAATTACTGTTTCGAAAGTCAAAGTTTTTTATGTTGTTTGAATATTACTAAGCATTCTGAATTGGGTTTAAGTAATTGCACTTAAAAAGAGCTCTTATTTTAGAAAATATTTTAACTATATAAAATACGAGATATATTTTCTTTTATAACATTTCATATAGTTTCCTTAAGATGAACATATCGAACATACAATTTTAACAGTGTTTAAATATTATTTTTAGCACTGTTAAATCTCTTGCAAACTAAACGAATTGAATTGACTTCACACGGTCGCCAAGAAATTCTGATTTCACTTTTTCACATAAACAATATCTTGTGCTCTTCATTCCCAATAATATCTGAATAACAATTACAGTTTCGAAGGTCAGAGTTTTGGAATGGTTGTTTGAATATTCGTAGGCATTTTGAATTGGATTTGTGTAATTGCACTTAAAAAGAGCTCTTATTTTAGAAAATATTTTCACTATATAAAATAGCTGAACTAACTTCTTATTGGTTAGGAGCACAATTATTTGTATAAAATATATTAAGATTATGCTTTTTGGTTGACATTTCGATGCAAATATTTGAACACAGAAATCTACACATCACTTTTCATCCATGCACATTATTTAATATATCAGTTATAAGAAGTTCACAAATGTGCAATTACCCATCATACATATATGTATAAATAATTAATAATATTGTAAATAACATATATAAAAACATATTTAATAATAAAATTGTAAAAAACGTTTTTGTATTTAAACAAACTTTACTTCTAAACTTACGTTCGCGTAAGACAAATATGTTTAACCTAAAATGTTATTCAAACCTATTAATTTTCAAAAGTGTGAAGTGAGCGGTTACTAAAATTAAAACAAATAAATCTTTAATACTATGATAATAGAGAATTAATAACATTAATAAGAACAATAAAGTGAATGCTAGGTGGTTTCAACGCCTGACTTATATAACAACTTGATTCACAATTTCAGTTTGCGTACACTAAGTGGGATCCCATTTGGAATGCAAGTCTGATACAGTTTCGAAACAACTCTCCTTTCAACATCAATCTATTTGTGTCTTAATGGCATTAGTTGTCAATTTTTTGTTGCATTTCTGCATAAAGGTTTCACTCTTTCATAAAGAAAACAGGCTCAATAATTGGTACACTACTTTAAATTAGCACAATTTCCAATTACTGTAAAGTAAATTATTTTTTTTTATTTGAAACTAAAAATTTTTAAGAGACACGTGCAATGCATCAGTATGTTACATAGAGGAGTAATGCTTAAAGAAATGATGCATGTTTTTTTAAATGCAAAGTTGTGCAACTATAAGCATATTATTATTAAAATATTAATTATGTTCATTATTATCAAAAATACTTTATTTATAATAATTAGGCACTTTTAAAATAAACATGCTTGCAAAATATAAAAAGTTAGTAAATAACAAAAATAAAGTGAAATGTAAAATAACAATATATTAATTCAGTATAAAAGGGTCTTAAAAGTGTTTTAAAAGGTCTTTGAAAGTTTTAAGTTGAAAACCGAGCTCTATTAAAGCTTCTATCCTACCCCCCCCCCTAACAACAAATAAATCCCGTTTATTTTGCGTTTGGCTTCTAAAGCACTTAACCATTATTGTGGTTACTTGTGCCCATGTAACCAGTGTGGCATGTGGATCTCCTGAGATTCGAAATACTATAAAACCTATCGAAGTAAAATGTTAAGATATATTTAAATATCTTGCAATCTCACTTCGACCATATTAATAAAAAATATATATTTCATTTTCCTGTTTTAGCAGAAAGGAATTAATTTTTGTTGACAATAAAGCTAATTAATGTCAAATGACTGCAGTGCAAGCAAAATACTTTTATTTGTTGTCTTTATTTAATTCAACTGGTGGATTGTTGATATAATGAAGATAAATCATTGTTTTTTATTATGATTATAAAATTTTAAATTTATAAACGAATTATATTCTCAAATAAATTGTCTGTTGCGTTTTCTTACTTCTTCTTTACTTCTTAATTACTTCTAATTTTACATCATGTCAAAAGTATGTAAAGACCGATGTTTTAATATATTATCATGTGTTTTTTATTCTCATCGATTCCAATTCTAAATTTTCAATTACTCTCGCGATTCTTCTTCTTTTTAATAAATATCTTTTTCCCGCAATATAGATGATCTTATATCTTTTGTTTATCGAAAACAAATCGTTTTTGGTGCAGTCAATACGTTATAAGCTAATTAATATTCGATATAAGAAGTACAGTTAGGAGATATTTTGTTTTATATTTATTGTATGACCGTAAATTCAAACTTTAATGTTTAAAGGGAAAATATTATAACATTCTTGTATTACCTGACAATTTTTATTCATATTATTTAAGGTTTATGTCTGAAGAAGAATTAGAAAAATACACAGGATATTTTTAATATAAAATTATTTCGCTACTGGCACTTAAAGATAATTAGCGATGCACTGAAAAAAATAATATATACAGGACTATTGAGGAAAAAAGTCTTTACTGAAAAGGAAATTCAAATGCACAAGAACACAGTTATTTTTAAGATTTTTATTCATAAAAGCATTAATGGCAATGTTTCAATTTTTTGTAATACCAAGTATGACGAAATTTCAAAGAATTAAAATGAATACAAAGTAAACAAGAACGAATTTATTTATTGTGTTTTTAAAAATATTTCATCATATTTTCTGAAATGGAACTTTTCAAAAACGGAAGAAGAAATTTATGATAATGAAATTTTTGAATTTCATTAGCTTTCAATTTCAATACATCTGTAGTCTACGATAAATAAATTCTAGCTAATACGTAAATTTTTAATGTATGCATGAGGAGTTTCATGTATATATAAGCATATAAAAGGTCACAACTTATGAACTTAGAGTTTTCATTCTAAATAAAATTAGATTATTTTTATTTTGAAGGTACTTTGAGACTTTTTATTATAAATTTGTTATCGTGTCTTATAAAAGATCTATATTTCTCCAACATATTTTTGAAGCAAATTCATTTATTATATGGAACATTTCTTTTTTAACTGAATAATTTAATATTATGAGAGAATATGATATATTGTAAACAAAATTTTATCTCATAGTTCCCCCTTTACCTGTGATATGCGAACACCGTTCGGGCAACGCAAAAGCACCAATTTCGGGAAAGAGAAAAATGTGTTTCAATTCCTTGAAGCAGTAACTCACTTCTTCTAATACATTAAATATAATTTACCCCTTTCCTAATTACTGTCGATACCTTTCTGAGAAACTTGCGGCAGTTTCGAGTCATTTGTAGCCATTAGTAGAATAATGTAATAAATTTGTGAAATCCAGTTGAATCTAAGGGTCATGTATAATATTTTTACCTTAAAAATTAACCAACGTAAATATGTCTATCTTAAAATACTTTTTGTGCAATTATATCGCTTTTTAGCCAACTTGGATGCTATCTTTGTTCTTTCTATCAAGTTGGACGACCACGAAAACACCAGATTATCTTACATTAAAGCTTAATTTAACTTGTGAATCTTAAAGCACGTCACCGGCGTTACTATGTGACTGGAGATAAAGAATCCTGATTTGTTGGTTCCTATGCCTATAAAATCTGATATATGGGTTTTTCGAAGAAGAAGCCCGTGAGTGTAGATGGTAAGTAAATTCTCACTTTGACCCGTCCGAAGACATACAGCAGTAATAAACTGAAGACCAATCACCACGAGAGCAATCATGACAGCTATAAAGCGGCAGATGACCTAGACGAGATCCGTCATGATTCAAAATTTATTTGGTCAATCCCAGAAAAGGGCAAACTCTACAGAAGTAAGCTCAGGAATACTAGAGAAGACACTAGGAAATGTCACTCAGGTGAACCCTGGGTGCGTGAAAACCTTACATACTTCAAGAAGTTATAAACCTGAGGTTGTGTCTCATTTAGCACTACCCAGAGGACGCGTACAGCTTGAGATCGTGGCTGACTCGAGAGACGTTGTCCTCGACTGAATATGATAAAACAAACTCCATTTCCCATCATCCCAAAAGTTTTTTTTTTTTCTCTCGACTACTTTTTAAATACGACTGTATCAATTGGATTCTTTCCTCTTAGATATGGGAGAAATTACCCAATGCATATTTATGCGTAAAATGTTTATAGCTGTACTTCTCACTTTAATTCGGACATTGTCAAAAATTTGCAACAATAAATGCATTGGAAAATATCTCAAAATCAATACAATTTTCTTTTAGGGAACAAGTTTTATCCAATATTCTTGTAAAGGCATGAAAACTCTCAAGCAGAAAAAAAGCATTCAAAACTTATATATTTTAGTAATTGCCATTTCAAATCATTATTTTTACATTTTATGGCAGTCAAAAAGGGATAATTGTTGTGGTAATGGTATTGCAATGGAAAAAGAAAAACATTTGTTTTCATTTAGCAAATGATTAGAGTCTTCTCTGTTTTTTTGAGAATTTGGGGTAACAAGAAAGTGGTCTACTAAGCAGCATCCGTTCTGTTTTGGTGGCTTCTAATAGCCTATTAGAACATGTATCATTCATAATGATGTTAATTCGTCAAGCATTTAGTCTTCAAAAGAATCTGCACCACATAACATTATTTTAAATGTTATAATAATTGAAAATTTGAAATAAATTTTTTTAACTACCTTGTTAAGAGATGGGTCTTGAATAACATTTAAAAGTTCTAAGAAGTCTAAGTATGACTGAATTATTCAATCTTTATTTCCGTATCTTTCCTCCAACAATTTTTTGTTGTTTTATAGGTGTCTGCTATTACACTTATTCCACCAACAAGGCCTATAGCTTCACCATCTAAAATGCAGCTTGTCAATTTAGTAATGCCTGTGGGGCCAGTAACATACGCAAGAGCAGTTTGAGATTCGAGCAGGAGGACAAATAGAAACATGATGTTGTTTCTTGCATTTGGTGTATCGTGCCGTATTTTTTCTAGGACAAAGAATAGTCATCCGGTGGATCAGCAATTTTTCAGTCTTTTCTTCTGAGCAAAGCGAATGAAAGAACGTGCTAGTAATAAATAACTAGCATTTTACTTTTTAGAATGGCATCACTTACGTTGTTTTATTCATAAATGTTTTTACTTGTTCTATACTTTTGATTGTAACTTAGGAAATAAATACTTGCGTTAAAATTTCCTAATATACATTATATACCTACTACAAATAGTTGTCAAACGATGGCCGAAAATTTAGTGTGCTGGCCTTCGGAATTAGAGTTCGTGGATTCGAATCCCACTATGGCATGGATGTTCGTAGCCGTTCGGAATCGGCTTTAAGCAGTAGGCCCTGGTCTCATTAGCACTCGTGTTGCAAAAAGTAGACCGTAGTGCTCCAAAACAAAAACCAAGCAACAGTGAATTATTTTAGGTTTTTGCAATCATTGTGTCTGTAACTCTCTGTCTGTGATGCCCGTATTCAGCTCGGGGAAAAGCATGCTCCAATTTTGAAATACTCAACTTCAGTTCGGGCAAGAGAAAAAAATGGTATTTCAATACCACGAATCCCAAAATTGGTTCATTCATTGCATAGTACTTAACTTGTCATTTTCTCCAAAGATAGAGATAATTCGCTTCGAAAAATTCGGCAGTTTCACGCCATTTCTCACTATTTCTCGGATACTGTAAAGGAATTGCTAAACTCAAAGGAACCTGTGGGACATGAAATTTATGACAGTTTTAATATTTAATATCATTTTTATATTAGTTTATTACATTTATCCAGAAAGTTATGTAATTTGGTTTATTTTGCTGTAATTTGATCAGAAATTATTATAATCCACTAACATCATACTCCCATATACATGAAAATATTAAAAATAGTAGTTATGTTTAAAATTTTTAAATTAAAGAGGAAACATTTTCCTTTTTTGACACGTTTTTCTCATATATATTCTACAGACAAAATTTAAAAACTTTCTTTCGTTGAAATTTATAGTATTATATAAAATGTGTGCATACAAATTTACATGCATGTTTCCCTTCATTCCATGCTTGAAACTCCTTTTAAATTAGCGACGTCAATATACCGTAATTCTTCTAAAACTCAGATATTTATATATCTACGATGTTGGATTAAAAATGGCAAAATGTTAATAAGATATAAGAATCTGCTTCATGTTTTCTGTCGAAGCTAAAGTATTTAATTCTAGATAGTGAAAAGATGTAACAAATGACTTAATATTAAATGGAGTATTTCTACTTAAAACCTGTCTTCCGAAATTACTATTAGCTTAGTATGTTCATGTCAGGCTACAAGTTCTTCTCAGATTAAATTCCTTGTAACATAATTTCGCATCTTCGAAGATTTATTTAATGCGATCATTTCAATTTAATTAAACGAGAGTTTGTTATTTCACATAAGTTAGGACGTGTTTTTATTTCCCCGCTCTGACTTCTCTGGATTTTTTTTCTTTCATTTAAAAGTGCGTAATCTCTATTACATTAATACCGCATTTAAATTAAATTACACTAATTAATCCCCAGTAGTCCGAGCTGGAATACCGAGGAAAGGAAATATCTTGTAAAAACATGTGTTTGATTTATTAAATTTTTAATGTGGATGTTTAATTGTGCTTTTTAAATCTTAAATTCGCAACGAGTGTAAACGGTGTAAATTTATTTTCAGCTGGGAGTTGCATTTCTTTTTGGTTAGTTTATACATACTTCGAAATATATTAAGATTTATTAGAATCGATATTAAATATTTAAAGGAAATTTATAAATTCATGTCTTCTAATTTTATAACACAGGTTTTAACACATTTTGTGCTGGTACATTTCGCAGCGGAATTGTACCGGGAGCGGGCGTTTTTGCACTTAAATTTAGTTATTCAGTTACATTTCAACAGATTAAAAATTATTTATTTTTAACCCACTTTTCGTATTTTATATTGAAATATATAAACAAATATATAAATAAAAATATATAAATAACAACCATAAAATATTTGTAAACAAAAAATATATTTTTTAGTGGTTAAATTTGTTGTCAAATGAAACACCTTGGTTTGTTCACTCATACACAAAATTCTAGTCAAACGTACGTGTCTTAATATAACCTTTGGCTAGTCCGACTTCTGAACTCCATAAAATAGTCAGCTTCTAATTGGGTAAGGGAAATTTATCCCAACGAATTTAATAATACAAGTTCTTACTTAAGCGGCTCATTTTAACTTGTTTGTTGCTTGAGAAGTCGATCTGCGTAATGAATAGTGCAAAACAACTTCGTTTTATGAGGTTCTGCTCGTACCTGGTTCTGGGTTAGCCTAAGTTTTAGTAAGGTCAAATGTATTCATTTTTGTAATCGTTTTCAATGTTTTTCTTTTACTAGTAGTAATAGTGTTTAACAGTATAAGTTACCAGTTTAAAGGATTCTATACCATGTTTATTTGCCTTAAACCTTTTCTTTGTATGTTTTAAGTAAATTAAACGTTAGTTTTATTTTTAAAAGTTTGTTTATGTTCATTTACATTTAAAATACATTGCTGATACTCTGCAACGATAACTTTTACAATTCCATTTTTTTTCTACAATTTAAGACTGTTTAAGAAGTCTCTTTTATTTTTAGTTTGACTAAATTAGATTGACTATCAAAATTTATAATAGTATCTTAAATATGAAAAATCAAATAGAAATACAGTATGTAGTTTTAATTATTTTGAATTATGTTATATATAAATATTTTTAAGTTCCAAAATCTATGTACTAGACAAGAACATTCGACTTCGTTTTCCTGTATACACCGATATTTGTGTACCCACAATCAAACCATGTTCACTAACCGGTACTAGTACGTGACCCGCGCTCAAGTATCAATCGTCAAAAAATGTACTGGTACGTGTCCCACATAAGATGTGTTAATACAATTTTTGATATTACGTTTCTTTTTTTTAGCTTCTTGTATGGTATATTCGTGAAGTATATTGCTAATCATTTATCAGTTCTAGGTAAAACCCAGTTTATAAATTTCTGGTAACTTAGAAGGGTAAATTATTCCACTGATTTACTGATATTTATCCCATGTATAAACTGTGTTGTTTATAATAAAACTATGAAATCCAAACTTCGCTTTGTGTGATGTGTTTGGTGCCCATTCATCTTAAAATTTCAAATTGAATAATTTACAAGAACAAAATGTGTTCGCAAAATAAATAACAGTCAATTTTCAAATGATTTTCTTCCATATATTTAAAATTTGCACGTCTTAATTTACTGTTAATTTAGAAGACATTTTTATGAGCAGCAGATATTTTTAAGTGTAATATATAAAGTGTAAAGTGTAGTGTTCAAATTTCTTAAAGAGGAATTCAAAAAATGTTAAAGATGAGAAATGGGTATTTGAAATACCTGCATTTGTCATTGAATATTGGATATTTTTGCCATTTTCAACAGTTACTTTTCTACCAGATAATAACATTATAAATGAGACAAGATGTCTATAGTTGCTTTGGACCAAGTGACTTAAATAATTGAAGATTAACAACAATTAATGAACTTGTGTATAATAAAACACGTAAATAAACGTGTTTTATTTTTCAAAAATATTGTAAAAATGAATAGAATTTGTGAACAGGCTTAACTGGAAGTTAATATCACAATAAAAAAAAATTTTAACCTCATGTCTAAGTAAAGGAATTAGGAACCAAAAGCATTTTTAACTACATAATATGAAAATTACTTCTTTTAAATATTAATCTATTAAAACACTTTTGAATATAATCCTGTATGGTACCTGAGGGAAAATATATAGCAGCTAAAATGTTCTTATATTTTATATTTAAGCAATACTTAAAATGTTTACTTTATTTCTAACTATTGGAGAAATCCCCTTTTTTTTTGTTTTCTTTTGAACTGTAAAAATTTTAAAACTCATTTTACATAATGAGTTTGATATTTTATATACTATTGGTGATCTTTTATAGATCTGATATAATTTCATTCAAAACATGTAGAGAAAAATGTATTTTGTGTTTTATGAAATGGTTTTAAATTAAAAACATTTTGTTACTAATGTTGAAAGTGCCTCGAGAATTTTATTGTCGATTTCTTTTTACTCCTCAGAAAATCAACATTCCTAAGTTTAATTTTACCATCTTTCAATGTTACATGTGTAAAATCAATCTTTTAGCTGCATAAATGAAGTGTATACAGATTATCTTATGCATACTAAAATTCTTTGAAACAGCATAGAATAAATGCCTGTGCAGAAATATAAGAAAAATTTGCATTTATTTTTTAAGCGTATTAAATAAGACGTACTTTAGTCATTTTGGAACGTGCTTAGAATGAGTTTACATGCCAGTTCCTTGAGGATCTGTATGGATTCAACCTTTTTTTTTTAGCGGAAATGGTAAAACAAATATCTACTACGGTTAGTTATCACTTAAAAGTACTTTTGTTCATTTGTAGAAGTATTTACAATTCCCAAGGGTGAGGAAATGCTAAAAGTTAAATTGAATGTTGGAAAGTATTTTTTAGCATTTTTTATTGTGTAGAATTTTAATTCAATACCATTTCGATAAAAAATATATTTTTAGTAGTTTTTTTCAGCAATTATTTAAAGTTTATCTATACGATTTCTTAATTTTATACGACTTGATATTCAATGAATTTGGATAGTGTGTATAGTGTGTGTGAAAATAACACATTAATTTTAACAATTTAAATAAATGTGAAATTTCATCTCTCGTGATCGGTACTGGTATACAAAGTGTCCCCAAACGACCGTATAAACTCTGAAAAGCTAGCTTTCTCGTTGGGAGTATATAAAAACTGCCCAAAGAAGCGTTCCTGTACGATCCATTGTTTAGGAGAAAAGTAAGAAAAACAAAGTATGACGTTACTGGCGGTGCAAGAAAAAAAAAATCTTTATTGGACATATCAACAGCAGTATTTGCATTTATTTTCAGATTATAATGTTTAAAATATTCGCCGTGCATATCGCGTCATGCATGCGCGCGAGCCATGAAATGACGTTAAGCCGCCTTTGAACTGGTATTTAAAAGGCTGCAACTTATAGCTACCAGTACTCTTCGCATGGTGGCCATATATTCCGTTCGTCACTACTGCGACATGTACCTGATGTACGGCCGATTTAGTGTAAATGCCATATGAACTGTTAAGGAGTATGCCCTTGCATATAGTGCAGTTCATATGTTCAATAAAGTGTTTTTTCTTGCACCGGAAGTGACGTCTTACTTTGCTTTTTGTATTGTTCTCTTAATTAATGGATCGTACAGCAACGCTTCTTTGGGCAGTTTTTGTGTACTCCCAACGAGGAATTTAGCTGTGCATAGTTTATGTGGTCGTTTTGGGACACGATGTATAAATAAAAATGTCCATTCCGTAGCAACAGTTAAAAATCTTTCTCATTTTGGTTTAGGGATATGAATGTTATCTGTTAAAATTTGATTTCAAAATGATAGAAAATCTTAAATTGACTGACTGTTTCAGAAAAAAAATATTTAAAACATCATAGAAATATACCCTGGAGAGACGTAAGTAGGCCCTATCTTTTTCAGTCGTTATTTGTGCTTAACTATCATTATGCTATTTTTGAAAAATGAGAACCACAATTCCACATCTGATACATAGAACTTAAAAAGTTCATGTTAACCATTTAAAGAAAAGTGCATGAGGGGTGCAATCTTTGCTATTTGAATGTCTTAAACGTCATTACTAATTATGGTTGTTAAGCTATAATAATGTAATAATACTTGTAATAAGGAAAAAAAGTTTGTTATTATTAAAGTGGAAAATTGAAATTTTGTACTTATCAAATATAACTGTTCATAAGTTCTCGAATATATTCATGAATTTCCATCCAACTGCAGAACCTACCGCTTACTGTTTTCTGATCTCTAACATAGAGTCGTATAAATAACTTTATTCTTCTTAATCAGGATTTTATTAATCTTTGTCTATTGGATAATTAAAAATACATTGAAATAATATGAGGTTTTAATTAGGTTTCACGGTTGTTTTTAAACCGTAAAAGGGTACTAACTTACCATAAATGTGGCAGTAGTTACAGTAGAAAAGGCAGTTTTTCATAACGTCTTACCAAAAATACTTACTTTTCCAGAATTGATAAAAACCTTTAATCAAATAGTAGGCTTTAATGGTTGACAAATATAACCCATTGCATGACACTAGTGTATATAGTGTTTGGAAAACGCAATAAGTGTGGATAGTTTGTTTTTTAAAAAGTCCTGACAATAATTGTATATACTCTTTATTAAAAAAAAGAATTAGTGTAACTTTTTAAATTTTTATTTTTATTTTTATGATTTAAATGAGTGTTAAGTTGTTGTTTGAGGGCATTACGAAAATCTTAAATTGACTGACTGTTTCAGAAAAAAATATTTAAAACATCATAGAAATATACCCTGAAGAGACGTAAGTAGGCCTATTCTTCTCAGTCGTTATTTGTGTTTAACTATCATTATGCTATTTTTGAAAAATGAGAACCACAATTCCACATCTGATACATGGAACTTAAAAAGTTCATGTTAACCATTTAAAGAAAAGTGCATGAGGGGTGCAATCTTTGCTATTTGAATGTCTTAAACGTCATTACTAATTATGGTTGTTAAGCTGTAATAATGTAATAATACTTGTAATAAGGAAAAAAGTTTGTTATTATTAAAGTGGAAAATTGAAATTTTGTACTTATCAAATATAACTGTTCATAAGTTCTCGAATATATTCATGAATTTCCATCCAACTGCAGAACCTACCGCTTCCTGTTTTCTGATCTCTAACATAAATAGAGTCGCATAAATAATTTTATTCTTTTTAATCAGGATTTTATTAATCTTTGTCTATTGGATAATTAAAAATACATTGAAATAATATGAGGTTTTAATTAGGTTTCACGGTTGTTTTTAAACAGTGAAAGGGAACTAACTTACCATAAATGTGGTAGTAGTTACAGTAGAAAAGGTAGTTTGTCATAACATCTTACCAAAAATACTTACTTTTCCAGAATTGATAAAAACCTTTAATCAAATAGTAGGCTTTAATGGTTGACAAATATACTCCATTGCATGACACTAGTGTATATAGTGTTTGGAAAACGCAATAAGTGTGGATAGTTTGTTTTTTAAAAAGTCCTGACAATAATTGTATATACTCTTTATTAAAAAAAGGAATTAGTGTAATTTTTTAAATTTTTATTTTTATTTGTATGATTTAAATGAGTGTTAAGTTGTTGTTTGAGGGCATTACTATATATTACTTTACATGTGTTTTTGTGATGACTGATATATATTATTGTAACGCATGTATTTCACTGAGAACTTAAAGCTTAACTTTCAAAATATTTTGTTTTGTGCAAGACGATATATATATATATATATATATATATATATATAAATGATACACTTAATATTATACTTATAGTAAATATGCATGTATATGTATTTTGAGATATTTCTTACGCAATTAGTGCCTATTGGCTTTGTTAAGTATATCTTTAAAAAATCACGAAAACTTGGTCCTTAAAATTTCTGAATAAGCAGGTAATTTAACACCAACATATTTAACACCTTAAAAGTATCCGAAATCTTTTCTCAGTAGAAATTACTAAAACATTAATTTATAAGTTTAAGTAACGATCTTTAACCGGGCTGCATTTCTAACGATACTCTTAAACATCAGTAATCTGAATTTTGTATTCACTTCAAAGTATTACAAAATGTCCTACTTGAAAAAAAAACATTCTAGAACACCTGAGAACATTACTAGATATTTATTCTATGCTTCGGCAAATCCATTCTAGTCATTAATGTTACAAGTCACGTTTAACTCATTTACAGAAGTGTTTGCAAGTTAAAACAAACGCAAAGAAACGTGTCTTTAAATCTTGCAAAAGAATCCGTTTTCGGAAGTTCACATTGGATTCTATTTTTACCGCTAAGTGATTCATGGACTTGAATATTTAAAAAAGATCTTTTTTTTTTAAACTGGAGTCTCAAAAAGAAAAAAATAACATGGCAAATAGTTTTAATGGCTTTCTGATTTGGGATTCTTTAATTGAAGTAGATGTTTACGTATATACATATTCATGTTATTGTAGATAAAAATCTAAGTGTTTCACTTATATGGCAAGGAATTATTAAGCATAAACTAATCTGAAACTTTTCCAATGACAAATATGCTTCATGGCGATTATTTATTCTAAAGAGAAATAAAAGTGTAATATTTTTTTATTATGAAAATCTAAATATATCGCTGAAACTGACAAATTTTTTAATACAATACGTCTTCATAAATCATGAAAATTAATATGTTTCTGACTTCGGTATGTATTGTAGAAAATTTTTCTATTTAATATAATAATTTTTGTAAAAAATTCTTATAACATTTTACTAAGGCTAAATATTTAATATGAAACCAGAATGCAAAATAATGTTTAGTAATTCATTTTTAAAACCATTTTTTAAAATACTACTTAATGTTACTAAAATACATTTGCCTATTAAGATTATAATCTAATTTAACTCTTAAATAGATTTATACATCTTAAAAAGGTACGTTTTGCAGTGGAATATTTTTTTATCTTACAGAAAGTGCTTTTGAAGGGTGTAGAAAAAAAATTGCACAATTCCGTTTTAACAGGGATAAGACAAATCTTAAGTATGTAGCACTGCAATAGGTAGTTGTCTCAATGAAACGTTACATGTTTGCATTGAGTAAATTATGTACACATGAGTACAAAAAACTAAAAATAATTTCTTAAATGAAAGATTTTAATGCTTTTTATGTATTTCCTCTAGAAAAACCTAATTGTAGAATTACTTAATACTCTCGATAATAATAATTTATTTATAAAAGTTACTTTAATATCTACTGATATTCAATAGTTTCATTTTTCAATATATTACTATAGTTGTTAGATGTATACGTCTGTACTAAATTCATAAGCGGCTGCACGTAGCATATGTTATAAACATTAATATATTCATAAATATTTAAGGCTTAATCCAAAATCTATTAAACTATTCTAAAGTTAGATGTATGAATGTATTTTATTTGTACTGAAAATTCAATAATCTAAGACGGTAGTGATCTTATGGCTGTATGTAGATTTTGGTTTTGTTTGTTTCGCAAACTGCAGTGTACACTTTTACTACAGGAGAGGTAATGGGACAATAACCTACTCCTAAACATCCTTGCTAATAGACGGATTGTTAGCTTTTGAGACAGATATTTTGGTGTTTAAATAAATTGAGGAATTTTATAAGTAGTCAGATTTTAGCCTATGTTTATTTTAATCATTAACTTTTTTCTTTATTTAAAAAAACTGAAATTTCATCACTTTACATTACTGTTATTTTTAGATGAAAAAGTAAAGTTATAAGGAAGAATAAGAAAAATATGTATTTGTTTGATTAGAAAATATTTTAATTTCAGTATATACTACAACGTGGATAATTTTACATCCTATAAAACAACTTGCTTGACTAAATTTAATACAATTTAGTCATTTTTGTAATATTTTAAATTATATTGTTGCATGCTTTTTAAATAAAAAATAGCATAATATAAAACACACACATACATGTGTTTTATATATATATATATATATATATATATATATATATATATATATATATATATATATATATATATATATATATATATATATATATATATATATATATATTATATATATATATGTATATATATGTATGTATGTAATGTAGAAAATTATTTTAAATCTGTGTTTCAAACAATGGAATTTTGATAATGGTTTTAGTAAATGAAAATGATTTAGTAAATGTACACGCAATGATTTCGGTACGTTTATATTTTACTTGCTCGCTGGGAAGCATGGATAAAGTTTAAAAAAGTGAACAAATATATATTAAGACGATTTTTAAAATGGTTTCTAACCTTCTTATCAAGAGTTAATTACACTGTATCTCAGTGATAACATTCGGTAATTTCTCGTTCGTTCTTTTTTTCAAGTTTATCTAAAATTTGACTCAGGATAAAATGGAACCAAGCCATTGAAGCACACTGTAGGTATATATGTTATTTTTTCGATAAATTTTTTTTAATGAATGAAGTATTCATTTATTGTATCAATAGAAAGAAAATTAATTGCGAATTTGTATGTGTTCTATTGTACGGAATACTTTGTTGATCTAGGACTTGCTTATAGCATTTAAATGTTAGGGGATACAATATCTGAATTAGAAACTGTAAGCGTATAGCGTCTTTGCATTTATAATATCCCACATTTTAAAACAACTGCTAAAAATTTAAATGCGTTTTACTGAAAATAGTTCTTTTTCTAACTTACAAGTAATGTAAATAAAAATTATCTAATGCACATATATATTTTAATTTTAAACAGTAAATATTTTAATGTAAATGATTAAACTGTGCATACTCTTTTCATTGTTGTTTATTGCATTTAATGTTTAAAGTGATTGAAACGACGTTTTAAAAACTTTTTGTGTATATTTGAAAATATTTCCCCTGATTTAGTATTTCTGTTGCTTTTTCAAAGTTTCAGTAAGCAGATAATCATACTTAGTAATTCTAGTTTAATAATACATGGATTTTTCTTGTTATAGGAAAGATTTTCAACCTATTAAATTATTAGCCCAATTCCCCCTGAACTGGAATTAATCGGTTAAAAATATTTTTCGTTGTAATACAAGAAATCTGCACATTCTTCATCAGTAAAAGAAAGAATAAACGAAGACGTATGTGTTGGCGAGTGATAAAACCTTTAAAACCTTATAGGGAATGCATATTTACGATAGGCAAAAAGGAAGGGATTCAATTGAAGATTTCTTTTCACGTTGAAGAATACATGGATTTCTGGAATGGTAGCGAAATATTTTTAATCAATTAAATTCTTACCACAAGTCACCCTGAACTAATTTTTATCGGTTGAAAATATTTTGTTGTAACCCAAGAAATCTGCACATTATTCACCAGTAAATGCAATCATAAACGATCATATACGTGTTGACCTGTGATAAGAACTTTAAAATATTATCGCATTCCAACATTAACGATAAGTAAAAGCAAGAGATTCAGTTGAAGATTTCTTTTCCGGTTGAAGAATACATGGTTGTTTCGAGAGGTAGAGAAATATTTTCAATCGATTGAGTGCTTATCACAAATCAACCTGACCAATTTTAATCGGTTGAAAAGCAAAAATTATTAATTAAACTCTATTTACATTGTTGTCTATGTGTTCCAAGTGTCAGGAAACGTTTTGAAACAAGCTCGGAGTCTTACATTAAATAAAAAGCTATTTATTTTTAAGAAAAAATGCCGAGTCATGGAAACTAGTAAATAGAAATAAAGAACAATTAATAAAAATATCAAGTATGTTCCCGAATAAAATAAAGATGTGTTAAAGTGAAAAATGAGAAAATAAAACAATTAAAGTTGCTTAAAAAGTATAGATCATGTTAAAGATATAAATAAATTTCACAAAGAGTAAGCTGAATATTTGAATCAAGTTTAACATACAACAAATAGGGTTAATATCTATCATGTGTTACTAATCAGTTTAATTTCTAAACTATTTCAAAACAAAAGTTTTTCGATTGTAATAGAATTTCGTAGAAACAAATCTCTAATATGGAAATAGGTAGAATATATCGTTTCGTGTGATGATAATAAGCATGTCGGAAATGTCTCATATCGTACTTATTTTAGAATAATCAATGACTGTAGCTGCATTTGTTGCATTCAGACGGTAATTTGTTGCATATATTTATCTACAATTCGTATAACAATAGATCATAGGAGCCAGGAATTTCTCTAGCTGAAGAAGAAGTCATAAATTGGACTTCCCTATGAATATTTCACTTGTTTATTTCAACGTAATACAACAAATTAATGATTTCTGGATGCAGACCTCATAATATAAAGCTGTGTATATTATTATGTGACATTCAAATTTAAATTACGATTAAATTATAAAAACAAACGGAAAAGATTTTAAAATAATAGTTTTTATGCTAGATTTTTAATTTTAAATATCCAATTTTTGACCACATGCTTTTCTGCTATTATTTCTCAGAAAGAAAGGATTTTGAATGAAGGAAACCGCCTTTAGGGCTTAGGGGATTCCCCAAGAGCAGGGCACTGCGACCAAAGGTCTATTGTACCCAAACCCAGGAAGAACAAAACACGGCCCAAGAACACCTACGAGAAAAGGTCACAAGCTGAGGCAAATCTCAGCAGACAACTGACAAGGATGTCCTGCAGCTCCCATGGTTCAAGAAAGGTGCTCAAACCTAAGTTCCGAGACATACTCGCAATCACACAAAATGTGGCAAGCAGTCTCATCCTCAAAACGGCAGCCATGACACAGATCAGAACTAATCCCCATAATGCTGAGGTAACTATTGAAGGCACAGTGACCTATAAGAAGACCAACTGCCTTCCACAGTCCATTCCCATGAAGCGACAAGAGCTCCTTACTACGCAAGATGGAGAAGTCACGATTAAGATCATTAAGATCTTTAGCTTGACTATGACCATTTCCCAATAAGACACTTGGAATATTGAAGGTGCCTAAAATGCCTAACAACAGAATTCCTAATGGACTCTGGAGCAATACTAAGGACAGGTTCAGGTCCAGTAAAGGAATTGCTGGAATCCTTCGTAGCTAAAGCATCAGCTAGCTCATTACCCTGATTTCCCATATGACCAATAACCCAGTAAATATTAACCTTGTTGTCTGAGGCAAGGTCACAAAGAGACTCCCAAACCAATGCAAAGGTTATACTACACCTCGACAGGGCTTGAAGCGCAGCTTGACTATCAGAGCAGATATTAATGGTTTGCTTATGCAAACCCCTGCTAAGGCAAGTCCTGGAACACATATAGAATGTAAATACCTCAGGTTAGAAAACAGTAGCATATTTACCAAACGGAAAGAAAAGCTTGGTTCCACCCTAGGGCAGAAATAAAAGATTTTAAGATTTAAGCAATAATAACTTTATTGTGGTAATATCCGGAACAAAAAGGACAACATTGCAGAAAAATTAAAGTGTGTAACAGCACCACTCCTGGAGACGCTATACTAGCTGGAGACCTGCCCGCCTACTTTACTGGGGCAGGTATGTTCGTAGATCGCCGCTGGGATGCATACCTAAATAACTCCTCCAAAGCTTAGATGGACAACACAAATTTATTTGCAAAAATTGACAAAGATTAAATGTAAAACAAGATGACATATTTCTAAGACTCGGAGCATGTATAAATCAGAAAAGAATAAACGAGAGAGATTCATATCCAAAATAACAGTGAATATATATATATATATATATATATATATATATATATATATATATATATAATATATATATATATATATATATATCAGTGAATTACAGTAAATTTAAACAAATATATTATTTTGTTTAACAACAAAGAACAATTTTAAGTGAGATTTAATTAACACATTTTGTGAGGGTACATTTCGCAGCGGAATTGTACCGCGAGCGGGCGTTTTGCGAGTAAATTTAATTATTCAGTTAAATATCAAATATCGAAAATTATTTAAACTTTTCGGATTTTATACTGAAATATATAAACAAATATATAAATAGAAATATATAAATAACAACGATAAGATTTTTGTAAAAAAATACATTTTTAGTGAATAAAATTTTAATTTTTCAGTATCGTAAATATGAAAAATCAAACAGAAATAGTAGTATTTATTTTTCCAGTTCTGTGGTCCCACATCGACTGATGTAAAAACTAATTTTTATTTGTCTAAATTTTTCCAGAATCTATGTAGTAGACAAGAACTTTCGGATTCCTTTTCCTGTATATACTGTTATTTTTGTACCCATAAACAAACCATGATGTTACACTACCCGTAGTACTACGTGACCCGCTCTGAAGTATCAATCATCAGAAAACGTACTAGTACGAAAATCGCATACAATGTGTTTAATCATTAAGTTTTACTTTTGATTTCTACTACTTATTGATAAGTTTTAGTTCACCTCAGGGACCATCTACCTTAAAAAAAGTTTCAGTTCTGGGAATGTCCCTGTTTGATAAATGACACAATAACACCCTTAAAAAAATAAATTGCAAAATGCACATTTGCAAGGATGACAAATAGAAACAGCAAAAACCCAAACAGGAGCGGTCAAAATTCTTATTGATTAGTTATTTTTTATGCCTTTACCTATAAGTTCTTAAAGGGATGCATTACATTTCGGCAACTTTAAATCAAAGAAATTCTCCTTTTTTCGTCTTTATATCTTTTTATAATTCTTGTCTTAATGCAATTTTTGGCATTAATTCACTATTTTATTTCATTACGTTTGTTGATTTTACATTGTTTCTAAAAAATAAGAAATAAGAAGTGGAATGCAAGAGTGTTTAAAAAAATTTAAAAATCTGTCCCACTTTACGTAGACTTGCAAAAAAAAAACAGCATGAGGTTCATTAATAACTCTTGTTTTTTAACAATAAGTATTAGATATAATTCTTCACCTACTGAAAGTTATAAAAAGTATCATAAATCTTATTAAATTTTCAAAATAGCTTAAAATAATGTTAAAATATTCCGCTTCAAATACTATAATTAATAAATGAAATAAACAACAGCAAAAAAGTAGGTAGAGTTTCACCGTAGGTCGATAAAGTATTTACTGTGAAAATATAAAATCAATATATGTAATAGTGTTTCACTTACAGCGCTAGCAAGTTGAAAAAAAAACACCCTTTTCTGAAGAATACATTTAAAGTTTTATACTATTTGTAAAAGTTATGATTTTATGCCAAGTACTGTGTAGTTCTAATTCGAATATTTGATTGGGGATTGTTTTAAATGATTCAGTAATATCTAGAGATTTTAAAAATGCAAAATTTAGTTTTTGAAGATTTAAAGGTGCTGTATCTCACTGAGCATTTTTTGTGATATCACTGGTAATTATTTACTAAATAAATTATCTCGCCCCATATCTAACAGCACGTAAATGTACTATGAACACATACTGTAACGAACTATGTAGTCCTGTTCCATTGTTTGTTGTGAATACTAAAGTACCACAGTAAGATATGTTTAAGAACAAGGGAAGTGATTAACGAGAAGCATTTTGATAAATGCTTATACATTGGTGGTTTATAAATTTGCTCTAGGAAGCTAAATTACTAATCTGAGTTAAGATACTGTTATAAAACTTAATGTTTAACCTCGGAGAAATCATTAACTTAACAGTTAACTTAACTTAGTTCAATTACAATGATTTAAAAAAATGTTCTAATATTAGTATTATTAAATGCAACAATGATGATGTATTAAACTTGTTATATCACTGACACTATATTTACGAAATAAGATTACATTAATAGTTTTATAAATTGACCATATATATATATATATATATATATATATATATATATATATATATATATATATATTATATATTATATATATATATATATATATATATATATATTATATATATATATATATATATATATATATATATATATATTTATATATATATATATATATATATATTATATATATATAATATTTCATGAAAAAATAAAATCGGTCTTTTGTCCAAAAGACTCTATTCAAAGCAAGTGAATATCTCAAAAATAATATTAAGTTTATACAATTAAATTTCTATAAGTGTTACTCATAATTTTAGATAGAAACATATATATCCACTTACGCAGGAGTTTATTATCATTATTATCAACATCATTATTAAAATTAAAACTAGGAAGTGGACTTGGTATATCTTGTTTTAGAGCTCTTGCACAAGGATTTTATGACTGTTAAGATGATTAATGATAGCGTTGCTATAAGTATTTACCCTAAATGTATAAAACTAATTATTTGGTAGGGATAATAATAGTAGATGAAATGAAGAAGTTCATTTACATTCGTTCTGTTACTAACCAAATGACACACATATACACAAAAAAAAAATTACTCAATATGAATATTAGTATTTTACTATCCTCATCATTCGCGAAGACCTATGTGGTAATATTTTTAACACATGTTATAATTTAAACAAAGTTTAGTAGAAGAGAATAACGTTTAGCAGAGGAATACAGTTGTAAATTTAGAAACATCCGAGACCACTAGTGGTTGTTTTTTAATGATTATATATCTTTATGCTGCTAAACTTTATGCTGCATTGAATTATGTATTTATATGGTAATAATATCAGTTTTTATGACAAATGTATAATGGAACTGAATTTTTAGGGTAGATTTCTTAAAATTGTGTTAATGTTTATAATTTTTTAAATATTTAAAAATTTTCACTCAATTTTCTTTTTTTCTCTTTCAGGTGAGTAACTGCCATTTATAAAGATGTTATACTGAATTTTTATTGTGGACAATGGAGACATTTATAATTTTTCAACTTCAGGGATTAGTGTGGGGAAGTATTTTATTAAACAGTAAGTTTGAAATCCATTACCGTCAAAATAAATAAAAACCATTTATTATTTATTTATTTTGACTTAAAAATGATTTATTCTATGAATTAGAAAAGTATTTTTGCTTCATTAAAATTCTCATATACTTAAATTTAATAAATATTTCAGAAATGTTAAGCTACATTTTCATAGTAACCTAACATTCAAAAGTAACTTCAAAAATTTAAAATACGAAACTATCCAAAAGAAACGTTTCAATGGTTCGAAAGTAAAGAGCTGATGTCTTATACTGCAGCGCATTTCTTACCCCTTTTTAGCTCATGGCTTCTCCTATATATACTGCAAAAGATTTCAAAGTAAATTCACCGAGAGATCTTTTCAAGTACCGTACACAATGCAATTCCTTAAAATGGAACTACTCTCGCATGTGAATGGGGTTAATATATTACATATAAATTTTCTTGCGAGTGTTTGGAATGAAAATATTAAATAAGGTACCATGCAATATAAAAGAAGCTTGTATATGTTAGATACTTCGTTGATATATATTAAGTATATTTTTCGTCCAAACCATTATTTCGAATTTAAATACTAACTTTATTTATTTCGAGATATTATATTAAATACGAAGCAACAATTTTAATAATTTATTTCAATAGATAATACATTTATAATATAAAAGAGGACACCATACATATATATAGGGATTTCCTTCTATGTTTCATTTACATGTGCGTGTGTGTTATTGTATTTTTGTTTTGCGTGCGTGTATATATATATATATATATAATATTATATATATATATATATATGTATATATGTATATATGTATATATGTATATATATATATATATATATATATATATATATATATATATATATATTATATTTATAATAGTTCTATAAAGC
Organism: Pardosa pseudoannulata; assembly: GCA_032207245.1. Taxonomy (NCBI): domain Eukaryota; kingdom Metazoa; phylum Arthropoda; class Arachnida; order Araneae; family Lycosidae; genus Pardosa; species Pardosa pseudoannulata. Next base: position 85,953,137 of record CM063505.1, on the reverse strand, counting down.
TGGACCTTTTTTGATGAAATTTTGTGTATATAGTTCACTTGATTCGAGAATAATTTAGGTTCTTAATTTGATCTGATAGAAAATGTTTTTAATTAAAAATCCAAGATTACATGATTATTCACATTATTATAATGCCGCTCGAAAGCCTTCACTACAGGCTATGTGGGAATTATAAATTAATGTAATTACGTTTTTCTTTTTAATGTAATTTATGACTGTAAGAGTATTGGCATCATGTATTTTTAAATAATTTTTCCGTATTTTTCCGTCAAAAATGTGCAGTTTATACTTTATTTAAAAACATGTTACAATTTGTGGATTTACACTCTTAAAAGAGGACAACGTCTGAAGGGTCGTCTACTATATAAGTATATAATTCTTTGTGTGTGACAGAGAGAAAGAAAAAATTTCTTCTGTATTCAAGAATGTCTTTATGATTACCCCTAGATAAACATTAAGAGGGTATTAGATAAGTTAAAGAAGTTTGAAAATTAACTCAGGGAACATATACTTCGGTTATTTCATTTTAAATATTTTTATATTGCACATATTTTTAACTTTGTTTTTTTATATTTGTGAAGCTTTTATGCGATTATATGCCTAAATTAAAAGAACCTAAGATTTAACTTCTATCACGTGTTCTATATATTCTTTTTATTAATTCTATTTTTATATTAAGATAAGATTTCAGTCTATAGTCTATTACTCAAACTAAACTAAATTAAGACCGAACGATAATTTTGCTGGCCTTTAATTCGTCGGTTGAATATTATGGCATGTATCTTCGTACCGTTTTTTAAGCAAAATTCTCATTAGCCCTCGTGTTGCAAAAAGTAGACCGTAGCACTCCAAAACCAAACCAAACTAAATTAAACCAAACACAGTATATACGTAATATTGAAAAATTAAAATTAAAAAGCTCTATTTTTGCAGCTTGTGTTTCAAATTGGTTTAAAATAAATAGTAATTTAGTTCTAAATTATAGAAATATCTTTGCAAAGTAAAAATTGCACAGTAGAATTCTCCTTGCACCCCATAAATAATTCATTAAACTAAGAAATTATTTTTTACCCCATCACGACATTTCTTGAAAATAACCTACACACACACACACACACACATATATATATATATATATATATATATATATATATATATATATATATATATATATATATATATGTATGTATATGTATTATGTATGTATATGTATGTATATCTTTATATGTATGTATATATGTATGTATATATGTTTATATGTATATGTATATATATATATGTATATATATATGTATATGTATATATGTATATATATATGTATATATATGTATATATTTGTATATATATATATATATATATATATATATATATATATATATATATATATATATATATATAGTATTTTCACACAGTCTAACTGTATTTGTATTTTTAAAAAAAACTAGCTATCATTTCCCTAAAATTACAACCTACGGCAAAACATCATTTTTTCCCTTTTTGTGATCCTCCTTTGCTATTTCACACAGAGAAATAATAATTTTTGATTGGCTCAGTTATTCTGAAATCCTTAACATAAACTAGTTCTTTTTCTAACGTATTAAATAATACTAATTGTTAAAACTTTAATTGTTTTTTTTCCACTAGTGATCTACACCACTATATGACAGCATGTTACCTTTATTGTGTTCAAAGACGCTCTTCACGAGGTGTTAGAATAGACTCGACACTTTTATTTCTTAGTTTCCTATTACAACCACACACCTACACGAACAACACCCACACACAAATAATATGCATGTAAAAATGTAATATTCATTTTAATTTCTTAAATCATGAAAATTAATTTCCGTACTTTCTTCCCAAAAGTGTAATGGCATTATTTGTAAAATTGGTATATATTTGTAACCAATTTGTAAGATATATTTAATTACGTCTTGAGAATATACAATAAATTTCATAGTATATCTAAACCGAAAGTAATTTCTTATTGCAAGTTATAACAGAATTTATTTTTCAACATGATGAATTTGTAACGCATACATAGATAGAATTGAGCTTGAATATTCTTGAATTTCTTTTCTGTTTTCTTTCTGTTTTGGGTCTGTAAAGAATCTTCCTAATAAGTTGAATTAGTTATAGTGCTCTATATATTCTTTCCATTAATTCCATAGTTCATATCACGGTTATTAAAATAAAGACTCGGGTTTTTTTTCAGGCCGTAAACAATAATCAGTAGGAAACAGTAGTTCGTATAGTTTGATTTAAAAAAATTAAACCCAACACAGTAAAAATGTAATATTGAAAAATTAAAACAAAAATTTAAAAATCTTTACATTTTCGTTTGTTTCAAATTTATATTAATAAAAATAGTAATTTAGTCCTAAATTATAGAAAGATCTTTAAGAATGCAAATTGCATGATAGAATTCTGCTTGGACCACATAAATAAATCTGATTCATTGAACTAAGAAATTAATTTTTCTTTATCACGACATTTCTTTAAACTAACATTTGGAAAATTTACAGAAACACTCAAACATATACAGCATATATATTTATATTATATATATATATATATATATATTTATATAATATATAAATATATATAACATATATTATATATTATATACAACATATATATATATATACACATATATTTTATTATACACATATATATATAAATATATAAATATATAATATATATATATACACATATATATATATATATACTATATTATACACATATATACACAATATATAAAACATTTTATATATATACACATATATATATACACACATATATATATAAATATATATATACATATACATATACACACATATATTATATATACATATATATATATAAATATATATATATATATATATATATATATATATATATATATATGTATGTATATTATATATATATTTACATATATAATATATATATATATATATATATATATATATATATATATTTACATTATATATATATATATATATATATATATGTGTGTGTGTGTGTGTTTTCATTACCCACACCACTATATGACAGCATGTTGCATGTATTATGGGCAAAAGAGCTCTTCACGAGGTGTCAGAATAGACTTTTATTTCCAAGTTTCCTATTACACCCACATACCCACACCAACACGACCCACACACAAATAATATGCATGTAAAAATGTAATATTCATTTTAATTTCTTAAATCATTAAAAATAATTTGGAATAATTTTCTACAAAACAGATTAATGGCGTTATTTGGAAAATTGGTATATATTTGTAACCAATTTGTAAGATGTATTTAATTATGTCTGGAGAATCGAACTTAATAATTTTCATGATTCATATCTAAACCTACTGCAAATTATCTTATTGCAAGTGTCGGATAACAGAATTTTTTTTTCAACATGATTGAATTTGTAACGCATACATTAGATAGAATTGAGCTTTCCGGATATTCTTGGAAGAAATTACTTTTCGTATTTTCTTTCTGTTTTGGGTCTGTAAAGAATCTTATTTCCTTAATTTAAGTTGAATTAGTTAGAGTGTATTCTCCAATGATTTCGAGAAAATTGAACTCGTTGCGTAAGAGAACAAAATGGAGATTCATGTCTCATAAATCAATGTTTCAATTTATTTTTATTATTTCACGTAAAAATATTATTCTCCTTATATTTTTAGAAAGAACAAAAACTTTTTCAGTTATGTTATTACATTTCCAGACGTTATTTGCAAAGGACAATGATCTCCATATTATGAAAGTGTTGTATTTATGTATGTATGTGTGTATATGTATGTATTTGTGACTGTATGTACGTAAATCGATGTAAGTTAATATTTTAATTTTCTTTTGAAAGCATTTTTTTACATTATAAATATTAAATTTTAAAACTAAATTCTTATATTATAAATAGAAGTAAGAAATTTATATATGTAGTGTGATATAAGTTTGAACCTCTATTTTGTTTTAACATAGTGATTAGAATATGATCACATTTTTGAAACATTATCTCGATGGCGTAAATATTGTACTACATTAACCCTTTTGTGGGCCTTGGGAAGATTGCTTCCCACCTACACGATCTTACAAAACACACTTGTGGGAAGTGCAAAACCCATTCTAATATATTGGTCTAGCTAGTGGAATGACGGAAAAACTAATGCCCGCTTGGGTCTTTCGCTGCCATCTATTGTTCAATCGATTGACTGAAATTAGCAGTTCTGTTTTGAAAGTTTGGAAACGTGAAGTGAGAAACAAATGGCCAACGAAAGAGTTAAACTAATTAATTCTGTATAATTATAATACCAGTTAAACTAATTAATTCTGTATAATTATAATACCAGTTAAAGTAATAAAGTTGTTATAATCTACTTACAACACAAACACCAGTGTTCGTTTTCAAAGGGGAAACACAGTAAATTATAAGCTATGGAATTAAAGGTAAATGCCTTATATTTAAACTTTAACATTTATTAAGTACATTATTTACAGATTAATACATGACTTGATTAAAATATGACGTAACTGCAATTATTTGGTTTTATATTCATTATTTTCTTAAAACAGTATTCCTGGTCTAAATATTATGAAACCCAGGTAACAATCATGGGTCATAACAATCATGAGTCGGTTTACCTCCAGTAATTATAAGGAAGCATGGTGAGGCAATAGGCAAGATGCACGTCGGTGCTGCCGTAAATGCCGTTACTTTACTGGCCGTCGGTGCTGGCGTGATGATCGTCATTATGTAGGAGGCGGGATTAGGTAAATATTGCTGGACCGGGCTCTCTAGCTTTCTCACGGGATCTGGATACACCCTTTCGCTCTTCACCTCCGACCACAACCCCTTTTTCGTATTTTTTCCCTCAACTTTACACTTTGGTTCATTGCCCCTCTTTTCTCTTTTAAAATCCCATGTTGGTGAAATTTTCCCACAACTGCACCCCCATCGGGACTGCAGGTGGGCTCATTAAAATGGCATCTTTGGTGAAAATTGGCATTATTGCCTAGCTCCTACCCACATAACTAACGGATGCATCTCTGCATGAACTAGACTTTTACACTTGTACCACTGCATTAGATATAACTCCTCAGCAGGGGTCCCCAATATAACTCGAAGTCAACACATGCGTCTAAATTCTTCCTAAAAATTCAGTCCACAGCTGTGTGTGCACGTACTGACCATCAGGAGAAAGTGCATCGGTACAAAACTATTAGCAGTCAAATATGGTAATACTTAAGAATAGAGAAACACTTTGCAAATGTGGTGAAATTATTGGTGATGTTTACTAAAACAAATGTAAATTAAACATACTATTAATAGTTCAGTATATCTTTTTAAGGGTCACGGGAATTTAATGCATAAGAAAAGGAAAATATAGATACAGGTTTTGTGGA
>CM063505.1:85932735-85942735 GCA_032207245.1 Pardosa pseudoannulata | reverse complement strand
ATGTAAAATTCAAATAATTCTAAAATTTTAAAATATATTATAGAATTTTTTCTAATGTACTCTAAAATGTGCCTTTCGCATTTATTAAACTTTTGTGAAGAAAAATAGACTACAGGGTGAAATTAAAATATTTTTCCATTTACATTTCGCTGAATTATTCAAATGCAAATGAAAAATTTATAGTTGCTGTCTTATAAATAAAGAGTAAAATACTATTTATTCCTCAAATTTGGCTCAAAATATTTAATGAAAAGATGTTGAGAAACAGCTCTGAAGAATAGATTTAATAAATTTTTGAGTTATACATGACATTTTCATGCCTTTTAGAAGTTCCTAAAAATCTTGTGTTCGGACGCGTATCAGAGAGTCAAGAATTTTTTTTTCAGAAAACTGATAAAATGCAAAAGGGAAAAAATGGATTTCATTATGCAGTCCGTCTTGCTCTTTTTCAATATTTAAAAAGGTCGAATGGGAATAAAGATTTAAAGTTGGGGAGTAGTCATAGGGATTTCATTCGATTTTCGGTGTCATCACGCAAATGGATCTACTCTTAAGAAATTCCACGTATTTCATCTCACGTGCTCAAACTCCCATAAGAGATGAGATTTTTTTTTATTCTAAATTCAATCGAAACAGGCTATATGTATTTGTTGAACATTTTATTGCAACATGAGATTTTGTATTCTAAATGGCAGTGGGAGGAATATATTATCATTACAGGGCGTACACATACTCAGATGTTAAGTAAATAATAATTAGAAATAATATGTAAATATTTTCTTGAGAACTTTCCAGTTTTTTTAGAATTGAAATTTTTTTTCCTATCATTCTGAAATTCTAATGACTTAAAAGGGCAGTTATGTCATAATAAATTATTCAGTGAAAATTTTTAAAGGAGACAAATTTAATCCTATTTTAGAATATCCTGATTTTATTTAAATATTTGGCATCACGTGATAACTCCAAAATGTAAAATATCTCAAATTGTTTCAAAGTAAGTAGTTTTTTTCTTACCTTGCATGATAATGAACGGAGAAAGGCTGTGCCGAATTCATGAAATAGATACATCAAAAAATTAAATTCATTATGAAGCAATATTGAGTACACTTTCAGTGTTGTCACATCACCAAAACAGCCAAGCAGTAAAAACTATGGAGAACATCTTACAGAGAAGTGCGGAATAGTAAAACTAATGAAGAAATATGACGTAAACGTTTAAACTATGATTTCTCTAACGAGTTATTCCTAGTAAAATTCAAATAAATCCTACATGTTTTAAAAATTAATCTTATTTTAACTATATTAAATTCCTATATATGCATGTCATAAATGGTTTAAAAAATTGTAATTGTTTAAAAATATTTGGCATAAATAATTGATCAGGTACGAATGTGATAATTTTACATTTAATCATCGATTATTTTTTGCAATTAAAACTTTATCACCATTATTAACAACAAATTATTTTCATAAAAGTCTAGGAGTCTATTTCATGGACTAATAAATATTTAGTGTTTAAGCTATCTATCTTTGAAAATTAAGATGTTTGTTCGTTTGTGTGTTTGATATTTATACATAACCACACGGTTTGGAATGTAGTCGCCAAATTTTAGACATCATTCATATATACCGCCAAATAATCACTGTCAATATTAAAACCTCTGCTGTCCCTCCTATTACGTAATATGACAAGATAAATTGAAGTTGGCAACTAACATGTGGTCGGTAAAGATAAACAAATTATTGAGCTTGTACCAGATAATTCTCAGCTAAAAAACAAACCATTTTCTTCCCTGCCTCATAAGTTACTTTGCCATTTTGGAAAATTAAAAATTTTACTAATCCCGTCATATGACGGGCAATATGCTAGTTTTAAAATAAACATAAAATTTGGAAAAGTTAAGTAAATTTTAACAATTCTTTTATTTAATAGATAATAAAGTAGAAAAAATCAAAATAAATTGAAAAGAGAAATAAACGGACCGTGAATGTGTACTTGAATGCATATTCCAATCAAAAGGGAAAGAGTTTGGCTGGATGTTATTGCAGTGTTAGATACAAAATATAGATTTTACGACTAATAATTTTACAGTCGTGCATTATTCGTAAGTACAAATAGCAAGACAAAATTACTGAAACCAATTATAGAATAATCAAAATGGTTATTTATAGTTTCAGATTAAAAGTAATTTCTACTACATACGTAGAGAATTTTGTTGAAACTGATGAGAATTTCCTTTAATATCTCAGCATTGGAAATTTCAAGAATATGGTACTTTTTTTGTAAAAATAAGTAGAACATAATAAAGATTTAAAACGCACCTAGCTCATGTTGCAGAAAGTATATCGTAGGGCTCCAAACGAAACCAAAACCTCCCTAGCTCTCCAAACAAACCCATCCTCTATAAATGTAAATCATATTTATTATACTTTATATCCAAATTTATTTTAGAGGCATTCACACATACTTAACCGTAAGCTGAAATTAAGTAAATGCAGATTAGACAGTACGAATAACAAAATACACAAAAACAAACGCATTAGCACGTATTAAATTTTTTAAGAAAGTCTTTGGAACGAGCCTTGAATTCTAATTGATTAAAAATTCTAGAAATGCTAGATACATGAAACGAATATTTTTTATAAACTTTTTATGCAGTATAGGATCAGTTGATATTCATGTATTATCACAAAAAATCTTATTCTCAATATTTAATCAAACGTACATCAAGATTGTATTTTTGAAGGAAATATTTTAGTAATTCCTTGTATTATGCATATTTTCATTTTCTTTCGCATGTCCCTGAAATGTGATTTTTTTCGCGTGTATGTGATTTTAGATATCTAGGGAATATTTTAGAGAAAACTGGATTCTGACGGGAGGTATAAATTGATTTTATTATGCAGGGAAATTTGCCGCCTTTCAATATTTAAAAAGCTCGGACGAAGGTTGAAGCTTTAAAGCTGGTGAGTAGTCAGGAGAGTTTTATTCGATTTTCGGTGTCATCACGCAAATGGATGTACTTTGAAGAGATGCCACGTATTTCGTCTCACGTGTTCTGGATAGTAGATGAAAAGGGAAATAATTTTATGTTCAAATAAGACTATATATGCACACTAAAATTGTCTAGAAATAGCTGGTATTTGTTTAAACAGTATGAAAATTGCTAATAAATAGGTTACTATATGAATATATTGCATATATTAGACATGTTAAATAGATATCCTAACAGAATATATCATCATAAGATTTCCTAAAACATTTCGATTTATGTGCAATAAATGCTTTTACAGATGTTTATCCAAGGAAAAATTAAGAATTGAACTAAAATCTCGCCCCAGAGTAAGAACATACCCTGAATTTTTTTTATAAACTAAGATTCCAGTGAAACACGTATCTCTCACATCTTACCCGCCGTCAGAGAACTTGCTTATCTTCTCAAGCGTGCAAAGAGAGTAAAATACTAGATATTCGAGTTTGACTTGAATCTGACCCATAGACATGATGGAAAATTAGTCAAGTCTTATGTAATTTTCCAACACTTTTTAATTTGCAGAGGCGTCAGAGGATTGATGAAGTATTCGGATTTCATAACACTTCCACTTCGAATGCTTTTCGTTAAAATTTCATGTAAACTAGGCAAGCTATTGAACAGCAGCGTAAGTTAGAAATGCTCCCGCCAACATTGCTGAACAGGCTTAAATATATAATGCGGTAAGTAATGTACATACGGTTTCCAGTTACGGTTAAAAAAATCTGACTGAAAGTTAAACGCATGAGATGAATATACTTAACTAATAATGAGGTCATATTGTAAGGAAAAAAAATATATTTTTTAATTTCCCAACAATCAGGTATAACATGTTTGTAACGATGTAATAACTTTGTAATTTTGAAATTATATTATGCCATCAGACGGCACTGATGCTACATCAGAAAAGAAAAAAATAGTCATACGCGTATATTAAACAAATATTCAGATTGATGCTTCTTTGCTGGCAGCTTGTGTACAAGACTCATGGTGGTATAGTTGGTAAGTTATGAATTAAGAGACACATGAGGATGAATTTTTATGGAACTGAATAATCGGTCGATTGAAAACATGGCAAAAGCAAATGGAAGAATTAAAGGAACATGGAATCACAAAAGTCAAATATGTGCAAATATGTCTTTGAAATGAATAGAAACGAAAAAAGATCGTCTCGATAATAAAGTTGCTATTTAACAAGTTTTTCTTTTTAGCCTTTAACATTACATCCAGAAAACATTATTTATCCCCATTATCACCTAGAATCAACTTACAAATGCTTTGACCCAGGTAGACATTTTCAATCCAGATTCCGTGCCATGGGATAAGAAGACAAATGCATTCATCTATTGGACATAGAAGCCAAGGAGATGTCAGTCATATCATGAGCCAACGTAGACGTTGACATCTTCAAGAAGCCAAGAACTTTCTCCAGCAGACGTCGTATAACATAATATCAAATGATTTGGTTTTTTTTTTTACTCGTGCTTCAATTTGATTTTGATTAGTATATTCAAGATTTTACGTGTCCTTAAAAATAATAAATGAACTGAAACAATATAGACAGTGTAAAAAACGCCAGTTTATCTATGTATTCGAAAATACTTGGAAATGTTTCATAGTATTTTAAAATAGTAATTTGGTATAAATTTCATTAGATGTTATATAGAAATGGAAATTTCAACAGGAAAATTTTTATGTTTTGAACTTGCATAAAACTATTCAGTTAGGGAAAACTAAAAAGTATATTTCACATAAAATTCCTTTTTATTTGCAAACCATGGAATTAAGAAATTTCGTCGGGAAAAAGATCAAAGAGGAAAGAATTATTGGCAGTGAGATCGTTATAATTAACAATACTGCGTCTTCATTTGTAGATCAATAAAGTCTATGGTATTATCATATCGATTGTCTTGCATAATTTATCACTCTTCCTACTACTTTTACTTATGTTTTAATTTATCATTTTCCATGAATACCAAGAGACATCTTTAGATTAATCGCGAGTGATAAAGGTGTGAGACATTAAAATATTATGAAAATGACATAGGTATAAAGAACTGACTATATTTATACCTCAACATATCTAGGAACTATGTAAAAATTTAGATTACAAGTCCACACTTACCCTCATTGTTTTTTACATGAAAATGGTAATTACCTTTTAAATAAGTTGCAATTATAAAGAAAAATTTATTAGATTTCTGTGCTCTCACACAAATAGATGCTATTTTAAAGTTACGTAACTTATTTCGTGCCACGTATTTTGTCTTAAAATGGTATTTTTTTTCTAAATAGAGTCGAGAGAAATTATGTAGGTAACTTATCTTCGCATGAGACACACGTCTTTTATATGAAATATTTAAATTTCTTATAAACCCAATGCTATTTGAATAGATTGGTATATGGAGATTTACATTAAGATATGGTTTATAATTTTATTGTTCTGCAAAATAGCTGCTTCAAAATTTTGGTACAGCTCTCAAAATAGATAATGATATGGTTTGAATGATTTATATGTTCTTCATATGTTGAATTTCTTTACCATATCTTTTACAAAATAAGAAAATGCCTATCCCGAAACCCCACCTATTCTTTTTTTAAAAAATTAAAATCATTACGTATATTTACTTAGTTTACAAATTCATATACATACATTATACTCTTATTTGACTTCATTGACTTTATAAGTAGCTCATTTTAATCCTTAACTCTCTAAGCGGTTCGCAAGTACAATTCCGCCAAACCGATGATGTCTTCAAAGCGGTTGTCACGTACAATTTTCTACCTCCAAAAACGTTCCGAAAATGGATGCATTGTACATTTCTGCCAGTGCTTTCCCCCATGGATTTTTGAAGTAGGAGGATCAGGTCGATTGTTTAGGAAATGCACCCCTCTTTGACTGGCATTTATTGAGAGATGCACCCCTACTCCTTGAGGCACAAAGACGCTGATAGCTTCTCGTGGCTTTGTAAATCTCTATTCCGAAGAATTTCCTGTTCGGTAACATATGTATATCTAATTGCACCACTTAAATATCTTTTCCTAAAAAAATATAAATAGTTCTCTTAAAAATATTTTAATTCGTACTTTTAGAATCCATTATTTCTTATGGGATGATCTTCGAAACTTGACGAGCTTTATGTGTATTTATAATTAACAATCTATAATGTCTATTTATATATCTGTAAATAAAGGGACAATAACGAGGGTGGATTTCCCGTATTCCAATCTAGTCGACAAATGGTGAAGTAAAAAATCATAGAACACTTTGGTCACTGACACAATTCACTGATTATAAGTAGCGCACTGACTTTATAAGTAGCGCATTTTAATCCTTAACCCTCTAAGCGGTTCGCACGTACAATTCCGCCAGTTGTGACGTACAATTTTCGACCTCCCTAAACGTTCTGAAAATGGATGCATTGTACATTTCTGCCAGTGCTTCCCCCCACGTATTTTTGATTTAGGAAGGTCAGGTCCATTGTTTAGGAACTGCACCCCTCTTTGACTGACATTTATTGAGGGATGCACCCCTACTCCCTGAGCCACAAAGACGCTGATAGATTCTCATGGCTTTGTAAATCTCTATTTCGAAGAATTTCGTTTGCGGTAACAGATGTATCTCTAATTGCACCACTTAAATATCTTGGATGACTTTCTTAAAAAATATAAATAGTTCTATTAAAAAATATTTTTATTCGTACTTTTAGTATCCATTATTTAATATGGGATGATCTTCGAAACTCGATGAGCTTTATGTGTACTTAAAATTAACAATCTATAATGTCTATTTATATATCTATAACTTGAAATAAAGGGACAATAATTAGGGTGGATTTCCCGTATTCCAATCTAGTCGACAAAGGGTGAAGTAAAAAAATCATAGAACACTTTGATCACTGACACAATAAAACTTTAGTGTATTTGTGGAGATTCTTTTCCTTGGTCTGTTACACTCGGAGGGTTAAAAGCATATTTTTTTATGGCTTCGTGACTAATTTTTCTTGATACAATGTCTCCGATGGGGTATGCTCTGATTTTGGAACATACTGTCTTTTGAAATGATTGTTTTCGTCTCTAAATGATGTCAGAGTTCGTGGGTTCGAATCCCACAGTGGCATGGATGTTTGTAGCCGTTCGGAATCGTATTTAAGCAGTAGGTCCCGGTCTCATTAGCCCTTGTGTTGCAAAAAGTAGACCGTAGCACGTCAAACCAAACCTGTAAATGATGTCAGAGAGGTGGAAAGAATGGATACTAATAGGTCCGGATCATGTATAAGCTCTATGCTTTTATCACTATCGTATCTATGTTATGCGTTGTAGTATTAGCTGTGTGAAACGTACAACAAATGTATTTTCCGCATCTGTACTCCCTAATTTATTCCAAAACAGTGGTTTAAAGCTAATTTAGGATTAGGATTCATCTATGGTGACTGCTTCTTGGTACATAGCTTCCGGCAGGGGAGTAGATATGTTATCGAAAATTAGCTGGAATGGACATCCTGATGCTATAATTCTCTAGCTCATGTGCCAAAAATGTGAAGAAGAACGATAGTGATTCTCTTGTTTTGTACCGAAAAAGCGGAGAGACTGCAGTTGGTTAGTGTAATTTTCACATCTATTGAGAGCAGTTGAATTCATATCAATCGCAGTTTGTATTCATTTTACTTAATTGTTGTTTGCAATAATAAAAGAGTTAAAATAAAATACAGTGGTAAGTGATAATGAAGCAGAGCCGTGGATTGTGGTACGGTAGACAAAATAAACGTGGTTTATTTGTAGTAAAAAAAAAAAAAAAACTTTTCGTTGTTGTATAGAAATCGGAAACTGCTTTTGTTGTCAAATGTAACACCTTGGTTTGTTCCCTTATACACAAAATACTAGTCAAAAGTACGTGTCTTAATCTAACCTTTGGCCAGGCCGACTTCTCAACTCCATAAAATAGTCAGCTTCTAATTGGGTAAGGGAAATTTATCCCAACGAATTTAATAATACAAGTTCTTACTTAAGCGATTCATTTTAACTTGTTTGTTGCTTGAGAAGTCGATCTGCGTAATGAGGAGTGCAAAACAACTTCGCTTTATGAGGTTCTGCTCGTGCTTGGTTCTGGGTTAGCTTAAGTTTTAGTAAGGTCAAATGTATTCATTTTTGTAATCGTTTTCAATGTTTTTCTTTTACTAGTAGTAATATTGTTTAACAGTTTAAGTTACCAGTTTAAAGGATTCTATACCATGTTTATTTTAATTAAACCTTTTCTTTGTATGTTTTAAGTAAATTAAACGTTAGTTTTATTTTTAAAAGTTTATGTTCATTTACATTTAAAACACATTGCTGATACTCTGCAACGATAACTTTTACAATTCCATTTTTTTTACAATTTAAGACTGTTTAAGAAGTCTTTAATTTTTAGTTTGACTAAATTAGATTGACTATCAGTTTTCACTTTCTCAACAAGTACTTTACAGATCATTATTGATGTTATAGAGGAGAAATGGTTAGCAAGCAAAAATACCACAGGAAGATTACCAATAAGTACAAAGTTTTCTTTAGAAAAATTGCCTAGGCGAAACTTGCGACAATGTGATGTATGCAGTACAAAAAAAATGGTAATGGAATTAGACGATCCAACTTAATTTGAACTATATGTAAAAAATGAATTCATGGAATTTGTATACCAAAACATTCTTGTATTAAGTAAGAATAAAGAATATTTTTGTAGGTAAAAATTACTTGTTACATAATAATTAGTATTAATTATAACCATTTATGTTGTTATGCAATAAAATTACTAGCATTTCATTCCGCACTATTAGCATATATATATATATATATATATATATATATATATATATATATATATATAAGAAAACTCTTCAGCAATCAAACGGTTAAAAGTTTCTTTCGTTTTCCTGGTATTCTGCACACGTTTCTCCTGGTATTATCTTTTTGACCAACGACCCCGATTCAGAAAAAAAATTATAAATATAAAATATGTGGAAGCAGTTGTGTAAAAAATATTGAGGAGACATTTAATTGTAATTATAATGTCAAATGAGTATTTTTTTACAAAATATTAAAGAAACGAAAGTTGTGATAAATATAATAATGGTTCTTAAAATTAGAAATTAAGTTTACATATAGGATTGGAAAGACGTTTGAGTTTAATCTAATAATGATGTCTCTCTTTTAATTTTTTTTAAATTTAATGGTAATCTTTCAATAAAAATCATAAGTAAACATAGACAAAGAAAAGTTATTATCTAATACATGTGATGTGTAAACATGTGTACAGATCGAAAACACATGCAATATTAGACTTAAATTTCACACTGATATTTATTGTACATAATTTATCAACTAGTATATGGAATGGTGTACGATTTCAAAATTACAGTTTTACTGTAGAGCCCTGATCGTCGGATTTTGTCATTCTTTCCTGGATTTTCACTGGAAACAGTGTAACATACAGTGAGAATACGTATATGGCTTTTATACCCCGATGCTATAGAATAGCAAAGAAGAGTAGAGAATATATCTCACAGTAGTACGTAATTTCATTTTTATTAATAATACAAAAAGAGGCCTGAGATAGCAAGTAAAATCATTATTTCTTTATTGTTAAGATAATGTATTAAATAAGGTTGCAATAGTTGTATTTTCGTATAGAAATTTTTTTTTAAATATTAATTCTGTATTTTTAAATAAGTTGGCAAAAATTTAATTTTTTTTCTTAAAAATATTTAGCAAAAATCTACTTAATCAAAACATTTCGGAAACACTTTATTAATCCGACTAGTAGCGTAGTGGTGTTTACACGGCAATTTTATTTAATATTTGGAAATTAGAATGTCTCGATAGCTGCAAGTGGCATCCAAATTGGAAAATCATTCAAGGATTCCTTTTATAGTGGGTGAAAATTAGTAAATGATCTGTAAATATATATATATATATATATATATATATATATA
>CM063505.1:85912735-85922735 GCA_032207245.1 Pardosa pseudoannulata | reverse complement strand
TAGTCCATACTCTGGTAGAATAAACTTACGGCAACCTATAGTACAGTCCAAATTACACATATTTTAGTATTTGTAACTAAATTATTACAGGAACATCATTTCTATTTGCTGTTCATTTGACTTACACAGTTGCAGTTTAGAATTATACCTTCCTCCCAACATTTCGGCAGTATTTAAAAACACTGCTTAAGATAGTATGTATGAGGCATACTTTTCCATACTGCAGGTTATTTCAACTCATAGCTTCTTGAAACTATAAAAACCTGCATCAGTATGCCTACGCAATATACAATATTATACACATAATGTTTAACCCCCTTCCGGTAAAATGACGAGTCTAGCTCATCATTAGTTTTTCATTCCATACCACACAATGACGAGCTACACTCGTCATGCGATTAAAGTTACTGTTAAATATGATAATTAATTTAGTTTAAAATTTCTAGTGTACTGAATTTGGCAACACTTTTATCACTTGTGAAAATCACAAGTCACTATTGCATATTGTTTACTTAGAATTTCTTGGTACAAGTCATTGCCAAATTAATGAGTCAGAATAAAAGAAAACCTACTAAGAAATGCCGTGTGTGTTACAAGAATCAAATTAAAAGTGAGACTACTTGGTGGTGTAAACAATTAAGAATTCCTTTGCACTTTGTTTTGAAAAGTACCACTAGCTTGAAGACTATTATCTGTATACCTTATTAATGTTTTGCTTTCATATTTTCTTAATTTTACTGTTTCTGATATTATTTAACACTATGTAAAAAGTGGATTTTAATTAAGAATATGTAAGAATTGTAAAATGATACAAGTTTTTTAAATAAAAATTAAATGGTTATTTCATGCACAGTTTTTCATTATTAAATCATACGGGAAGGGGTTAATTAATATTCTGAAAAACATTGCAAATAATATAATTAATTCTTAGTCATAACTAAAATTTTATAACTATGGCTCTTGCAAGTGTCTAGTTATACCATGCCACATGTCACTTCATTCTACAGTTTCCTCAAGTAAAATAATTAAACACTGATACTGTAAATTTTATTAACACATTGTATGCGGGACTCGTACTAGTACATTTTCTGACGATTGATACTTGGGCGCGGGTCACGTACTAGTACGGGTTAGTGTAACAACATGGTTTGTTTGTGGGTACAAAAATAACGATATATACAGGAAAATGAAGCCGAATGTTCTTCTCTACTGCATAGATTCTGGACAAATTTAGACAAATAAAAACTAGTTTTTACATCAGTCGATGCGGAGCCACAGAATGGAAAGTTTGATTATAAAAGTCAATTTAGATTTAAAATTAACATCTTATTTATACTTCCGAAAATGATGTTATATATACACGTATATATATATATATATATATATATATATATATATATATATATATATATATATATATATATAATATTTATTCATTTATTTATTTATTTGTTCATTTATATATTTGTATATATATTTCAATATAAAATACGAAAAGTTGGTTCAAAATTTAAATAATTTTCGATCTATTGAGAATTAACTGAATAAATATATTTAGGCGCAAAACTCCCGCTCCCAGGTACAATTCCGCTCCGAAATGTACCCACACACAATGTGTTAATATGCAAGTAAGAATAAATTAATATGCCTAATATATTTTATAAAAATATCTAAGTTATTTTAGTAATTACTAAGAATTTTTTATACACATAAGTATGACTTTCTTGTAGTTCTAAAATCAGTTTAAATAAAAGTGATTGAACAACAAATAATCTTTTCCAATCATAAAATCATATGTATTTACATTAACTTAAACGGTAAGTTGAGGGCTAATTTGTTTCATATATTAGCACAGCTGAAGATTTGGCTGCCTCAACCAATTTTAAATTATTTTTTTTGAATAACTAATACAAATTTCATCATATCACACCATTTATTTAGATCAATTTTCCTTTACTTATAATTAAAATCTTATGTTTGTTTTTTGAAGTTTAATTCAGAATGATAGATATATGGAAAATTATTTAATGTTACAAAAGTGAAATATTTTTATTATTCTTATTAGATGAACATTTTATTTTCGAACTACATTTAACAAAATAACTTAGCGATATACATTAGTAGGTTAGTGAATATGAAATATATAAAAAATGTGCATCTTGATAAAAAAAATTTATAAATATATTGTTACAAAATTTATTTTTCTTTAAATTGATTTAAAGTTTTTTGTACTTTCAGACCATCAGACGAATATAATTCTTAAATGGAAGATAATTTTTTCAGGGAGAAAATTCTGATATTTAATGTTGATTAAAAAACTGTCATCAAAAGATTAAAATGGAGATTTTGAACAAAACAAAATTATTTGAAGAACAAAATCTAGAAAGTTGAGATTTAGTAAGGGTTTGATTATTTCATAGACTCTAAATGCAAAAGAAATAACTTATCACACAGAAAATGCATACCTAGATTTACAATTTTATTCAATATTTACCATATAAAATATAAAACATATAGATAGAGATCTATTAGTTTATGTTTCAGAACAGTACGTAAAATCAGTAACATTAAATAGAATACATGTTAAGGCTGCATACCCACATAACCAGATTTTAAAGATGTTTCCGTTTAACTATATAAAATAAGAATCTGGGTTGACTGTAAATATTAATCAAGTTAAATGATTTCATGCAATTTCTCAAATATTTTATCCATGACAAATCTATGGATTAATTTGAAAAGGCAATTGATAGAAAATAGGGGAGAAGGCTATTGAAATTTCTAACATATAATCTATATAATTTTTTCTGGAAAAAAGTAAGAAGAAAGTAAAAAAAAATGTGCTATTGACAGTGAACATGATCCTTCTTCAACTGTTCCTGCCAAGAAGATAAAGCTGGGGTTTTAACTATATTCCTGGGGATTTATTTTCCATCAAAGTAAAACTCTGTTCTTACATCCCTATTTTATTACGTAATCTTTTATAAAGATAGAGTAAAGAGATCATAAGGGATATTTTCTTACGTAATTCTGTCCCCTGTTCCAAATGAACTGAATTGCAGAAAATAATGTACCACTCAAGAAAAGAAGTTGACGATCAAGTGATAAATCTTAGCAGTAAATTAACTTTTTCTTTATATATAGAATGTACTATAAATTTTTATTTTTATTAAAGAAGTGCAAAATGGAGTAAGTAATAAACAACAAAATGTTACATTAAATGTAAAAAAAAGTTTTTTTTAATGTAATATTGGAAAGAAGGATTATAATTGATTCACTTATATTTGCAACTTAATACCCGCAAATATTGTTGATTTTACTACATAAGTTAAAAATCTGGTTAAAAACTAGAATATTTGGTATGGTTATCATTTACTTATGAGCATGCTTGTATTACTCCTTATGTATTATTGAGAACATATGCATATTCATTATATAAATATATATATATATATATATATATATATATATATATATATATGTCCATATTGCGTGTGATAAACCAAAAAAAAAAGTTATGTAATACCTAAAATTAGCATGAGAAATTAATCAATTTCTTACCTCTTAATCTTTAAAATTATTTTGAGTATATAAATAAAGTGGTAGCATTCGTAAACCTTTATAATTTTGTGCTTGTGGTATTACATATTTCTTGCAGCTGTAATCGGAAATTGCTGAGTCAATAGTTTTCAGCTTTAAAATCTTAAGAGGGGGAGGGCAAAATACTACTGTGCATTTGACTCTTGACTTGTAAGCGACAGTGTTCCTGCAACATTTTTTGAATAGCTAGAATGTCTTTAGTAGCCGGTTTTAATTGTATCATAATTAGCATCTGAGTTGATTAGAGTACTTTATCATTTGCTATTGACTATGCCTGTCTTTAATAATTATTCTTCATCGATTAATTGTAATCGGCATCAGACACAAACATACAGATATATATACACACATACATACATACATGTAAAATATATAAACATAATGACAAGCTGGAAATCGAAAAATAACTCTTACCCTTCCATTTATCTATACTGATTCTGTTAGTTTCCATTTCGTGTATTTATAGTCTTTATAGTCTTGTCTTTATAGATAAAACTATTTGAAAAAGGTTTTTTTCTAGACTTTTCTTAAAATTTCTTTTATTATTAACAAAATGTGGTCCTATTTATCACAAAGGCATAAAAAGAAAGTGTCGTAGACAGGATGAGAACATTCATTTTATCTCTTTGAACAAAAAAATATTCTATTATTAATTTAATATGTATCTTATTTCATTCAATTTTTAAGGACTTTCAAACCTAGACTATTTGCTTATTTGAGATATTCTCGATAACTTTAAGAGTTTCAACATTCAAGCATAATAGTGGAAACCGGAATACGAATGAAAAATAACTAAAAAGTTTTCTGAGTATTGAATCAAAGATTTGTTTTAAAAAAATGGGGAAATGAATTGTATTAGAGATTATGTTTCTTCCCAGTGATTTCGAATTTGAAACTGAAACGTATATTGAAAAATTAGAAATTTCTTTCACACTCTGATGATTTTAAGCTCCTTAAGCCAGGACGGTAGGTTTATTTTTAAAGGTAATTAAATGGTCATTCAGAAGGAATATCAGGATTTTCAGCTAATTTTTTTTATTATGCATAGATATTAAAGTTGTTTAATGAAAATGGGTTAAACTTGTAAATCTCTGTATTCAAGTTAAAAAGAAAATTCATTTTCATTGTTGTTCGATTAGTTTGTTGTTGTTGTTATAGTTTCTAATGTCACATTGTCAAATCAATCACGATACATCCTTACGCTATAAGTATTAAAGAAAACGAGGCGCGTATTTCGTTTTTACAAGCCCTGCTATTGTGAAAGTACGACATATGCTCAAGTGGGTCCTCATAATTTAACACTAATTGCCCGAGATTTCTTGTATACCTATATTGCCCAAAAACAATCAAAATGACTGCATTGTGAAAAAATAACAAATATGTAAAGAAATTTGTTTAAAATTAATTTTCAATATTTCTTATATTATTTACAATTAAACAACAATTTATTAGTAAATATTAACAATAAAAAAATTTACTTTAATTAAAAAACAATTTATGCATTATTATTTGTACATTTTATGCAAATGAAAGTGGAAATCTTTTTATGTGTACATCTTCCGCAAACCTACTTTTGACATTTTATACATATATTATTTGTTTTGTTGTTGTGGCAAAGTCGTACTTGACAAAATTTGCGTTTGTGAGAATGGGTTGCATTTGATGATGTTGCAGTTGATCTTTGTGGGTCTTCATGTTCTGATAAATTTTTCTGTCTTGCAACTCTATATTCGTTGGAAAGAAATTTCAGAATTTGTTGCATTTGATTCTATATCGGAGCACTCTTCACTTATGTTCGTTAGCTTTTCCAATAACTCATTTCTGTTCGACATTTTTTCATAAAGTTAGGGCGCAAAAGAAATAATATAAACAACTTGTTAGAAAAACACTTTATAAAGATTCGAATAACTAGTACTACTTTAGCTTATTGAGCAACTGACACTTATCAAGTATACGCCCAAATCGACAATTTATCATGCATCGGTATGTTACCGTAATCGAAAAAAAAAATGTTATTTCAATACAAAGCCGGACAGGTCATATAAGAAATTTACTCAATTCAATAAATAAAAATCTTTTGATTATTTAAAATTTACCAAGCGAAATAAAGGAGGGCGGAAGTAACTACAATTATTCATAAACCCATTTATATGTTATAGAAAAAGTCACCAAATTCTAAGAAATTGTGTCATTATATTTCGTAATTGTTTTTCTAATTGAAATTAAAAAACAGTCAAAATGACTGCCTTGGGCAATCTAGTGTTAAACCAGAAACAAAGCATAGGACCCATAGGCTTGGCCTGAGAACCATAGAAGCATTGATTGAGAAATTTGAGGGCAGAGTGAATACGAAAATATTTTATGTGCTCCATATACATTTATAGAACTATATCCACTTTTCGTAAAATATTGTGTCATATTGTTTTCTATAATTGTATTTTATAATAAAAACAGTCAAATTAATATTAATACGTTGTAATTTTTTACGAAGCGTTAAAGCATCCAAACAGAGTTAGGATATGCACCATAGGCTGGCTAAACCTTACATGCATGGATGAAACACATTTGTGAACTTATTATGTAATACAGTTTACAGGAATATGCATCATTAAATTTACAGAGATTTATTTCTTACACACACACAAAACACACAAACACCGTATTTATGTAGTTATTATATATAAATATATATTATATATATATAATATATATTTTTTATATTTTATATATATATTTTTTTATAATATATAAATATAGAGAATAAAAGAGTAAAATAGATGAGTTAGATAAAGATATAATAGAAGATGGATATAATATTATATAAATATATTTATATATGAATTTATATATATATATATACATTATAAGAGTATATATATATTAATATTATATACACATATATATATATAATATATATATATATATATATATATATATATATATATATATATATATATATATATATATATATATATATATATATATATATATATATATATATGTATATATATATATATATATATATATATATATATATATATATATATATATATATATATATATATATATATAATATATATTTATATATAAGATATATAGATATATTCTATATATATATATATTTTAGCATTATTATACTGTTTCTATAAAAATATAAACATTTTAAATTAAATATATTTATAGATATTATATAGATAAATATATATATTTATATTTTGTTTGAATTTGTTATTTTTAAAATCACTTTTTCATAATTTGAGTTTTTAGTTTCAGTGGTAACATATTGTGCCGCTTTATAAAGTGCTACCCACTTTTTGACGAACGACTACTACTTTCTCATGTACTGGGTTGCAGCTGCACAAGACATTTTTGGTCCTTTTGGATGGTTACACTGAAACACTGCCTAAAAATGGCTCGCATACGCGGTACTCATTTTGGAATTGTTGATTTAAACGCAGCAAAACAAATTGAATAAAGAATATAACGTATTCTTCTCTAATGTTTGAAGAATATGTTCAATTAATCCGATATCGGCGAGCTATTTATTGACGAAGTTCTGAGTGGTACGCTCTTATGGAACAAACTGTATATATACGTATGCGCGCGTGTGTGAATGTGTACATTTTATGGATATGTGTTTTCTTCTATACGTAAATATGATATAGATGTGGTTGTAGTTGATGATTGTTATGTTTTCTATGAAACATATTTTTGATACATAAAAAATGAGTATTAACTTAACAAATTAAACTGAATGTTAATTTGGTAAAAAAAAAGGTTGTTAATTTGGTAAAATTTTACATTGTACTTAAAAATAAAAATTATTTATAGGATATCGTTATAACTAAATTGGATTATTTTTAACACAACACACACATACACCCACATGATATATTAACCACAATGATTTGAGCTCTTATACATTAATGTTTGTTAATCTTATATTCTGTTTGAATTTAGTTTTACACTAAAAGTAAAATTGAGCATATGATTATATATAAATTTACTACACAGCTTTTAAAACAATAAAACATACTCATAACTTTATTTCACAAGTTTTTCAAGGTTTATAATTTCTGAAACTGAATGCCCTAGTAGAATTCAAATTTTCTTTGTGTAAATCAAGAGTGGCAGAGAAAAAGAGCGGCTACATTGTTCATATATTTGTCGTGCTAGGAAAAAGGCAGAAACTACAAGAGGAAGAAATTGAGGCTTGAAAACACGGTGGGATTTGTTGCAGAAAAGATCCAAATGTAACACACACTAACCATTTGTAAAATATCGTAGGGCTTTTGTAAGCAGAAAAATTCTCATTTCATCGCCAGTGGAAGTGAATTTTATGGGTATCTCCTTATCGATTATCGGAAAGCGATACCTCTTTATTGATTGGAAACGAAAGACAAGGAATAGAATCTGTGTTCTCGACCCGAGCAGGCCTTCTGTACAATAAAAATGTTCAACTATAGAAATGGTATTCTTACAGGGAACCTCTCATGACATGCGTGAAAACTCCAGGCTACACATTCGTTTAATTTGATTTTTCAATACTCATATATGAAAAATAACAAAAGGAAGGAATCTGATCGTTGAAAATTTCACCATATAGATCGAGTGTATACATATTGTAACGATCCGTTACATGACCCTAATGAAAGAGAAACTGAAGGTGACCTTTCGCAGCGGACAGTTGCGGTTAGCGGGAGGTAGAAACGGGTGTGCCTAACAATACACGTGTATACTAGGTCCCGGACTTAATTGAAAACTGTCCGTGTGCTGGGACCAGCGCGTCTGAGGCTTTGTGAGACTGTTGAGTGAAAAGACTATGTGAAATGATTGTAAATAATTATAGTGCCATGTGCGCCCATTAGCGGTAGCAAAAAAGGAAATTAAGGTGTTTGTGTCTTCTGATTTAAATACGGTTTTTCGGCCAAATCTGGAAACGAAACAGCTGATTCAGGCGGGAAATGACCGCAAGATTGCATCATCCTGGTTCTGGGAGGTTCCAGAAGAATCGGGTAAAGGGAACCGGGACCGCTATAGAAGAAGAGTGGCGGAGCCAAGCTGGGGCATTTTTTCTTGAGGCTTCTTCTTGAAAGTTGCTTTTGAAGCTGTTGTGTGAAGCTCGAGAGGAGTCCACTCGTCTCTCCGATTTCCGGAGTTTGCTTTTTAGAAACCGCCAGCTTCTCTGTTTGCTAAGAAGTCGACTTTCGACTTTGAGATCCCATTTCCGTTATCTTACTATTTTTTTTTTACTTCGTGCATAGAAGTAGGTCGCTGAGCGTGACCCTTGCTCTCAGTTTGGATCGTCTTGCATCCCGAGTTTCCTTCACGAACTCCAGCGTGATACGCACTCTGAGCGTTTGAACCTTGGTGTGAAAGCCGACTGTACTAATCGTCAGCCCGGAGGTGATAGTGTCAGCGTTTCGTACCGGCACTAATTAGCGAACTGTTCCAGTGATTTAGAAGACCTAGCCACATTGTACCCAGTACCCACGCATCCTAATTGTGTGAATGTTATCTCAGCACGAGATCCCAGAATATTTAGAAATCTACTGAACCTGTACATAGCTGTACATAATTTATTCACCTGAATAAAATATTTAGTCTAGATTAAACAGTTTTCTAGCTTGTTTCATTGACGGCTTCTCCTACCATATCTCCAGTACGTTACAATATAAAGAATGGCCACACTACAGTCCACGAACCGCTTATTTATTTTACAGGCATATAGCAGGAATCTAACTAAAATAATATAGATAGTATGATAAAATCTGCTTAAAATGCAATGGTTTATTTTATTTCTTGTTGGTTAATTTGTTAAATGTTATTTATTTCACTATACTGATTTAAAGAAAATCTTTAAAAATTAAATTTGCTTGTTAGATGAGTTAGAAATGTTGCCAATCTCAGTAATTAACTGTGAAATGAAAAATATGGTTTTACGAAATTCCAGAGGTTGTTCTTTTGCATCCTTGGAGAAAAAAGTTTGTTTCAGTAAAATAAATGCCTTTATTCACTCAAAATGACCATTTATACCTGTTTTATTAAATTACCATTGAGATTCCATAGAAGCAATGTGCATATCTCTAATGCGTATATTTAGAATAGGAATATCGGATTGCATATTTTTTTATTGTAAAAGAGTAAGTATTGCAGATTTTTCATTTTAAGAATACATGAATGCATGAAATACGTATGTTTTCTTCTTTCTACGAGACAACCCAGGACGTTTAAGTCCAATCTATGAAATATATTGAATTATAATGCCTGTGCGAATTATACAACTTATAAACGTAACCAGATCTATTTGTGAAATTCAATATTAAACTTTATTTCCTAATTGTAAAATGGACGGTTTTAGTATATGTTAGGAGTTTTATTTGATATTGATGATCATTTG
>CM063505.1:85877735-85907735 GCA_032207245.1 Pardosa pseudoannulata | reverse complement strand
GGAGTTCAAATTTATCAGCCTAACACAGAATTTATAAATATCTCGTTTATGTCATATTGAAATTAATTTAATTTACAAAAGAATCACATAGAATCTATATTTTGATGATATTTAATTTAAAATATCCGATTCTAGTTTCTTAATTAAAAACTTTTTTTCGGAGAATTTTAAAGTTTTTGCAAACACAGAGTTTAAAGAATTGAAATATAAAAGAAAATATACATTGGAAATATGTTATTCTCCCTCATGCTAGTATATACATTTGTCAATAACATAGTTTTATTATTTTAAAGATATTTTCTACGAGCTTTGAAGTAAAGCATTAGGCAGGATGAAATTGATTTAATCAAAATGTTTATATTTATAACTATAGTCACAACACGTGGGTTGAAGTTGAGAAATAATTTCAGCTTCCTTTTCCAAAATGATAAACATTTGAATTTTTTATTATTTATACCTTCTTTTGAGGGATTCTTTTGTATTTATACTACTTTTGTGAGTTATTGAAATGATAGTAAAATATTTAAAAAAGCAGGTATGAAATATTTGTATACTTATCTGGATAAATATTAATTAATTTATTACTATTAATTAGTTAATTAAATATCTCATTAAGTAAAATTTTATTTCTAGCAAGTTAAACTAACCAGTATAAACAAAACAAAATTTCCTTCAACATCATTTTGTTCTATATGATTTTTCTATAACTGTCTGTTATAAAAATTGTGTGTTATAGAATTGTGTGTATAGAAATTGTGTGTGTATGTGTGTGTCCGTAAGGTAAATTCCAGTTTTAGTAACAAATATCATTCAGATTTGTTTTAATTATTCTATACATTTACAATTTGTAATGTTGTAATTTTAACTTTTTTTACCGTCGTTAGAGGTAAACAGAAATAAAACAAACAAAATCATATTTCTAGTCTAATTTAATTATGCATTATAATATGTTTATATGTATATGGAAATTTAGTCATTAAATGTTCTTGTGTGTTATAAAATATTTTAAAGTCATAAATTATTTATAATTTTTTATATATTTTAAAATATAATGTATAATTTAATAAAAAATCTGAAATCAAACCAAGGAAGTTCGAAATTATCATCGTACTTTTATGAAATATTTATACTACTTTTATGAAATACTAGCTGCTTCGCACCTAGCCTTCGGTCTGGGTTTTAAAATATTTTTATGAAAGGTTTAGAACCACTATTAAAGATAATAAGACGTATTAATAGAAATGCTAAATAAATCTCGTATGTTTCAGATTATTGACGATTATAACAGTTTATTAATAGCTGAATGTTCAGTAAGTGCACTGTGTCACCTTTATGACTTATAAAGTACTTGTTAAAGTACTAAAGTTAAGTACTTGTAAGCTTTAATACAGTCATTGAAATTTGTACTTTTTGTTGTTAGAATATTATTGATAAACATTTCATTGTAACGTAAAACTTAACCAAGAATTAAATTTAAAATTAGTTCTCGTATAAAAATGCTATAATTTGCGTCACATAGAAACGAAAGTAAATCACTTTATATCTAAATTTCCAGGTCAAATCGAATTCATACTGCGCAGACTATGTTTAAATAATATAAAATAAGAAATGAATAAATAAGATATTTAAATGAATGACGTCATAATGACAAAAAAAAATATAATTTTCTCCTATTTATTATGTGATAAATTGAAAATTTTAATCCCCTGCTTTTAACCAAGGAAAACTGCGTTTAAAACAATTACTTGGTATGACGTCATATTGCTAGAAATATTCCTTCTTTCACATTGTTATGATACCATAAATTAAAAAGTTAATCGTTTCCGCTTAACCGGGGAAAATAATGCTTGGAATAATGACATGAAATGCTCGAAAAAGGGGGAAGGAAGGGATTTCAAACGTTAAAATTTTACAAAAACCTTCCTAGGGATATACCTAAGAATTTCCCAAATTTTCACGGCGATTGGATGCATGGTTTTTGAGTCTATCGAGTAAAGACAGACAGACACAAATTCATTTTTATATATATAGATTGAAATAACAGTAAAAATTTTAGTAAAGCAGGTATGGAATATTTTGATTCTGATCCGAATAATGAATAATTATTAATGTATCAGGCTTGATTAATTAAATACTTCCTCAAGCAAAATTTAATTTTTAGCATATTAAACTAACCAATATAAACAAAACAAAATTCCCTTCAACATCATTTCGTTAAACATTATCTTTCTGTAACTGTGTGTTATATGCTGCACAAAATAATTACAATATGTTAAATATTTGACTTAATTATCATCGGAAGGATAAATTGGTTCTACTACTAAGGTGAGTCAAAAATTGTCTGCAAAACAAATATATCTTTTCTCAAATAGGAAGCAAAACTCATCAATTATTTCCAATTTAATCTCTCTGCTTTTTAACGGCTTTTGAGCAGTGAGTATCGCATGTTCATTCCCTTCCTGATCCCAGGAGAACCTGAAGTTTTGGCTAAAAGTTTTCTCAAATTTAGGCCATTCTTTCATTCTCTATGCTTGTTTAACTGCCAAAATTTTAGCAAATTATATTAATGAAATGATGGGCCTTTTATCGTGTATTAAGCGGTAAAACCTTTAACGACTCGTTGAGTAGACTAAATATAGTCAAAAGTTCAAGTCAAGGACCGTACCGATAATAAGTCATAGCGTCAAACTTGAGTTTCTGGAGATTTGAAGCAGTGTAGGTAGCAGTATATGGACGGAAATGTTCTTGGAACAGCACACTTTTTGACAGAAACCCTCAGCATTTACTTCGAATTGAAGAATTAACTTGTGACTAAGCATCTTACTGTAACGCGTACTGTTATTTGAACAGAATCACGTCACTTGTACGCTCAATGATGTCCTCCTTTGTAGCCGTTGTAACGTATCCGGTCCATGTTTTAGGTGACCCAATGAAGACTCAGATATTTTTTGAATAATTGATATATTTACACCCCGGCTATATACATCATTTCTATATACACAAAATAAACAATTTCAGATCACAGGTATGTGATTCGATATATAAAGGCCTGAGTAGAGACGTACAATATCTAAGATCTGCCTCTGCCGAAATATTAACGATCGGAAGGAAGGAACAATTCGGTAGCTAGTGCGAAAGTTCAATGAAGTACTTAAGTAGAAAGTGCTCTCAATTAGACAAGATAAGTTGAAATAGCAACTCGTTTTCTTCGAAGAATATTAAAACACAGTTAAAATTCCTAAGATGAATATTCAATCAATCCTGAAGAGGATTATATTAAAATAAAACCCAAGGAACATGGTATCGTTCTCAATATCAGCAACAGATATATCCCAAGGCGGTATTTTCGCTAAAAAAATCTCCACTGGAGTGACTGGTCAAGACGATCTCTGAGTTAGCTGACTCTAATTAACTCTCAAAGAAAAGATCCCAAGGTGGGATTATAGCTAAAATAACTCTCCGGTATAGAGACTGGTCAAGGCGACCTCCGAATTAACTGGTTGCTAGCTAACTAACTCTAAAATATCTTCTCTCATTTCTTTTTTTTAGGGGAGGGGCCTCTAAAAGAGGGGGCCTCACCCACAATTTCATCATTGGATCATCTGGCGATGATCTCACCTACACCCAATTGGATTGTTCTGGGTTAGACAATCACCGGCCGAAAACCCGGGAGTTTCTGTAATTTTGTGCCGGCTATATCCAATATCTGTCATTTCTTTGCAGTTCCGATGGTCATTTTTCTGGCTGTCAATCTGGGTTCCAGATAGTCTGGTCTGTTGTTCCGCTAGTGTAGGACACAAAAGTCTAGACATCGTGGTGCCGGGAAAGACAAAGCAATTGTCTCCACATAAGCGAAGTTCATTTCTCAAAGCAAAGTTCTTTGATGTAGACACAACGCTAAATCACGCCGTTACACCGTAAATGATCACATGGCTCCTTCTTCCTGCATAACACTAGTACGACCATTTTAGAATATTAAATTTCATTGGAACCCCCCCCCCCACACACACACACACTAATCCCATATTGTACCGAAAGTCTCATGGATGACGGATATTGAACACCGTCCGACCACAAAAACCAGATCACCGTTAGTCCTTTTGTAGCAAACTGCGAACTTATGACCATGATCTATCTGCAATAAAAAAATGAGGAATTGGATAGCAAGACCAAAACAATTTTAAAATAAAATAAACAAGTGTAGATGTCAGTATGAACAATGTAAAACTCTTTATCTTATTATACGACACGATTACGTATACGAATACGTTATACGACAAATATGCATAGCAAGACCAAAACATCATAAAAATAAAATAAAAAAGGTTAGATGTCAATATGAATAATGTAAGACGCTTTATCATATTATACGACACGATTACATGACGAATACGTTATATGACGAATGTGTTCAGTTTTAAGTATGAACAATGTAAGAAGTTTTACCTTAAATTTTGGATAATTTGGACTCGACATGTATATTACAGTTACATTTGCTTTTCGCTAACACATAGATTCTTAGATAAGTTATGAATATAATATTCAAGTAAAATAAATCACTATGTAAATGAGTTGCATTTAAATAAGCTATGCCTAATTTAGTAATAAGTTGTAACTTTTGAATTTAATAACTAAATATCCTTTTTATATTTTTAACTGAAAAATTAACATCCTATTTCAGTTGAATCTTATATATGAAACGGAAACCTTCATAACGTATATTTCGAATAAAGTATGTATTTACCAAAAAATCCATTTTCTACTTGAAGCATTTTTGTTGCAGTGGTCAACAAAACACTAACCATTTTCATGAGAGATAATACAGCTAAATTTCATTTAGCACGCGAAAAAAGCAATTTTCTGATCAAAGTTGTCTCTACGACAGACTTTAGTGAGTCTTTTCTCCGTTATAATTTAAAAGTCCTTGTTTTTTTTTAGTTTAGCTTTCACGTCCCTAACACAAAAAGTATTTGACGTAACTCCAGTACCCTTTTCATTTCTCCGTAATTTTTAAACCACATTTCCCCGGCAAGAAAATTTTCCTCCCTATATAACTTGTCAAAACGTATTAAGCTTGTATGACAACTTAACGACGGTGAAATACATTTAGACACCGTGTGACCTAGAGATTTCTTCTAATATACGAATGCATTTTCTTGTAACCATGGAGTCAGGAAGAATTTTGAATTTAATGAAAGGGTCAGAAGAAATATTTTTTTTTGTTTTTCTTTTTTGTTTTTCTTTAAATACCTCAATTAGAAAAAAAAGTAAATACTACATTTTTACTAAACTGATTTTAAAACATTAAAATTTCATCTCAAGATCGGACATGTAAATTATGTATCAATAAGGTAAAAATGTAATTAATAGGGACCTATTTTATCTTAATGGAGAAAAATTAGTAGTATTTTTTATGTTTTTTATGAAGCGTTTTCATGTACTCTAAAATAACAGCCTATAAAATTATCCATCTTTTAGAGGGTTTTTTTCAGAAACAATATAAGTTATTATTTACATTGATTTACGATGACTTTGTTTATTTAAATACCTCAATTAGAAAAAAAAGTAAATATTTCATTTTTACTAAACTGATTTTAGAAAATTAAAATTAAATCTCGAGATCGGACATGTAAATTATGTATCAATAATGTAAAAATGTATATTAGTAGTGACATATTTTATCTTATTGGGGAAAAATTAGTAGTAGTTTTAATGTATTTTATCAAGCGTTTTCATGTACTCCAAAACAACAGCTTATAAAATTATCCATCTTTTAGAGGTTTTTACTTTCAGAAGCGATATAAGTTATTATTTACATTGATTTACGATGACTTTGTTTATTTAAATACCTCAATTAGAAAAAAAAGTAAATATTTCATTTTTACTAAACTGATTTTAGAAAATTAAAATTTCATCTCGAGATCGGACATGTAAATTATGTATCAATAATGTTAAAATGTATATTAGTAGTGACATATTTTATCTCATTGGGGAAAATTAGTAATATTTTTTTATGTATTTTAACAAGCATTTTCATGTACTCTAAAACAAAACCTTCTAAAATTATCCATCATTTAGAGGGGTTTTTTCAGAAACAATATAAGTTATTATTTACATTGATTTACGATGACTTTGTTTATTTAAATACCTCAATTAGAAAAAAAAGTAAATATTTCATTTTTACTAAACTGATTTTAGAAAATTAAAATTTCATCTCGAGATCGGACATGTAAATTATGTATCAATAATGTTAAAATGTATATTAGTAGTGACATATTTTATCTTAATGGAGAAAAATGAGTAGTATTTTTTTATGTATTTTATCAAGCGTTCTCATGTATTCTAAAACAACAGCCTATAAAATTATCCATCTTTTGAGGGTTGTTTTCAGAAACAATATAAGTTATTACTTACATTGATTTACGATGACTTTGTTTATTTAAATACCTCAATTAGAAAAAAAAGTAAATATTTCATTTTTACTAAACTGATTTTAGAAAATTAAAATTTCATCTCGAGATCGGGCATGTAAATTATGTATCAATAAGGTAAAAATGTAATTAATAGGGACCTATTTTATCTTAATGGAGAAAAATTAGTAGTATTTTTTATGTTTTTTATGAAGCGTTTTCATGTACTCTAAAATAACAGCCTATAAAATTATCCATTTTTTGAGGGTTTTTCAGAAACAATATAAGTTATTACTTACATTGATTTACGATGACTGTTTATTTAAATATCTCAATTAGAAAAAAAAAAGTAAATATTTCATTTTACTAAACTGATTTTAGAAAATTAAAAAAAAATCTCGAAATCGGACATGTAAATTATGTATCAATAAGTAAAAGTGTATATTAGTAGTGTCATATTTTATCTTGAAAAAAATTAGTAGTATTTTTTATGTATTTTATCAAGCGTTTTCATGTACTCTAAAATAACAGCCTATAAAATTATCCATCTTTTAGAGGGTTTTTTTTTTCAGAAATAATATAAGTTATTACTTACATTAATTTATGATGACTATCTTTATTTAAATACTTCAATTCATTTACGCTACCTTCTATATAATAACAGCCTATGTTATCTGTCCATTTGCCCTCGAATTTATGAATCTGTTCGACCTAGAATGGATAGAGATATTCATATTGGATTCTTGACCACTTAGGGTTAGCAAAAGTGAAAGCGAGTGCAAAAACTTTCGAAATCTACCCCTTACTCCATTTTCAATCGTTTAATGCCATTATTTCAAGCCCTATTTTTTCCGGTTAAAAGCAGGTGATGATTAAAATCCTGAATTTATCACTTTTTGTAGCATAATGACGTCATTCCTTTAACCATCTCATTTAATCATTTCTTTTCTTAAATTATTTAAATATTGTCTGCATTATTTTCATATGATTTATCACTTAGATCTTACGGGAATAATTTTCTTTTATATTTGGTCTTAAATAATAGATTAGGTACATATATGATAATTTTAAATTTAAACATCCATTATATTTTGTTGCAATAAAAATTTTATTACCAATATTAACAGTAAAATATTTTCATAAAAGTGTAGGAGACTATTTCACGGATTAATAAATATCTAGCATTTAAGTTATATACCTTTGAAAATTAAGAAGTTTGTTTGTTT
Organism: Pardosa pseudoannulata; assembly: GCA_032207245.1. Lineage (NCBI taxonomy): Eukaryota > Metazoa > Arthropoda > Arachnida > Araneae > Lycosidae > Pardosa > Pardosa pseudoannulata. The sequence goes on along the minus strand of CM063505.1, from coordinate 85,900,099 downwards.
GTGTTTTTGTCTTTTATACATAACCCCACGGTTTTCAATCAATTTGTTATTTTGGACTTCATTCATATATACCACTAAATAATCACTGTCAATATTAAAACTTCTGCTGTCCATCCTATCACGTAATTTGACAACATAAATTAAGGTTGAAAACTAACATTCTGTCAGTAAATATAAACAAATTATTGAGTGTGTACAAGTTAATTCTTAGCCTAAAAAAAACCTTTTTTATTTGCCTCATAGAATACTTTATAATTCCGGAAAATAAAAATTTTAATAATCCTGCCATATAGCCATCTATATGCTAGTTGTGGATTAAGAAGCCTAATAAGTATTGATGAAGTTGTACTGTGTACAGAAAGTATATGCCTTTCAAAAGAAGAAAATATTTCGAAAATATAACTGTCTATAGATTTAAATATGTTTCCACTTTTATAAACACATAAAACAAATCTTTCTACTTTGTTATAAAGAAAAATATAAAAAACTAATACCTTTGGATTTTGAAAAAAATATACAACGGCCTGCATATTCACTTAATGTAAATAATTGTTATTAACATATCACAATTAATTACTAAAAACTAAAATGTGCATCATATAAAAGAGTTAATTAATACAGAAAATTTCTTGATATCAGAAGTTGAAAAAAAAATATTGTTCGAATTAAATAAGGAATATTAAAAAAAATTCAAAGAAAACTGAATTACAAATAATTAGTAATTAAAAATAACCGAACTGATTAATTATCTGAATAATTATTATTTAAAAATACCTATATATATATATATATATATATATATATATATATATATATATATATATATATATATATATATATATATATATATATATATATATATATATATATATATATATATATATAATATATTATATATATTATATATATTATATATATATATATATATATATATATATATATATATATATATATATATATATATATATATATATATAATATATATATATATAATATATATATATATATATATATATATATATATATATATATATATATATATAAAGTAAGTAAGTAAGTAAGTAAGTAAGTTTAAGCTTTTCAGCGAAACAGAATTTTAGTGTATCAAATATATTTTTTGATAGTTTCTATTTTATCTTTATAATTTTTTCTATAGTATTTTTTTTATCTTTTAGGTGGAGTAATTTCAAATTCTTATAATAAATAAAAGATTATTTCATATTTTTTTTGTATTTTTTATTAAATATATCGTTACGAGCTTCAAAGCTAGATTCGGGGATTGAATGGACTTTATGTAAGACAAGACAAAAACAATAATTTATTGGCAATGAGTTGTAAAATACAGTGTCAGAAAGGCATCAAGGTTAACCCCTTCCGGTAGGATTTATTAATGAAAAACTGTGCAGGAAATAACCATTTAATTTTTATTTAAAAAACTTGTTTCATTTTACAATTCTTACATATTTTTAATTAAAATCCACTTTTTACATAGTGTTAAATAATATCAGAAACAGTAAAATTAAGAAAATATCAAAGCAAAACATTAATGCGGTATACAGATAATAGTCTTCAAGCTAGTGGTACTTTTCAAAACAAAGTGCAAAGGAATTCTTAATTGTTTACACCGCCAAGTAGTCTCACTTTTAATTTGATTCTTGTAACACACACGGCATTTCTTAGTAGGTTTTCTTTTATTCTGACTCATTAATTTGGAAATGACTTGTACCAAGTAAACAATATGCAATAGTGACTTGTGATTTTCACAAGTGATAAAAGTGTTGCCAAATTCAGTACACTAGAAATTTTAAACTAAATTAATTATGATATTTAACAGTAACTTTAATCGCATGACAAGTGTAGCTCGTCATTGTGCGGTATGGAAGGAGAAACTAATGACGAGCTAGACTTGTCATTTTACCGGAAGGGGTTAAAGCATTGCACATTCGTACCAAGCTTACAAAATCATCGCTAAACAACTCGAGCACAATGCCATGGGTTTCCGTACCTCTTTCCGTATAAAACAAAACGGAAGCTGTCACGTATCGAGAAACTTGGCAACATTTGCGAAACTTGGCGATATTTGACGACGAACTTGGCGACAAAAATAAGTTGCCAAAACTGTCGCCAACGAGCCAATATCTCTCTACGAGATACCCATAGAGTCCCATGTTAAATTTAAGATTCACTGACAAATTTGTAACATTATATAAATTTATGATACTTTAATACACATTTTTTAAGTATGCAAACTTTTTCCTTAGCAGGTACGATGTCCCTTTAAATATAACAACTTATAATTAAATTATAAATATCGGAATGTGAACAGTTAAAATGACAAGCTTGACATTTTTAATAGATCCCCATTTACTTTTCGGTAATCAGAGCACTGAATGCGTTAACACAGATACTGGTCAATGAAAGATTGGCTGCTGTTTAACTCACCTGTTTATATGCATTTTATGTTTATCTTTTAGACCAAGTTAATATTTCTTTTTGATTTTCTCCAGTTTTTAAAGAGATGGAGTAAAAAGATTGTATTGTGAATAAAAGCTTTTATTGTGAGTAATCCACAAAAAATATTTTTTGCGTTTATGTCCACAAGTAAAAGCTGTCTCCAATGCATTTTGAGGAAATATTTTGCGTAATGTTGATCCTATTCGAAGAAATGTTTGATATATTACAAATGAAAAAAATTTTTCATATATAATATATCAAACATTTCTAAAAAAATCATGTTTAAAATGTTTGATCAAAATCACATAAATCACATAATTTGTGTTATTGAAATTTCATAAATAATTTAATATTATTAATAATTTAATATATTAAATAATTTAATACATTAAATATTTTAATATTATTATTAAATATTATTAATAATTTAATATTATTAAATAATTAATTTATATTTTTAATAATATCATCACATAATTTAATATTATTTAAAATTCATAAATAAGTAGTCTACATAAAATTAAAAGTACATATTTTTACAAAGTTCGCTTATCTTTTGAAAACTTTTGGGATTTTCTATCAAATTTATGCAACATCATGAATATATTATTCCAATTTAACGGCATATGATTTCACGAAAGATGAACAACAGTTTTGATTTTAAGAATATTTTTTCACTTAAAATATTTTCTTTACGCATGTTCACAACTGATAAGTCTTTTCTGCCCATTCTGATAACCTATGGAGCAAAAATATAAATAATTCAAACTGTGTGGAAAATCATTTCTCAACACCGGCTCTCACCAGACAGCGTTAGATCTGAAAAAAAATAGTGCTGAATCAGATTTCAATCCATGCCACCGGAATGCAGAATTAAAATAAAAATAAATACTGGTTGAAGAATGAAAGAAAGAAGGAAAAAAATGATAGAGGGAGTGTGAGAAGTAAGAGGTTTGCGTTTTCGATAGATTTGTCGAGAACAGCTGATGTGCGGTGGAATATTTTTCTTTCTTTGGGTGGGATCTTTTTTATTCTGAACCACCCACCCTTTCTGGATTTACGTACAAATATGTTCGAATAGTAAATCCGGGAAAGGAAAATATATTTATATATATATTCTTCCCACTTCCCCCTTTTGTAAAACTGGATAACTCCATCGAATGAATATTTTTTCTAAGAAAGTCCCAGTCTTCAAAGAGTTTCGAAACATTATAAGTATAGAGGAGAAAGGAAAGCAAAGGCATATAGCCATGCATTGGAATAAACTATTCAAAGAATTCTACATAAAGTTGAATCAAATATGTTTATAAAGGAGCGTGATTTTCCTTGCATTACCTTAATTAGACAATTCTCTTCAAATTTTTTTTTTCGTGTTCATCAAATAATAAATCTATATTTTTCTTGGATATCTAATAAATTGAACTCAGAATACATAAATTTTTATACTGAATATTTAAGTTAATTTAAGTTTTAAATATGTGATATTTCATTATATTAGACAATACTATTCCTATTTTTCCAGAATGTTCATCATATAACAAATCTATATTTTTCTTAAATATCTAATAAAATGATTTCAGAATACATAAATTTTTATATTAAATATTTAAATTAATTTACGTTATAAATATTATACGGTACTTATTATATTAGACAATATTCTTAATATTTTTACTGAGTGTTCATGATATGACAAATCAATATTTTTCTTGGATATCTAATAAATTGAACTCAGAATACATAAATTTTTAGACTGAATATTTAAGTTAAGTTTTAAATATTATGGGGTATGTCATTATGTTAGGAAATACTCTTTATATTTTTCTAGATTGCTCATCCTATGACAAATCAATATTTTTCTTGAATATCTAATAAAATGAACTCAGAATACATAAATTTTTATACTGAATATTTAAGTTTTAAATATTATGTGGTATGTCATTATATTAAACAATACTCTTCATATTTTTCCAGAGTGTTCATCATATAACGAATCTATATTTTTCTTGGATATCTAATAAATTGAACTCAGAATACATACATTTTTATACTAAATATTTAAGATAATTTAAGTTATAAATATTATGTGGTATATAATTATATTAGACAATACTGTTCATATTTTCCTGAGTTTTCATCATATAACAAATCCATATTTTTCTTGGATGTCCAATAAAATGAACTCAGAATGCATACATTTTTATACTAAATATTTAAGTTAATTTAAGTTTTAAATATTATGTGGTATATAATTATATTAGACAATACTCTTCATATTTTTCCAGAATGTTCATCATATAACAAATCTATATTTTTCTTGGATATCTAATAAAATACACTCAGAATACATAAATTTTTATACTAAATAATTAAGTTAATTTAAATTTTAATATGTGGTATGTCATTATATTAGACAATACTCAGAATATATAAATTTTTATACTGAATATTTAAGATAATTTAAGTTATAAATATTATATGGTATGTCATTATATTAGACAATAATCTTCATATTTTTCAGGAGTGTTCATCATATAACAAATCCATATTATTCTTGGATGTCTAATAAAATGAACACAGAATACATAAATTTTTATACTAAATATTTAAGCTAATTTAAGTTATAAATATTATGTGGTATGTAATTATATTAGACAATACTCTTCATATTTTCCTGGGTTTTCATCATATAACAAATCCATATTTTTCTTGGATACCTAATAAAATGAACTCAGAAAACATAAATTTTCTTACTGAATATGTAAGTTAATTATGTTAATAATATTAATTGATATTTCATTAATTTTGTGAATAATAATAATTACATTATTTAAAATACCGGACCAGAATAAAAATATTTCAAATCATAATGAAATACCTTAGAGCTAGCTGCATGGTAAAATTTAGCTTAATTTGGATTCCTTTTTTGTATGAAATATCAAGTAAATGTTGTAACAGTGAAAGGTTTTAGTTTTCAAATTTTTAATGGAAATAGTCTTTTAAAATATGATAAATCAAATATGTCAAATTTTAAGCTAAAATCACGACTAACGAGAAAAAATGACTTTTTGAAATTTTAATATTTAATTTAAACATCTTTGGACGTATTTTGACTTGTTTCTCCATGATGTAAGTATGCTCCCATCAAACATAACTGAAAAATGATTAATCGTAAACTAGTGAATTTTTTATTTAGGGCTGTTTTAACAACAAGTTGTGTAAATTTCATTTTTTGTATTGCAATTGGCATTATAAATATATATTCTCAATATAATGGACATACCACAAGAGATCTACAAAAGTATAACTGAAAGATATATATATATATATATATGAAGTGTGAAGAATTATTTTCAAATAGTTATAATAACCCATTTTTAAGTCCATTAAGTCCCATTAAGTCCATTTTTAAAGAAAAAATAAAAAATTATTTGAAGACTCTGATTTAAAAAATTCGAAATTTTGCTATTTATTGTTTTTTTATATTTTTCCATTAAAAAGTTATCACTTCCTGTTATTTTTCATAGGAAATATGACTAGCCCGATATAGTTTACTAGCAATTATAATTTGACATTACGCTTATATATTCTAACGAGAAGTCTTTCATATCATTATTTTCAACATTTATTAACCGCTTGCCTAATTATCCTCAATATAATGGATAACCAACAAGCGGTCTACAAAAGTATAACTGAAAGATATCTATCTATCTATCTATCTATCTATGTATCTATCTATCTATCTATCTATCTATCTATGTATCTATCTATCTATCTATCTATCTATCTATCTATCTATCTATCTATCTATCTATCTATATATATATATATATATATATATATATATATATATATATATATATAATATATATATATATATATATATATATATATATATATATATATATATATATATATATATATATATATATATATATATATATATATATATATATATATATATATGCAGTGTTAAGAATTATTTTCAAACAGTTGTAATAGGGTGCTGGCCTTCGGAACCGGAGTTCGTGGGTTCGAATCCCGCTATGACATAAATTTTTGTAGCCTTTCGGAATCAGCTTTAAGCAGTAGGTCAAGCTCTCATTAGCCCTCGTGTAGCAAAAAGTAGACCGTAGCGCTCCAAAACCAAACCAAACCAAATAGTTATAATAACGCTCTTAAAGTCCATTTTTAAAGGAAAAATAAAAAAATATTTGAAGACTCTGAATTTAAAAATTCGAAATTTTGCCATTTATTGTTTTTTTAATATTATTAGTCATTGAAAAGTTATTACCTCGTGTTATGTTTCATAGGAAATAGGACTAGCCCGATATAGCTTACTAGCAGTTACAATTTGACATTACGCTTATATATTCTAACAAGAAGTCTTTCATATCATTATTTTAAACTTTTATTAACCGCTTGCCTAATTATCCTCAATATAATGGATAACCAACAAGCGGTCTACAAACGTATAACTGAAAGATATCTATGTATACATATGCAGTGTTAAAATTATTTTCAAATAGTTATAATAACGCTCTTAAAGTCCATTTTTAAAGAAAAATAAAAAAAAAATATTTGAAGACTGATTTTAAAATTTATTGTTTTTTATATTTTTAGGCATTGAAAACTTATCACTTCGTGTTATGTTTCATAGGCAATATGACTAGACCGATATAGCTTACTAGAAATTACAATTTGACTTTACGCTTATATATTCTAGCGAGAAGTCTTTCATGTCATTATTTTCAACTTTTATTAACAGCTTGCCTAATTATCCTCAATATAATGAACAACTAACAAGCGGTCTACAAACGTATAGCTGAGAGATATCTATGTATACATATGCAGTGTTAAGAATTATTTTCAAATAGTTATAATAACGCTCGTAAAGTCCATTTTTAAAAGAAAAAAAAAAATATTTGAAGACTCTGATTTTAAAAATTCGAAATTTTGCTATTTATTGTTTTTTATATTATTAGTCATTGAAAACTTATCACTTCGTGTTATGTTTCATAGGAAATATGACTAGACCGATATAGCTTACTATCAATTACAATTTGACATTATGCTTATATATTCTTACGAGAAGTCTTTCATACATTATTTTCAACTTTTATTAATCACTTGCCTAATTATCCTCAATATAATGGACAACCAACAAGCGGTCTACAAAAGTATAACTGAAAGATTATCTATCTATCTATCTATCTATCTATATATATATATATATATATATATATATGTATATATATATATATGCAGTGTTAAGAATTATTTTCAAACAGTTGTAATAGGGTGCTGGCCTTCGGAACCGGAGTTCGTGGGTTCGAATCCCGCTATGACATAAATTTTTGTAGCCTTTCGGAATCAGCTTTAAGCAGTAGGTCAAGCTCTCATTAGCCCTCGTGTAGCAAAAAGTAGACCGTAGCGCTCCAAAACCAAACCAAACCAAATAGTTATAATAACGCTCTTAAAGTCCATTTTTAAAGAAAAAATAAAAAATTATTTGAAGACTCTGATTTAAAAAATTCGAAATTTTGCTATTTATTGTTTTTTTATATTATTATTCATTGAAAAGTTATCACCTCGTGTTATAATTCATAGGAAATATGACTAGCTCGATATAGCTTACTAGCAGTTACAATTTGACATTACGCTTATATATTCTAACAAGAAGTCTTTCATATCATTATTTTAAACTTTTATTAACCGCTTGCCTAATTATCCTCAATATAATGGATAACCAACAAGCGGTCTACAAACGTATAACTGAAAGATATCTATGTATGTATGTATGTATATATATATATATATATATATATATATATATATATATATATATATATATATATGTCAGTGTTAAGAATTATTTTCAAATAGTTATAATAACGCTCTTAAAGTATATTTTTAAAGGAAAAATAAAAAAAAATTATTTGAAGACTGATTTTTAAAATTCGAAATTTTGCTATTTACTTTTTTTTATATTATTTGTCATTGAAACCTTTATTAATTATCACTTCCTGTTATTTTTCATAGGAAATATGACTAGCCCGATATAGTTTACTAGCAATTATAATTTGACATTACGCTTATATATTCTGATGAAATCTATCATATCATTAATTTAAACTTTTATTAAGCGCTTTGTTGATTATTCCGAGTTATCTCAGGATCGTATATATTGCATTTAAATTTTTATCCCGAGAAAACTCGGGCGGAGCAAAATTTGTCTGTATGATTTGTTTTATCACGGTTTTACTCGGTCTGGAGGAAATGAATCGGAATATTCAGCTTTTGTTGGTTTCGCGGCTCTTTTGGCGAGATTGGTCACGTGTTTTCCCTACTGTATAGTACTCTTCGGCTTGTGGATTAGTAATGTATAATGAAGGATACAAGTCCAAGTAGAATGTTTGTTTTGGGCCTCCTTGACACTGAGTTTTTTTTTCCCAGTAATGAGCGATGAGATGTCTTTACTGATGTGAATCATGAGATTACCAGTAGTAAGTTAAAATTAAAGCAATTTAAAGAATGAAGATCTTGAAAAAATATATATAAAAGTTAAAAATTAAAATAAAGGCCCAGTCCTTAATAAATAAACAATAATAATAAAAATGAAATTGAGTGTGAAATCGAAAGATAGTTTTTATTCATCGTGAATAGTTTTCTGCCACATCAGTTAACATTGATGCACTTTCCAGATGTTATTCCTGCTTAGGATAAAAAAAAATTAAATCCAACGAACCAGTGTAATTTGTGCTCTTGTAAAAGACATAAGAAAAGAGACCAGATACCATTGTACAGATTGTCAGGTATCGCGCTTTGTTATCCCTTGTTTCAAAAACTATCATACAAAGACTAACATTTAACTTTTTTCATTTGCCGAGATATCTCGGGACAGTAAGCTAACATTAAAACTAAATGCTTTTATACCTGCAAAAAATTATTAATTCAACTTACATCTACATATTTTATTTTGTTCTGTTAGATCATATTTATTAATAAAATTTAAAAATGTGATGATTTTTTGGAATTTCTTTCAAAAAAAATTTATTTGCCGAGCACTGGCCGTATGCTTAGGGTGCTGGTCTTCGGTACCGGAGTTCGTGGGTTCGAATCCCACTGGGGCATGGATGTTCGTAGCCATTCGGAATCGCTTTAAGCAGTAGGTTCCGGTCTCGTTAGCCGTCATGTTGCAAAAAAAGTAGACCGTAGCACTCCAAACCAAACCAAACAAAAATAAATTAAGGGAGGAAAAAAAATAAATTAAGCGGTTAAATGCCTAACATTAATAATAACATGGATTACATATTACATTTTCTCTATTTATTACTGAAATAAATAAACAATAATTTATTACATAAAAATCAAATTCCCTTAAAGGTGTGTTTTAATTTAGCTTAAATAATAAATTATAATTCTATGGCTCGGAAAAACAAGTAAAACCTCTAAAATATAATAAAACGGTATTTGTTATAAAATTTCAACAACAATGGAAAAAAGAGTTGATATCTTCAATCCCAAAACATTAAAAATTAACATTTTTTACCTTGGGGTGTAAATATTTGATTGCAATTCCACAGCTATGAATTTTTCTCACTTATTCTACTATTTTTCTCAATTTTTTCAAGGCCATCTTTAGTACTGTATTTCTTTTATTCTTCAAATTTGAATGCATTGATAAGATTTCCTTTCTCCAGGTTTTTTCAAATCCCTTTTATTCACTATTTATTTATTTTTTTTCAAGCACTTCAAAGAGATATTTATTTTTCACACCTTGCATATTGTATGCGGAATTTAAATCGTTCCCATTTTCAGTTTATTTTCCTCCGGTTATAAGTTTATCTTGGTTTTCATTCTTGTTTTCTTTATCGATAACGATTAAAAAGTGTGAATTATTTTACAAGAATATTTGTGTTCCGATTTAAGGTAAATTCCTGAGAAATAGAAATTTTATTATTTTATTTAGACCTCTTTTAACTGAAATTTTACATTACTGAAATAATTTTAAAAATAATTAAATGAAGGTAAAATATTCAAAGATGAAAATAAAAGTGAAGATTGCTATCATATTGAATTTTAAGTGTTCTCTTTAAGGTATCGGTCTAAGTTCAAAGAACTTTTTTTTAAACGTAGAAACTAGTTCATGTTTTTAAATTTTTAGGTTTATTTTTTATATTATCATAGAGAATTGCACATAAAAAATTATTCTTGGAAAAGTTTTTTATAAAATTTCTAATGAATGAAGAAAATTTAGTAAAAAAATCAGGGGTTTTCAAAAGGTCTAATTTTTCAATAATTTTTTTTAATATTTTTTTATGCAACACATTTCTTATACACTGGAATAGTCAATCATCTAAAATCATTGCTTAATTTACATTTGGTAAACAATTTTGGTCCTTCAAAATCATACACATTGAATTTTTAACGAATTTTCATTACCTTTATATCTAACTATGAGTGTAACATCATTAAAATTATCCAAATTTAAAGCTCTTAGGTAATTTACTAGTAAATACGTATTTAATAATAAAATTTTAAAATGTAATTATTTTTTGCATTTTTTTAAATTGTAAGGGAAGCGGTTAAATGCCTAACACTAATAATAACATGGATTATATATTACATTTTCTCTATTTATTACTAAAATCAAAAAAAATTTATTACAAAAAAATCAAATTCTCTTAAAGGTGTGTTTTAATTTACCTTAAATATTAAAGTATAATTGTATGGTTCGAAAACAAATATAAAACTTCTGAAATATACTAAAAATATATTTCTTTTAAAATTTCAACAACAATGGGGAAAAGATTTGATATATTCAATCCCAAAATATTAAACATTAATATATTTTTTTGTACCTTGCGGTGTAAATATTTGATTGCAATTCCACACCTATGAATTTTTCTCACTTATCCTGCTATTTTTCTCGAATTTTTATCTTTAGTACGATATTTCTTTTATTCTATTTTGTTTTATTCTATTTTCGATAGTACTATATTTTCAAATTTGAATGTATTGATAAGATTTCTTTTCTCCAGGTTTTTTGAATCCCTTTATTCAGTATTTATTTTTTTTATGAAACTCCGAGTTCGAGTGACTCAGAGTATTTCAGCTGTTATTTATACGAAAATTAATGCTCATATAGAGTAGACTTAAATACAGTAGTAAAATTTTAGAATAGCATTAACGGATAATATTAATAATGATTTTTGGTTCAGTTCAACCCTGTAAACATATTGCCAAGTAAACCTATTGACAAAGTATATTCATCGACAGGTATTATAATGCAATTTCATATTTCAATTCGTTTCTTGATAGAATACCATGCTTTTCATGTAATGTAATGGACTGAAATGAATGTTGAAACATGGAAATAAATACAAAGAGAATGAATTGATGTGTGCAAATGCATACTTTAAAAATTCGTTCTGATGTCGAAAATTCTTTTGAGAGGTAATGGCTTCAAAGTTGTTTTCTGCCTGAAAACCGCTGAGTAAGAAGTCAAAAATGTGAAAATATTTACATTGTGAGAAGACTTAAAAAGTGCATCTGAAAATTTAATGAGATTTGAGACTGGTTTACTTCCAAGACGTGAATTCTTTTAAGGTCTTAAGCTTTTAATATTATATATCAGTACTAGTCTTTTTTTCTTCTTTTTGACTGCTATTTTCTTTTCTAGCTTCCACTTTACTGCATTGTCTAGAATATTTAAAACTAGGCGTGATTTCAGAGTAAAAAAGGTTTTCTACAAAACTTTTCTAAACCATTTAGTTATTTTTATCATTTAACATTTAGGTTGCATACCTCTTTCTTTGTCCCTTTTGGTATAAATGAGAAATGTTCTGTACTCCTAAATTACTTCCATCTTTGTAAACAGAAATCGTGTTTTTATTATACAATTTTATGAAGGAATAATTAAAGCACTAGGTAGTTATAATTCCTTATAAATCAGGAAAAAATTAAACTATTTCCGAGCTTAATGTATCTAGTCATAAAATCGTTTTATCTATAAATGATACATAATAATGTATAGTTTATATTAATATAAAAATTCTTAAATTTCTCTGTTATAAAATGAATTGCAATCTAAATTATATAAATGGTAAAAAAAACATGAGATTGTTTTGCGTATTATATTTATGTAATATATAACAATAAATACACAATAAACGAAAATTTAATAAAATATTTATTCGTATCTAGAAAGTAAACAATCAATTTTAAAGAAACTCAAAAACAATAATAATAATTTTTTTAGATCGCATTAAAGCGTCTCAAACTCATTCAGCCATAATTTACTTTCCAGAAGTCATTTTAGAAGAAGATTATAAATAAATATTTTTAATAATATTAAAGTAAATACTTAAGTAGATATATAGATAGTTTTAATAAGGTAAATATGTATTTGAACTCATACATACATCTTTCTTGTTTTTTGATTGATTCATAAATATATAAGAAGATTTACCTCATTCTATGTTTCTCTTTACTTTATCTTTTTATCTGTACTTTATTAGACACACTGGTCATTTCCCAATATATGTATGCATTTCTCTGCATGCAATGCGTGTGTGTGTGTGTTTATAATATGCATATGTGTGGATGTATACTTACAAAATCTCGTTTGCTTAAGTAACTACTATGACCTACTATTTATTACATACGATTTAAAGTAGTATCACTAGTTCATTTTGTTCATTTCTCAAGTTCTAATTCCTTTGTTGCCATATAAACAAAATCTATGATCATACTTTTTATATTTTACAAATGTCTTCTTACTTGATTGAATTCCACATTTATCATGCAATATAAGGAAGTCTAAGATCTTTTAAAAGTCCAAACTTTTATAATGAAAGAAAACTAATGGGAGTAAACTCGACATTAAACATTCACTCCGTTTTCAATATTCACTTTAAAATGTAATGACACACATTCTTTGTCTGGCGAAAAAACACAGGCTGAGAATACAAAAATGTGGAAGTATTTATTTTGCTAAAACAGTTTAAAAATTGTTTTTTAAATTTAATGATACTGGAGACTGATTTACGTTTTCCAAGAAGTAAATTGTTTTACACACTTAGATTTATAATAACGTATACATACCTATATATGCTCCTAAATATATATACACACACACGCACGCACACACCAATATAAGATTTATTTAAGATATAAATCTTATATTTTTATATAAGATTTATTCTTCTTTTATGTGATTGTTGTTTTTTAAATCCAATATATCGCATTGTCTAGTATGTTTAATGCAAGGCTTGTGTTCTTGAAATCGCTGAGGTTTGCTGCGATTTACCTTATTATTTAGGGAATAAATCTGATTTTTTTCTATGTTAAATGAAGAAGAAAATAATTCTGTGGCTAACTAATTTGTTTACCTAATATATGGTTAAACTTCTGTAAATAATTAAATTATTTGAAAAATTATAAATTACAAGTGATTTCTATTTAAACGTAATGAACATCAATAGTTATTATATATATCAAAAAATAAGTATTGTCTATATATTTCTATACTAGCTAAAACATTCTAAGTTGACATGTTCTTATTTTATCTATAGATGTCATCGTAATACAGGCTCTATCCTTTACACATTGTATTTTATAATCATATATTGTTTATATTATAGTTAAAAATTTGTTTATTTTATGTTTCGTATTCATGTAATCTAAGTATCGCTTCATTGACTGTTAAGTTCCTGATTTTTTTTCTTTCTAAATATATTAACTAACTAAAAGAAATACTTAAGTCTGTTAAATTATTATATACAAAACAATATTTTATACACGTAAATTTAAATAAGACGAAGTCTACGACATGGAACAGTTGTGTATGAACTTTTCTATATATGGGCTCAGGTATATGGATCTATAATGCTAAAAAACACTTTCATAATATCATATTTATATAATAGATATCTAATAAATGACCAACAATTTGTCAGGGTAATTAAAGTTTTCTAATTTGGTAAATTTCCGTTTGGACCGCAAACGAAATACTTCGAAATAGAGATTTACAAAGATATGAAAATCTATCAGATTCTTTGTGCCTCAGGGGGTAGAGGTGCATCTCTCAATAAATGTTAGTCAAAAAAGGGTGCAGTTCCTAAACAATCAACCTGACCCTCCTACCGCAAAATTTCATAGGGGAAATTGCTGGCAGAAATGTACACTGCATCCATTTTTGGAGCGTTTTTGGAGGTCGAAAATTGTACGTGACAACCGCTTTGAAGTCATCATCGGTTTGGTGGAATTATACGTGCTAACCGCTTAGAGGGTTAACGAACACCTCTGATCTTAAGTCGGCTCGGATTCCGAACACGCAACCCTTCATTTACGATACAGTTACCTTAGCAGACCGAGGTGCTCGCTTTTTAATATAAATCCTATATATATGATTTTTACTACAATTTTCAAAGAATTCCATACATTAAAAAGAAAATCATTTTTATATGTTTTTTTTCCTTGCAAAAATCTATGTGTTTATCCTGCATTTTGAATGAATTATTCAATTTCCTCTTCATTTTATTATTTCATTTCGCAACTTTTCAGTTACGAGGTCGTTGCCTTTGTTGACTGAGCTACTGAGACTCTATTTCTATACTTCATACGCCGAACGATGGCCAATGACAGAAGCTGCTCTCCGATACCGGAGTATAACACACTCTAAATATTAATTAAATTACTAAAAAGGAGGAAACTGACTGTAGATCTCACTTTTTTCGGTAATAATATTTATAATCGTACAAATCGTCTTTATGTGTAGATTGACAATATTGTCTGTAGATAAACAAAGGTAATTGAAAACTTTTCAGAAATTCATGTAAAAATTTTAGTTTTTGCTTCCCAAACTTCTCAAATTAGAGATTATTTTTATCCTGGTACAATTAGAAGTAAATTGTCATACTGTTCTTCACGGATTTGTTGGTATACTGTTGACTATTAATACTGTACCAAAGCATTTTACTATTTATACTGTGGATTTAAAATCAATGGAATTACAACACAGTTTAAATCCAGAATAACTGGAATCGAAAACAAGTTTAATATTTCATATACTGTGACACATTTTAATAAAGCGATTTTTATCATTTGCATGATCTCATGATAGTAAACACTTACGTAATTAATTGATTGTTCCCTACTCGATTACGTGATCATTTGCAAACAATTAAGTGCATTTAAAGATTCAAAGCAATAAGACAAATCATTCAAAAAATTCAAAAATGATGGGCATTTTTCTTAAATATATTAATTTTAAATGTATATGAGTATTATATGGATATATGAAATTATCAAAACAAAATTGTATTTAGATTGCTAAATGTCAGTAATTTTATCTTGAAAATCTGCAAATGTAGAAAGGAAAATTTATACGGTAATTTCTTTTACGATTATTTAAGGTATGTAATACACTTTAAACCTCAATTTACTATAATACTTTTTGATGATTTTCATGATGGTGAATTGATGGTATTTTTGAGCGGTAAACACGATGGTTGTCCGTGGTAATTTTTCCAGCCGAAATTTGAATTTGTTACACAAATTCAGATTTTGATTGGAAAAAATACCACACATTTTTTAATTTTGTTAAAATTTTTGAATACATGCTAAAATTTAAAAAAAATTTGCACCATATTCAGTAAAAGAAATTTAAATTTAAAAATATGCATAGACATAGACATGTGTATTGTTGGAACAGCCATTTCTGTGCAAATGCACAGGGTTTTCTATAATAGATCTTACAGATTCCTACGTGAGTTAAACTTGTCTGGATATCGTAACAATCATAAATTTACACAAACAATCTATTATTTATATAGATATTATATGCTTCATAAGTTTGCAAATGATCAGATTTCTCATTCAGGATGTAGTTTTCCGAATCTTAAAGAATATACGTTTTAGTTATATATTGTTTGAATGTGGCAGGAGCTGTTCATAAATCAGAGAATATTCTTTAAAATAGACATGTAGCACGACATCAGGTGTGCCATAAATTTGCATTTCTTTTATCACGTAGTTACATTTAGAGAATATTGGAAAACGGATACACTAAAAATATATTCCGAATACAATTTAGCAGAAATATATCTCATATTATGGTACATAGTCGGAAAACGTATATATTAAAGTACCTACAATACTACCTACAAAGTGCAACATTTCGATCTTTTTTCTTATCGATAATCGAATTGCATCTTCCAACATACGAAAGAGAAATTCTCTACGGCACAAATGCAAATTCACAAGACGTAAATAACTTTTCCAGAAATAATCGATTTTCCTACAAAGTAATCTTTTAAAAATGAATATGTTTCTCGCCCGTTAAATTCATAAACAACTTTTCCACTTTCTATCTAGAGCACTCTAAATAGACACGATCCAGTGTTTTTCTTTTTTAAAACTTGTGCGTCAGAATCACTCGTACATTGTGAGGGCATTTTTAAAATGCATCAATAAAAAGAGCGTTTAACAAATGCGGCGACTTTTCCTTCAGACTCTGTGCCGAAGACTTCTTTTTCTTTTATTTTAAATTTTTGGATGTCTGCCAACGACTAGAGGAGACCATGAGTTTAGCTGTTTATAGATGGCTCTAAACCCTTAACCCAAAAATGCGTATATTTTCCTGATTCTATTAAAACTTTTCTCGTCGCAATAAATTCTCTCCTCCTTCTAAATGCTTACTTATTTTCTATTAATTTTGATGGTTTAATTAATGGAATCTTTTCAATCCTTAACGGTATACAAGTAGTTCAAAACATAAGATAGTTAAAAAATCTTTCTGTGTTATTTGGTGATAAAGTTATTATATGAATATTGTTGTATAATCACATTTCTCCTTAATAAATCTTAATTTTTAATCTTATATTTTGCTATGATGGATCTTTTTGAAAAATACACAGTTGTTGATATATTACGATTTCAACAATTTTAGCTGTCACTACATAAAATAATGTGTTTCGACATTTTTCTCAGCTATTTTCTTTTTAAGTATTATAGTGTTCTGTTTGTTAAACAAGTATCTTGAAAACTAAAAGTATTTTTCAGAATTCAACTAAATTTACAGGCAAAAACTTAATTTATTTTACAAGATTTTATTTATAAATAAAATTAAGGATGATTTTAACACATTGTATGCAGTACATGTACTAGTACGTTTTCTGACGATTGATACTTGAACATGGATTACGTATTAGCACGAGTTATGCCGTGTACCTCTTAGTAGACGAAAATGCTTTTAACGTTACCACACTTTACAATATTATTAGTTTTGTGATTGTTCTTTTCATTTTTTTTATAATGTAAAGATGTTTATATATAACAATTCGAAAAAATTAAAAATATATACTACTATTTCTATTTGATTTTTATATTTACAACACTATTATAAATTTATCCACTAAAAATATATATTTTGTTTACCAATACTTATGGTTGTTATTTATATATTTCTATTTATATATTTGTTTATATATTTCAATATAAAATACGAATATTTTGTTAAAAAATTATATAATTTTCGATCTATTGAGATTTAACTGAATAATTAAATTTACACTCAATACTCTGGCTCTCGATTCAATTTCGATGCGAAATGTATCCGCATGCAATGTTTTAAACTAGAAAATTCTTTCATTATAGATATATCTTAAGTTTATTCTTTATAACGGTAAATGATTTACTACGATGTGAGAAGGTTGAACTTACTCTTTGTAATATACAAATAAGATCATAATCAATAATACAAAGTTCAATAATTTTAGTATGAATTGTTTGTTATGTCTTTATAAGAATTCGTTATAGAGATGTTCTGCTTCATAATAGTTGATACACTAACTAAAAGAAACGGCAGAGTTAATATATCTATAGGTATTTATTCGTCAGAAAAGTTTTCTGTTTTTTAAATCAAAGTGTTTTTTCTTCTGAATACTTTGTTACCGCTGATAAGGAGTATTCTTAATGCGCATGTGTAAACATGGACGTTTCTGCTTGCTTTGAATAAATCTTTGTCTATCAAACTGGTGCCCCAGATGAAGAATGCATCTTTTGTGATAATTTGTGTGGCCCACGATATTATTAAAAAACAAAACTAAATTAGAACCGTTTCTGCTTGCATTGAATAAATCTTTGTCTATCAAACTGGTGCCCCAGATGAAGAATGCATCTTTTGCGATAATTTGTGTGGCCCACGATATTATTAAAAAACAAAACTAAATTAGAACCGTTTCTGCTTGCATTGAATAAATCTTTGTCTATCAAACTAGTACCCCAGATGAAAAATGCATCTTTTGTGATAATTTGTGTGGCCCACGATATTCTTAAAAAACAAAACTAAATTAGAACCGTTTCTGCTTGCATTGAATAAATCTTTGTCTATCAAACTGGTGCCCCAGATGAAGAATGCATATTTGTGATAATTTGTGTGGCCCACGATATTCTTAAAAAACAAAACTAAATTAGAACTTAACAATAAAATAGATTTTGTTAAAAATATAGCAGTTAAGATTTTAAAATGAGTTTTGTATTTATTTAAATGTTCTCAAGCAGACAAGGATGTATTTTTAAACTGCATTTCAACTTTGGCGGAGTTCTAAATTTTCTAATTGTTCCACAAAATAAATTTCTACACTCCGTTTAGTCAAAAATAACGGTGCAAAAATAACGGTATATACATTAAAACGAAGCCGAATGTACTAATGTACTTCATAGATTCTGGAAAATCTTACACAAATAAAAACTAGTTTTTACATAATTAGTTTTATGATTGCTCTTTTCATTTTTGTAAAAATGTTTATATATAACATAATTCGAATAAATTAAAACTATATACTACTATTTCTATTTCATTTTTAATATTTAAGATACAATTATACATTTATTCACTAAAACATGTATTTTTTGTTTACAAAAATCTTATGGTTGTTATTTATCTATTTCTATTTATATATTTGTTTATATATGTTTCAACATAAAACACGGAAAGTTGGTTAAAAAATTAAATAATATTCGATCTATTGATATCTAACTGAATAACTGAATTTACTCTCAAAATGCCCTCTTCCGGTACAATTACGCTGAGAAATGTACCCGCACACAACGTGTTAAAAACCTGACATATATATGTATATTCGAATAGAATAAGAATCTTCCTAATGTTTAAATTAATATATTTTATTAATACTGCAACAAAACTTAACTTTAAATTCCTAAATATTTACATCAAGACAAATGATCTCTTATTTGACATTAACAAACTTTTTATTTGTCTGAGCTATAACATTCAATTATTGCACTTTCATTTCTTAACCAAGTCGACTTCATACGATTCCCCAGGCAACTGCGTCATAGCATTATCTGAGGAAATGCTGTAAAGCTAATTAAATCACTTTGTTCCAAATTAAAAGTATCTCTCCAGTTACCCCAGTTGGGTAGAATATAAAGTTCGAGGCATGTTCACATTCCACCGTGAATCTCCAAGACCACGTGGGACGACTGTTAAAGAGTTCCCGCCTGGACCAAAACTTAAACAAACGGTAAGTGGCGAGAAGCACGTTTTCTGTAACCAATAAGCATAATGCGATTATGGTCGAGAGAGCTTATATCCCTCGAAGTCTCATTTAATTATGTGTAGAAACATATAATTATGAATTATACGGCGAACTATCGTTCTATGGCCATGTAGAAAAGAAATAGTTTAAATGTTTAGCAAGTCATATACATTCATTTTTTAAAATAGACTGAATAAAATGGTTAAATGGAGAGGTAAGTTTAGAAAAAATAATAACATAACATTGAAAAGATATATTTTAGTGCATTTTGCTTTAAAAATAGCTGCTTCCAAGGACATTCTGGGATTTTCTTAACACAAATAAGATTCTATTCTTAAAATAAGTTTCATTTACTGTTTCATTTTTTGTGTAGAAACATTTGGTTATGAATTATGAGTTGAACTATCGTTCTATGACCATGTGGAAAACAAATATGATATGTTAAAAGTTTAGCAAGTCCTATACATTAATTTTTTAAATAGACTAAATAAAATGGTATAATGGAAATGTTATTTTAAGACAATAACATAACATTAAAAGGATATTATTTAGTAAATTTTATTTTAAAAATATCTATATGTTAAACATTCCAAGGATATTCGGGGACTTTCTTTACACAAATCCATTTCTATTTCTTAAAATAAATTAAATTAAAAAATATTATTTAGTAAATTTTATTTTGAAAACAGCTGTCTGTTAAAACTTCCGAGGATGTTCTGGAATTTTTTTACACAAATACAATTATATTTGTTAAAATAAATTAAGTTTCATTTAATTTTTTGTAGAAACATATGATTATGAATTATACGGCGAACTATCGTGTTATGATCGTCTGTAAAAGAAATATGATATGTTAAAGGTTTAGCAAGTCCTATACATTCATTTTTTAAATAGACTAAATAAAATGGTTTAATAGAGAGGTAATTTTAGAACAATTAATAACATGACATTAGACAGCAAATTTTATTTCAAAAATAGCTCTCTATTAAACCTTCCAAGGATATTCGGGGATTTTCTTTACACAAATCCAATTGTATTTCTTAAAATAAATTAAATTAAAACATATTTTTTAGTAAATTTTATTTTAAAAATAGCTGTCTGTTAAACCTTATAAGGATATTCGGGGATTTTCTTATTACAAATCCAATTCTGTTTCTTAAAATAATTTAAGTTTCATTTAATTATGTGTAGAAACATGATTATGAATCATACAGTGAACTATTGTTCTATGAGCGTGTCGAAAACAAATATGATATGTTAAAAGTTTAGCAAGTCCTATACATTCATTTTTTTTAAAGACTAAATAAAATGGTATAATGGAACTGTAATTTTAGGACAATTGATAACACAACATTAAAAAGATATTATTTAGCAAATTTTATTTTAACAATAGCTGTCTGTTAAACCTTTTTAGAATACTCGGGGATTTTCTTAATTCAAATCCAACTCTATTTCTTAAAATAAATTAAGTTTCATTTAATTATGTGCAGAAATATATGATTATGAATTATACAGTGAACTATAGTTCTATGAGCGTGTCGAAAACAAATATATATTAAAAGTTTAGCAAGTCCTATACATTCATTTTTTAAAATAGATTAAATAAATTGGTTTAATGGAAATGTGATTTTAGAACAATTAATAACATAATATTGTAAAGATATTTGTAGTAAATTATATTTTAAAAATATCTGTCTGTTAAACCTTCCAATGATATTCAGGGATTGATTTTCTTTACACAAATCCAACTGTATTTCTTAAAATAAATTAAGTTTTATTTATTATGTGTAGAAACATATGACTATGAATTATAATTTGAACTATCGTTGTATGACTATGTCGAAAACAAATATATGTTAAAAGTTTAGCAAGTCCTATACATTCATTTTTTAAAATAGACTAAATAAAATTGTTTAATGGAAATGACATTTTAGGACAATTAATAACATAACATTAAAAATATTATTTAGCAAATTTTATTTCAAAAGTAGCTCTCTATTAAACCTTCCAATGATATTCGGGAATTTTCTTTACACAAATCTACTTATATTTCTTAAAATAAATAAAATTCTTAATTCAATTTCATAAAATATAATAACTCAAATTCAAATTCTTTCGATTTCAAATTTAGCGAATTTCTCAAAAAATATTATTTTGTTCAATAGCCATAGAAAATGTTTAGTAATTTATATATTTTTCTTCAAACAGCTATTTTTTACTGTAGAAATTGTGACATAAGTAGATTGAGTCGGGGTTATCCCCTCTGAAATCCCTAAAGCAAAGAAAAGTAAAAATAAGCAATTTTTGAGTATATTAAGATATTATAACTTTGATATTGCT